>JAVLUX010000006.1:31702500-31760000 GCA_032164185.1 Moxostoma hubbsi
ATCTTTGAACCAGAACATCGTAGAGACTTAGGGGTTGACATATTTCACTCAGGATGGAAAGTAGCCTTGATATGCATCACTCTGGTAACTGCCTAGCAACCAGATGGGTTACCCTAGCAACCAAATAACAAATCATATATTTCTGCACCAGAAAATCGTAGAGACATCTGGGTTGACTTAATTCACTCAGGATGGAAAGGAGGCTTGATAAGTATCACCCTGGTAACTGCATAGCAACCAGACAGGGTTACCCTAGCAACCAAATAACAAATCACATATCTCTGCACCAGAAATTCATACAGACTTCCGGGTTGACTTTATTCACTCAGGATGGAAAGGAGGCTTGATATGTATCACCCTGGTTACTGCATAGCAACCAGATATGGTTACCCTAGCAACCAAGTAACAAATCACATATCTTTGAACCAGAACATTGTAGAGACTTAGGGGTTGACATATTTCACTCAGGATTGCAAGGAGCCTTATGAGTATCACTTTGGTAACTGCCTAGCAACCAGATGGGGTTACCCTAGCAACCAAGTTACAAATCACATATCTCTGCACCAGAAAATCGTAGAGACTTCCTGTTTCACTTATTTCACTCAGGATGGAAAGTAGCCTTGATATGCATCACTCTGGTAACTGCCTAGCAACCAGATTGGGTTACCCTAGCAACCAAGTAACAAATCATATATTTCTGCTCCAGAAAACCGTAGAGACATCTGGGTTGACTTAATTCACTCAGGATGGAAAGGAGGCTTGATAAGGATCACCCTGGTAACTGCATAGCAACCAGACAGGGTTACCCTAGCAACCAAATAACAAATCACATATCTCTGCACCATTAAATCATACAGACTTGCGGGTTGACTTTATTCACTCAAGATGGAAAGGAGGCTTGATAAGTATCACCCTGGTAACTGCATAGCAACCAGACAGGGTTACCCTAGCAACCAAATAACAAATCACATATCTCTGCACCATTAAATCATACAGACTTGCGGGTTGACTTTATTCACTCAAGATGGAAAGGAGGCTTGATAAGTATCACCCTGGTAACTGCATAGCAACCAGACAGGGTTACCCTAGCAACCAAGTAACAATTCACATATCTTTGAACCAGAACATCGTAGAGAGTTAGGGGTTGACATATTTCACTCAGGATTGCAAGGAGCCTTATGAGTAACACTTTGGTAACTGCCTAGCAACCAGATGGGGATAGCCTAGCAACCAAGTAACAAATCACATATCTATTTAACAGAAAATCGTAGAGACTTCCGGGTTGACTTTATTCACTCAGAATGAAAAGGAGGCTTGATAAGGATCACCCTGGAAACTGCCTAGCAACCAGATTGGGTTACCCTAGCAACCAAGTAAAAAATGATATATCTATCTGTCTATCTGTCTATCTATCTATCTATCTATCTATCTATCTTTCTGATGGTCAATATCTATCTATCTATCTATCTATCTGTGGGTCATACTCTATCTATCTATATCTCAGGGTCAATGACTATCTGTCTATCTATATATCTGACGGTCAATATCTATCTATCTATCTAAGAGTCAATGACTATCTATCTATCTATCTATCTATCTATCTGAGGGTCAATATCTATCTATCTATCTATCTAACTATCTGCGGGTCAATAACTATCTATCTATCTATCTATCTGTGGGTCATACTCTATCTATCTATATCTCAGGGTCAATGACTATCTGTCTATCTATATATCTGACGGTCAATATCTATCTATCTATCTAAGAGTCAATGACTATCTATCTATCTATCTATCTATCTATCTGAGGGTCAATATCTATCTATCTATCTAACTATCTGCGGGTCAATAACTATCTATCTATCTATCTATCTGTGGTTCATACTCTATCTATCTATATCTCAGGGTCAATGACTATCTATCTATCTATATATCTGACGTTCAATATCTATCTATCTATCTATCTAAGGGTCAATGACTATCAATCTATCTTTCTATCTTTCTATCTATCTATCTATCTATATGAGGGTCAATATCTATCTATCTATCTGAGGATCAATATCTATCTATCTATCTATCTATCTAATGGTCAATATCTATCTATCTATCTATCTATCTGATGGTCAATAACTATCTATCTATCTATCTATCTATCTGATGGTCAATAACTATCTATCTATCTATCTATCTATCTGAGGGTCAATATCTATCTATCTATCTATCTATCTATGGGTCATACTCTATCTATCTATCTATCTATCTATCTGAGGGTCAATATCTATCTATCTATCTATCTATCTATCTATCTATCTATCTAATCTATTTGATAGACTGAATGGTTTTATAATCTCTAAACTTTGAACTTTGAAAACTACTACTTATAATTACATCAAACTAGAAACCGTAAATCTTCAAACTTTTACAACTACTTCAAACTTTATGCTAGGCTTTCTCAAGCCAACCTAAAGTTTGTACTCAAACTTTTTAATCTAGTTATTAGTGGTGCTTGCCATAGGCAAAGCATCACTATTGTTCTCTTGCATACTTATTATTATTATTATAATTATTATTATTCCACACATAGTTTGGCGCGCTACTCCTCCCACAGCTTTTGTCACAGACCCCTGAGTGAGGCATCAAATCGTGCGGCTCATTAAGGAGAGGTGTGCTATATCTTTTCTAAGCGATCGGGGGTACGGTGTTTGCCCCAGGGGCAAAAAATTGGGCAAAAAATCCCATTGACTTAACATTGAGCCAAACTTTGACGAGTCATAGCTCAGAGTGAGGATTTCGCAGAGACGTGTGATTTACCACATTTGAAGAGGCTGACAGGCTCTGTGAGAACATACCTCACAATGGGGTAAAAATTTTACCCCTGGGGGGCAGGAGCTGCCCAAAATTGCCCCAATGTAAGTCAATGGAATTTTTTGCAAAATTTTTTGGTCGCAGACCCACGAATGAGGCGTCAAATCGTGTGGATTATTTGGGAATGGTGTGCTATGACTTTTATAAGCGATCAGGGGTACGGTGTTTGCCCCAGGGGCAAAAAATTGGGCAAACAATCCAATTGACTTAACATTGAGCCGAATTTTGACGAGTCATAGCTCAGAGCGAGGATTTCGCAGAGACATGTGATTTACCTCATTTGAAGAGGCTGACAGGCTCTGTGAGAACGTACCTCACAATGGGGTAAAAGTTGCACCCCTGGGGGGCAGGAGCTGCCCAAATTTGCCCCAATGTTAAGTCTATGGTAGATTTTGTATTGAACATAACTCTGGATCACAGTGTCTTACAGACAAGGGGGCGGGCTCATTTTACTCAGACGACCAATCAGTCTCTCAGGATCATTGTGAAGCTATCAAGCCACGCCCTAGCAACCATTTACAGCACCTTAGCAACAAGTCCCATAGACTTCCATTGAAAAAGATCAAAGGGATTTCTCCGGACTGAATTATCATAGAAACACGAGGGTGGTCTCGTTTGACTTGGGGCAGTAAAACAGCCAATCATGAATCCCCTCAACACTTCCTAGCCCCTCCCTAGCAACCATTTTCGAGCACCTTAGCAACCAAAATCCAAATAGAGATATCTTCCATTCTGAATGTTACAGAAGCATGGGAGTTGGTTTATATCATTCATACTGACAAGCAGCCTTTGGAGATTCATCATTGGCAGCTGCCAAGCCACTCCCTAGCAACAATTTAGAGCACCCTAGCAACAACATTTATTGATTTCAATTACAGTAAGATATCTTCAGATCAGAATGTCCTAGAGACATGATAGTTGCTTTGTTTTCATTGGGTGAGTAATCAGTCTTCAGCTTTCATCATGTGAACTACTTAGCCACGCCCTAGCAACCATTTAAAGCACCCTAGCAACAAAGAACCATTGACATCCATTCAAAATCACTAAGATGTGTATCTTAGGATCAGAATGACGTAGAGACTTCCGGGTTGACTTATTTCACTCAGGATGGCAAGGAGCATTGTTCCCTGTCACCTTAATAACTGCCTAGCAACCAGATGGGGTTACCCTAGCAACCAAGAAACAAATCAAATATCTCTGCACAAGAAAATCACAGAGACTTCCGGGTTGACTTATTTCACTCAGGATGGCAAGGAGCATTGTTGGCTGTCACCTTGGTAACTGCCTAGCAACTACATGGGGTTACCCTAGCAACCAAGTAACAAATCACATATCTTTGAACCAGAACATCGTAGAGACATAGGGGTTGAAATATTTCTCACAGGATTGCAAGGGGCCTTATGAGTATCACGTAGGTAACTGCCTAGCAACCAGATGGGGTTACCCTAGCAACCAAGAAAGAAATCGCATATCCCTGCACAAGAAAATCACAGAGACTTCCGGGTTGACTTATTTTACTCAGGATGGCAAGGAGCATTGTTGCCTGTCACCTTGGTAACTGCCTAGCAACCAGATGGGGTTACCCTAGCAACCAATAAACAAATCACATATCTCTGCACAAGAAAATCACAGAGACTTCCGGGTTGACTTATTTTACTCAGGATGGCAAGGAGCATTGTTGGCTGTCACCTTGGTAACTGCCTAGCAACCAGATGGGGTTACCCTAGCAACCAAGTAACAAATCATATATCTCTGAACCAGAAAATTGTAGTGATTCCGTGTTGACTTATTTCATTTAGGATGGCAAGGAGCATTGTTGGCTTGCCCCTTGGTAACTGCCTAGCAACCAGATGGGGTTACCCTAGCAACCAAGTAACAAATCACATACCTCTGTACTAGAAAATCGTAGAGACTTCCGGGTTGACTTATTTTACTCAGGATGGCGAGTAGCGTTGGTGGCTGTCACCTTAGTAACTGCATATCAACCAGATGGGTTTCCCTAGCAACCATGGAACAACACCTATATCTCTGCACCAGAACATCCTACTGTCATGGGGGTGGCCTCTTTCAACTTTGGGCAGTAGGTGGGACATTGTGGTAAGAAATTTTGCCACGGCAAGCACCACTCACATTTTCTTCAGGAAATGTACATTCTAGTTTTTATTATAATTATTATTATTTTTCCACACAAAGTTTGGCGCGCTACTCCTCCTGCAGCTTTTGTCACAGACCCCTGAGTGAGGCATCAAATCGTGCGGCTCATTGAGGAGAGGTGTGCTATATCTTTTCTAAGCGATCGGGTGTACGATGTTCGAACAGCGGACGAAAAAGCGGCCAAAAAAATCCCATTGACTTTACATTGCGGAATGTTCAGAAATTTGAATCCCAACTGACTTTTTCACACACACAGACAAAAAAGGGCCTGTCAGCCCTGCGTCTCTCTCTCTCTCTCTCTCCCTCAGAGGATTTCTTTTATCAAGCAGTCAATAAAAATCTTCATAGCCACATCCTAAAACATGCTAAAAATGTGCTAGCATCATGCTAACATATGCTGGCATCACCTAGCGAAGTGCTAAAACATGCTATAAACGTGTTAGCAACATGCTAACACATGTTGTCATCGCCTAGCGAAGTGCTAAAACATGCTAAAAATGTGATAACAACATGCTAACACATGCTAGTATTGCCTAGCGAAGTGTTAAAACATGCTAAAAACGTGATAGTATCATGCTAACACATGCTAGCTTCACCTAGCGAAGTGCTAAAATATGTTAAAACGTGCTAGCATTATGCTAATGCATGTTAGCATTGCTTAGGGGATTGCTAAAACATGTTAAAAACGTGCTAGCATCATGCTAACACATGTTAGCATCGCCTAGCGAAGTGCTAAAACTTGCTAAAAACGTGCTAGTATCATGCTAACACATGCTAGCTTCACCTAGCGAAGTGCTAAAATATGTTAAAACGTGCTAGCATTATGCTAATGCATGTTAGCATTGCTTAGGGGATTGCTAAAACATGTTAAAAACGTGCTAGCATCATGCTAACACATGTTAGCATTGCCAAACAAAGTGCTAAAACATGCTAAAACGTGCTAGTATCATGCTAACACATGCTAGCTTCACCTAGCGAAGTGCTAAAACATTCTAAAAACGTGCCACCATCATGAAAAACACGTGTTAGCAACATTCTATGACCTTTATTTTAGTGCTTAGAAACAAGTTAGAAAATGCTATTTGACGAGTTTTGCCACGGCAAGCACCACTCACATTTTCTTCAGGAAATGTACATTCTAGTTATTAATACTATTTTACTTACTAAAATTTCAACAACCTCACCTCCAAGAGCTTTAATGCTATAAGTACCCAACTTACCACAGACCTGGGGACTGTTCTGAAGTTTGCTGCTATGTCTTTTTTTACCTGATGCGACTTAAGCTTTTTATATAAATGACGATCAAAAATGTAAAAAATCCCATTGATTTACAATGGCTGAGCAAAAATGCCCCCTCTACTGGATTAATACGGTGTACAAGTAAAATCCCATTCACTTACATTGGCTGAGCAAAGAGGCTCCCTCTGCTGGTGTAACTGTCTACCAAATGCACTTTTACTGGAGAAATCTCTCTAATGGAGCAATTCTGTCTACTAGTGGGTGGAGCTCCCGACTTTCTCAGCCAGAAGAATTTTGCCTGCGTTTGCACTAAGGTATGTCAATTGTGTGTTTAATGCTTGACATTTGGAACATTCACGCGATTTTATACTATTCATCTCAACAAATGGTAAAACAACTCATATAAATGTTTTCGAGCAGTATGTGTGAAACAGCGATAATCGTCGCGTCTAACGCACGAGCCCCGATGAGAGTTACTGCACAAGGTCAGTGAGATGTGTTTTGCTGCTTCCCAGTTTGAATATTCAAGCGATTTTACACTATTCAACTCAACAAATGGCAAAACAACTCAAATAAATGTTTGTGAGCAGTTTTGTGTGAAACCGCGAGATGCGTCGCGTCTAACGCACGAGCCCCGATGAGAGTTACTGCACAAAGGTCAGTGAGATGTGTTTTACTGCTTCCCAGGTTGAATATTCAAGCGATTTTACACTATTCAACTCAACAAATGGCATACAACTCAAATAAATCTTTGCGAGGAGTTTGAAATCGGGAATCATTATTGAATTCTGGCATTATTACGGGGGTCAACAATGGCGCTGTAATGTCCTTTCAGATGCATTGTTCTAAACAGCGGAAAAAACTTAAACAAAATACTGCGTCATTTTTGCCCATTCAGATACAAGGAAGAGATCATTACAAACTATAAAAGGTCTACTTTTATTTGTGTACACTTACAATAACAACAAAACCTTGAGCTTTTGTAAAATAACGAAAATAAACCGGGTGCGCCGAATCTGTCTTAGCGGTCTGATTCACGTCAGAAAAATCAAGTGAAACTCCGCGAACACTTTTCTTCAATGAACACATCTTCAATGCGAGCAATGTTTGTCTGTTGTATGTGTTTTTAACACTTTCCTGTTTGAACTTTCAAGCGATTTTACACCATACAACTCAACAAATTGAAAAACTGTTTATGTGAAACAGCGAGCAGCGTCACGTCTAACTCACGAGCCCCGATGAGAGATCGCATTCGCTTCTTGCGTTTGAACGGACAATTTCATACAACAAAATGTCAAAATACATGATATATTGTGTTGTCTGTTTTGTCTCAAGTGAACATAAACAGTTGATGAAGAAATCGGGAATCTAAATCTAGTATCAACACTTCCGAGATTGATTATCAGCATTGTGTCTTACAGCACGCGCTCCGTGAGGCGATTTTATTTTTACTCGCATCTTCACGAAGGTTTGTCTGTTCTATGTGTTTTTAACACTTTCCTGTTTGAACATTCACGCAATAAATAATGAGACTTCACAGTTCTCAAAAGATTAAACTCAAAGAAACAAACTGTGCCTTGAATGCATGCGATAACCATCTCTTAAAGAGACAGAAACAATTGAGCTTTCGTCCTGAACATTGACATTCCAAGTAAATAAAAAGTACAAATGGTAATTACCCCCAAAATAAAATTCTCTCATCATTTACTTACCCTCATTACATCCCAGATGTGTATTCTTTTCTTTCTTCTGGTGAACACAAATTAAGCTTTTTAGAAGAATATCTCAACCCTGTTGGACCTTTCAATGCACTTGAATGGTGATCAGAACTCAAAAGCTACAAAAATCACATAAATGCAGCATAAAAGTAATCCATACCACTCCAGTGGTTTAATCCATGCCTTCTGAAGTGATATTATAGGTGTCTTGAGCCCCAATATCTCAAAAAGTCACTGGTCAAAAATTTTCTAAATTGGCACATTGATACTCCATGCCAACGGGTACCCCCAAACCAAGAATATCCCACATTCTCTCTTAGGGGGCGCTACAGGCCATGCCCAAAATTCCCATTTTCTGGTCAAAAATGTTCTAATTTGGTATATTGATACTACAGGCCAACAGGAATCCACAAACCAAGAATGGCCCACATTCGCCCTTAGGGGGCGCTACAGGCCACGCCCTAAATTCCCATTTGCTGGTCAAAAATGTTCTAATTTGGTACATTGATACTACAGGCCAACAGGAACCCACAATCCAAGAATTGCCCATATTCGCCATTAGGGGGCGCATCAGACTATGCCCAAATGTCATTTTTTCAAAGTGATTGTATTTTCACCCCATTTATTTAGTTCTTCTGAAACCTGGTGAACATACCTCATTTCTCATTGTAAACAAAAAACCCTATAGGATCCATAAGGTCCGGCATGATGGATTTTCCTGTACACTGAAAATGTTTAGTTTAAGATTCAGACAGAAAGACATGTTTTTTGGATTCCTTCAATGGGAGGGTTTAACCCCAACCCTCTACTGATCAATTTTAAATGATTTGCCATTTTGAGGAGGAATCGCATTGCTGCTTGCAGCTATATTTAGATTCCTCCGATAGGAGGGAATCTATTGTAATTGACAGTTTTATTATTATTAGATTCCTCCGATAGGAGGGAATCTATTGTTATTGACAGTTTTATTATTATTATTAGATTCCTCCGATAGGAGGGAATCTATTGTTATTGACAGTTTTATTATTATTATTATTATTATTATTATTAGATTCCTCCGATAGGAGGGAATCTATTGTTATTGACAGTTTTATTATTATTATTATTATTATTATTATTATTATTAGATTCCTCCGATAGGAGGGAATCTATTGTTATTGACAGTTTTATTATTATTATTATTATTATTATTATTATTATTATTATTATTCTCCTTGAGCCCCAATATCTCAAAAAGTCACTGGTCAAAAATTTTCTAAATTGGCACATTGATACTCCATGCCAACGGGTACCCCCAAACCAAGAATGGCCCACATTCGCCCATAGGTGGCGCTACAGGCCACGCCCCAAAAAAATATTTTCAAAGTCATGGCATTTCCAAGCCATTTGTCCAATTATTCTCAAACCTGGTGTACATGCCTCATTTCTCATGGGGAACAAAAAAGCCTCAAGGACCCATAACTTCTGCCCTAATGGATTGTCCTGTACAGTGAAAATTTGCCAAAACCTACAAAACTCTTCTTCTCCTGAACCGTAGCTCCAATATACTTGAAATTTGGTACGCATGTGTAGAATTGATGCCTTTGAAAACGTTACTTAGCAAAAATGAATACGATATAAAATGGCTGAAAGGGGCGTGTTTATGTAAATGTCCACATTTAATCAATATATATGTCAATATATCAAATGTAATTTTGACCCAGGGTTTTTCAAACCTAACATTCTTCAAGATAACATCCCTTTGAAGTACTGTGCAAAGAATTGCCCACATTCGCCCTTAGCGGTTCGCTACAGGCCACGCCCAAATGTCACATTTTCAAAATGATGGCATTTTCACCACAATTTTCGAAATATTCTAAAACTTGGTATACTTGCCTCATTTTTCATTGGGAACAAAAAAGCCTCAAGGACCCATAAGGTACGATTAAAAATGGCTGAAAGGGGCGTGTTTATGTAAATGTCCACATTTAATCAATATATAAGTCAATAAATCAAATGTAATTTTGACTGAGGGATTTTAAACCTGACATGCTTCAAGATAACATCCCTTTCTAAAACTTGGTATACTTGCCTCATTTCTCATTGGGAACAAAAAAGCCTCAAGGACCCATAACTTCTGCCCTAATGGATTGTCCTGTACAGTGAAAATTTGCCAAAACCTACAAAAGTCTTCTTCTCTTGAATCGTAGATCCAATTGACTTGACATTTGGTACCCATGTGTAGAATTGATGTCTTTCAATTTGTTACTTAGCAAAAATGAATACAATACAAAATGGCTGAAAGGTGCGTGTTTATGTAAATGACCACATTGCCTCAATATATTAGTGTCAATAAACCAAATGTAAATTTGATTGATGGTTTTTCAAACCTAACATGCTTCAAGATGACATAACTATGTTGGCTTGAGAAAGCCAACATATTGTTATGTTACATACATTTATTATTATTATTATTATTAATACTATTTTACTTACTAAAATTTCAACAACCTCACCTCTAAGAGCTTTAATGCTATAAGTACCCAACTTGCCACAGACCTGGGGACTGTTCTGAAGTTTGCTGCTATGTCTTTTTTTACCTGATGCGACTTAAGCTTTTTATATAAATGACGATCAAAAATGTAAAAAATCCCATTGATTTACAATGGCTGAGCAAAAATGCCCCCTCTACTGGATCAATACGGTCTACAAGTAAAATCCCATTCACTTACATTGGCTGAGCAAAGAGGCTCCCTCTGCTGGTGTAACTCTGTCTACCAAATGCACTTTTACTGGAGAAATCTCTCTAATGGAGCAATTCTGGCTACTAGTGGGTGGAGCTCCCGACTTTCTCAGCCAGAAGAATTTTGCCTGCGTTTGCACAAAGGTATGTCAATTGTGTGTGTTTAATGCTTGACATTTGGAACATTCACGCGATTTTATACTATTCATCTCAACAAATGGTAAAACAACTCATATAAATGTTTTCGAGCAGTTTGTGTGAAACAGCGATAATCGTCGCGTCTAACGCACGAGCCCCGATGAGAGTTACTGCACAAGGTCAGTGAGATGTATTTTACTGCTTCCCAGTTTGAATATTCAAGCGATTTTACACTATTCAACTCAACAAATGGCAAAACAACTCAAATAAATGTTTGTGAGCAGTTTTGTGTGAAACCGCGAGATGCGTCGCGTCTAACGCACGAGCCCCGATGAGAGTTACTGCACAAATAAGGTCAGTGAGATGTGTTTTACTACTTCCCAGTTTGAATATTCAAGCGATTTTACACTATTCAACTCAACAAATGGCATACAACTCAAATAAATCGGGAATCATTATTGAATTCTGGCATTATTACGGGGGTCAACAATGGCGCTGTAATGTCCTTTCAGATGCATTGTTCTAAACAGCGGAAAAAACTTAAACAAAATACTGCGTCATTTTTGCCCATTCAGATACATGGAAGAGATCATTACAAACTATAAAAGGTCTACTTTTATTTGTGTACACTTACAATACAACAAAACCTTGAGCTTTTGTAAAATAACGAAAATAAACAGGGTAAATCGAATCTGTCTTTGCGATAATCTGTCTGATACACGTCAGAAAAATCAAGTCAAACTCCGCGAACACTTATCACACAAACATGAAACATATGTCTAAAGAAAGAAGGGATGGACGGATCGATCCTAAAGTATCAATACTTCCGAGAATGATGTTTCATCTGCGTGTTCTCTGACAGCACGCGATAGTGACGCGATCTCATTTTTACTCGCGTCTTCAATGCGAGCAATGTTTGTCTGTTGTATGTGTTTTTAACACTTTCCTGTTTGAACTTTCAAGCGATTTTACACCATTCAACTCAACAAATGGCAAAACAACTCAAATAAATATGTGTGTGAAACAGGGAGCAGCGTCACGTCTAACTCACGAGCCCCGATGAGAGATCGCATTCGCTTCTTCTTGCGTTTGAACGGACACTTTCATACAACCATACATGATATATTGTCTGTTTTGTCTCAAGTGAACATAAACAGTTGATGAAGAAATCGCGAATCTAAATCTAGTATCAACACTTCCGAGAATGATTATCAGCGTTGTGTCTGACAGCGCGAGGCGATCTCATTTTTACTCGCATCTTCATGGAGGTTTGTCGGTTGTATGTAGTTTCACAATCTCAATCAATTAATCTCTGAAATGAATACAGATGTAACAGCACGAAAATAATGAGACTTCACAGTTCTCAAAAGATTAAACTCAATGAAACAAGCCGCACAGACTGTGCCTTGAATGAAATGCGTTTAAAATCCTCTTAAAGAGACAGTAACAATTTTCCAAGTAAATAAAAAGTAGCCTACAAATGGTTTTTACCCCAAAAATAAATTTCTCTCATCGTATACTCACCCTCATTCCATCCCAGATGCGTATTATTTCCTTTCTTCTGGTGAACACAAATTAAGCTTTTTAGAAGATTATCTCAACCCTGTTGGACCTTTCAATGACTTGAATGGTGATCAGAACTCAGAAGCTACAAAAATCACAAATGCAGCATAAAAGTAATCCATACCACTCCAGTGGTTTAATCCATGCCTTCAGAAGTGATATTATAGGTGTGGGTTAGAAACAGACCTATATATATATATATATACTTCAAGATGACATCACTCTGAAGTACTGCATAAAGAATATCCCACATTCTCCCTTAGGGGGCGCTACAGGCCAAGCCCAAAATTCCCATTTTCTGGTCAAAAATGTTCTAATTTTGTATATTGATACTACAGACCAACAGGAATCCACAAACCAAGAATGGCCCACATTCGCCCTTAGGGGGCGCTACAGGCCACGCCCTAAATTCCCATTTGCTGGTCAAAAATGTTCTAATTTGGTACATTGATACTACAGGCCAACAGGAACCCACAAACAAAGAATTGCCCATATTCGCCATTAGGGGGCGCTACAGGCTATGCCCAAAATTCCCATTTTATGGTCAAAAATGTTCTAATTTGGTATATTGACACTACAGGCCAACAGAAATCCACAAACCAAGAATGTCACACATTCGCCCTTAGGGGGCGCTAAAGGCCATTCCCAAATTACAATTTTTTTTTGTCAAAAACTTTCAAATTTGGTACATTGATACTACAGGCCAACAGGAACTCACAAACCAAGATTGGCCCACATTCACCCTTAGGGGGCGCTATAGGCCATGTCAAAAATTCCCATTTTCTGGTCAAAAATGTTCTAATGTGGTACATTGATACTGCACGCCAACAGGAACCCACAAACCAAGAATTGCCCATATTCATCATTAGGGGGCGCTACAGGCTATGCCTTAAAGTCCTATTTTTTGGTCAAACATTTTCAAATTTGGTACATTGATACTACAGGCCAACGGGAACCCACAAACCAAGAATGGCCGACATTCACCCTTAGGGGGCGATATAGGCCATGTCCAAAATTCCCATTTTCTGGTCAATAATGTTCTAATTTGGTACATTGATACTACAGGCCAACAGGAACTCACAAACCAAGAATTGCCCGTATTCACCATTAGGGGGCGCTACAGGCTATGCCCCAATGTCCCACATTGAAAGTGATGGCATTTCCACCCCATTTTTTCAGTTCTTCTGAAACTTAATGTACATAACTCATTTCTCATTGTAAACAAAAAAGCCTCCAGGATCCACAAGATCCCGGCATCATGGATTTTCCTGTACACTGAAAATGTTTAGTTTAGGATTCAGACAGAAAGACACGTTTTTTGAATTTCTTCATTGGGAGAGTTTAACCCCAACTCTCTACTGAACAATTTTAAATGATTTGCCATTTTGAGGAGGAATCGCATTGCTGCTTGCAGCTATATTTATTATTATTATTCTCCTTGAGCCCCAATATCTCAAAAAGTCACTGGTCAAAAATTTTCTAAATTGGCACATTGATACTCCATGCCAACGGGTACCCCCAAACCAAGAATGGCCCACATTCGCCCATAGGTGGCGCTACAGGCCACGCCCCAAAAAAATATTTTCAAAGTCATGGCATTTCCAAGCCATTTGTCCAATTATTCTCAAACCTGGTGTACATGCCTCATTTCTCATGGGGAACAAAAAAGCCTCAAGGACCCATAACTTCTGCCCTAATGGATTTTTCTGTACAGTGAAAATTTGCCAAAACCTACAAAACTCTTCTTCTCCTGAACCGTAGCTCCAATATACTTGAAATTTGGTACGCATGTGTAGAATTGATGTCTTTGAAAACTTTACTTAGCAAAAATGAATACGATATAAAATGGCTGAAAGGGGCGTGTTTATGTAAATGTCCACATTTAATCAATATATATGTCAATAAATCAAATGTAATTTTGACTGAGGGATTTTAAACCTGACATGCTTCAAGATAACATCCCTTTGAAGTACTGTGCAAAGAATTGCCGACATTCGCCCTTAGCGGTTCGCTACAGGCCACGCCCAAATGTCACATTTTCAAAATGATGGCACTTTCACCCCAATTTTCCAAATATTCTAAAACTTGGTATACTTGCCTCATTTCTCATTGGGAACAAAAAAGCCTCAAGGACCCATAAGGTACGATTAAAAATGGCTGAAAGGGGAGTGTTTATGTAAATGTCCACATTTAATCAATATATATGTCAATAAATCAAATGTAATTTTGACTGAGGGATTTTAAACCTGACATGCTTCAAGATAACATCCCTTTGAAGTACTGTGCAAAGAATTGCCGACATTCGCCCTTAGCGGTTCGCTACAGGCCACGCCCAAATGTCACATTTTCAAAATGATGGCACTTTCACCCCAATTTTCCAAATATTCTAAAACTTGGTATACTTGCCTCATTTCTCATTGGGAACAAAAAAGCCTCAAGGACCCATAAGGTTCTGCGTGATGGATTGTCCTGTACAGTGAAAATTTGGTGAAACATTTAAAACTCTTCTTCTCTTGAACCGTAGATCCAATTTACTTGACATTTGGTACCCATGTGTACAATTGATGTCTTTCAAATTGTTACTTAGCAAAAATGAATACAATACAAAATGGCTGAAAGGTGCGTATTTATGTAAATGACCACATTGCCTCAATATATTAGTGTCAATAAACCAAATGTAATTTTGATGGATGGTTTTTCAAACCTAACATGCTTCAAGATGACATAACTATGTTGGCTTGAGAAAGCCAACATATTGTTATGTTACATACATTTATTATTATTATTATTATTAATACTATTTTACTTACTAAAATTTCAACAACCTTACCTCCAAGTGCTTTAATGCTGTAAGTACCCAACTTGCCACAGACCTGGGGACTGTTCTGAAGTTTGCTGGAATATCTTTTTTTACCTGATGCGACTTAAGCTTTTTATATAAATGACGATCAAAAATGTAAAAAATCCCATTGATTTACAATGGCTGAGCAAAAATGCCCCCTCTACTGGATTAATACGGTCTACAAGTAAAATCCCATTCACTTACATTGGCTGAGCAAAGAGGCTCCCTCTGCTGGTGTAACTCTGTCTACCAAATGCACTTTTACTGGAGAAATCTCTCTAATGGAGCAATTCTGTCTACTAGTGGGTGGAGCTCCCGACTTTCCAAGCCAGAAGAATTTTTCCTGCGTTTGAACAAAGGTATGTCAATTGTGTTTTTAATGCTTGACATTTGGAACATTCACGCGATTTTATACTATTCATCTCAACAAATGGTAAAACAACTCATATAAATGTTTTCGAGCAGTTTGTGTGAAACGGCGATAAGCGTCGCGTCTAACGCACGAGCCCCGATGAGAGTTACTGCACAAGGTCAGTGAGATGTGTTTTACTGCTTCCCAGTTTGAATATTCAAGCGATTTTACACCATTCAACTCAACAAATGGCATACAACTCAAATAAATCTTTGCGAGGAGTTTGAAATCAGGAATCATTATTAAATTCTGGCATTATTACGGGGGTCAACAATGGCGCTGTGACGTCCTTTCAGATGCATTGTTCTAAACAGCGGAAAAAACTTAAACAAAATACTGCGTCATTTTTGCCCATTCAGATACATGGAAGAGATCATTACAAACTATAAAAGGTCTGCTTTTATTTGTGTACACTTACAATAACAACAAAACCTTGAGCTTTTGTAAAATAACGAAAATAAACAGGGTGCTCCAAATCTGTCTTAGCGACCATCTGTCTGATACACGTCAGAAAAATCAAGTGAAACTCCGCGAACACTTATCACGCAAACATGAAACATATGTCTAAAGAACGAAGGGATGGGGGCAGATCGATCCTAAAGTATCAATACTTCCGAGAATGATGTTTCATCTGCGTGTGCTCTGACAGCATGCGATAATGACACGATCTCATTTTTACTCGCATCTTCAATGCGAGCAATGTTTGTCTGTTGTATGTGTTTTTAACACTTTCCTGTTTGAACTTTCAAGTGATTTTACACCATTCAACTCAACAAATAGCAAAACAACTCAAATAAATATTTGTGTGAAACAGCGAGCAGCGTCACGTCTAACTCACGAGCCCCGATGAGAGATCGCATTCGCTTCTTCTTGCGTTTGAACGGACAATTTCATACAACAAAATGTCAAAATACATGATATATTGTGTTGTCTGTTTTGTCTCAAGTGAACATAAACAGTTGATGAAGAAATTGGGAATCTAAATCTAGTATCAACACTTCCGAGATTGATTATCAGCGTTGTGTCTTACAGCACGCGCTCCGTGAGGCGATCTCATTTTTACTCGCATCTTCACGAAGGTTTGTCTGTTCTATGTGTTTTTAACACTTTCCTGTTTGAACATTCACGCAATAAATAATGAGACTTCACAGTTCTCAAAAGATTAAACTCAATGAAACAAACTGTGCCTTGAATGCATGCGATAACCATCTCTTAAAGAGACAGAAACAATTGAGCTTTCGTCCTGAACATTGACATTCCAAGTAAATAAAAAGTACAAATGGTATTTACCCCCAAAATAAATTTCTCTCAACATTTACTTACCCTCATTCCATCCCAGATGTGTATTATTTTCTTTCTTCTGGTGAACACAAATTAAGCTTTTTAGAAGAATATCTCAACACTGTTGGACCTTTCAATGCACTTGAATGGTTATCAGAACTCAGAAGCTACAAAAATCACATAAATGCAGCATAAAAGTAATCCATGCCACTCCAGTGGTTTAATCCATGCCTTCAGAAGTGATATTATAAGCGTGGGTTAGAAACAGACCTATATATATATATATATATATATATATATATATATATATATATATATATATATATATATATATATATAATTAAAAATAATTGTATTTAAAAAAAAAAAAAAAAAACATTTTTCTTTTATTTACTATAAATACTCCTCCCTGCCCAGAAGGGATGATTTGGTTACGTAAATCACAAAAAAAAAAAAAAAAAAAAAAACAGAAAGAGAACTCTTAAGAGAGAAGTGCGCTTCTGAAAGTCAAAGTAGCGATTTATAGTTTAAAAAATGACTTAATGATCTGTTTCTCACCACTTCTCATTTACTTACAACAGAGCTGAGATATTCTTCTAAACATCTTCATTCAATTTCAGCAGAAGAAAGTCATACACATCTGGGACTGCATGAGGGTGAGGAAATGATCAAATATCCCTTTAACATTCACTTATTTTTACAAAGCATGCAATGAAGTCTTAGGACAAAATGAAAATCTTAGTGAATGACGTATGTGGTATAATGACATGGAGAGCTTAAATAATTTTCAATTTATTGCATTTATTTAATATTTTTGCTGTGATCTTGTTTTATTGTTATTATCAAGTTCCAGTCTTGGTTCAAGGTTCGGTCTTTCTCAAGGCAACATCAAAGTTTGTCTTGACTTTTTTTTCTAGTTCTGAAGTACTACACAAAGAATGGCTCACATTCGCCCATAGTCGCTACAGGCCATGCCCAAAATTAACATATACTGGTCAAAAATGTTCTAATTTGGTATATTGATACTACAGGCCAGTAGTAAATATAACATACTTTGTGACAAAATGATTGACAGGTGTGATTGATGACTTAATTGCTAACCTTTGACCTTTCCCCCCTCCCCATCCCCACACCACCCCTCATACTTTGTGCCAAAAGTGATTGATGGTCTATGATTGATGACCTGTTTGGTGGTCCCCCTTTGACCTTTCCCCCCCACCTCACCCCACCCCTCCCCACCCCGCCTCACCCCGCCTCACCCCTCCGGCAGTTGTACAGGCTGTGGTATGAATTGGTTGGTCAGCTGTTTTGATGCCCTCCCAGCGCTGTACCCGACCCATCTGTGTATTTAAAAGAGTAGACAAATTATTCGTATTCTGTGAGCATTTTGTGATTTCCCGCTTGAGCAATGGCATCCCCCAGAAGTCCTAAAACCCCGTTGGTAAATGATGTAGAAACAAATGCTAAGCTAGATTGGGCTCCGAGGAAAAGATATGGACCATGCATAACCAGGGATCTCCATGATCCTTTAGGAACTCTGAAATATGAATTTCATCTAGACGATGGTCGTTTGTGCGTGTACGACTTTGACAGAACATCTCATTCTGTTAAGTTATTCAACAGGGGCGATGCAATGTATTTCACGGAAAAGGATTGGGATGTGTTTTACAATCGTGTTTGGAGGGATCTGAATGATTCTGGAGATGCACCTTTATTCATTGCAGAGGATGTTGGTGACCATACTATCAAGAGGCTGGATGACCATGGATACATACTTACCAGTGAGAATAAGCGGGGTATCAATGATGGAGTGTGTCCTTCCACAGAGACAGATCACATGAAGTTTTTGTTTCAGTGGAAAGATTTGCCTATCCTGAATGATGTTTTTTCAAAGATAGACAAACTGTTTAAATGGAATGATGCATATGACCAATACAATATAATTAAGGTCAGACTGTTTGACCCCGAAAAGTGTGGGGAAGTTCGCAGGACGCCGCCCTTGTAACACCGCCCACATTCTATAGACCTTAAAAGCGGGTGGTCCCCATTCTCATTTCAAACCAAAAGAGCGAATCATCATGTCTCAACACGATACTACAGAATCTGCTGGGGCCTTCGCATCATCCGATGACGCATCTACTTCAGCAAGGTGTAACCCCCCTGGAGGTGATCCTATCATCGGCCATTGGCTCGACAAGTTTTGCATGGATCTTGGCTATCACAATCTAACGTTCATTTCATCTCGCGGACCAGGACACACGCTTCCAGATGCATCGTCTCTGAAGGGGGATGATGATACCGATGGCGTTGTTGATGTAAAGAGCGTCAATTTTATAAAAGCAGTCATAGTGGTCATTCTGGAGCATCTCCTCGGCTTGAAGTTAAAAGAGTTGTGCTACGGTTGTGAAGTGGATCACCCCAGTCAGGTACAGCACACGTGTTTGTATGATCCTGACAAGTATTTCTTTTTCATCCATTTTGAAGAAATTTGTAGTAAAGTGTTTAAACCGATGTTAAAACAAGTCATCGGCACTGCTTTGAAATCATTTGGATTGACGCTGACTCCTCAGAGAATCCATGGAATTATCGAAACCGTGTTGTGTGAACTAAGAGAGGAGCCACACATTCTACAGAGACTGCGTGAAATCCGTGAGAAGCTGGTGAATGATAGCGGTGAACAGGCTGTCTATGACACAGTGGACTGGTGGAAAGACAGTCCGACTGGTTCCTTATTTTGACGCTAACATGGGGATCTGCTACAGTGTTACTGGACTGCTTAAATTTATTCTGAGACGTCGTCTTCATTGTGAAATTGTCAACATGCTGTGTAAGATCATTAATGATAATAGTTCTGGACAAAACAAGCTTGTAAATGACCCCTATATTAACAAACGGGTGATTTGTCTAAAGAAGCACATGGATATAGTCAGAGGTATATCAAACGAATGGACTGAAATGATACAACGCTGTGTCTGCCAGAATGATTCATCCTGTGTGTTTCTTAAAAACATCGTAAATTCATTGTTTGAATGCAATAATGATTGTAAAATTGGCAATATAATATGTTTATGTACATATGTAACTGATATGTGTGTGATATTATTGTCAAGAAACGATCAGAGTTCTAGACATGTCTTTGAAAATGTTAATATTCTGGTAAATCACCTGATTGATAAAAATTCTGATACATGTGTTAATTTCCTACAATATCTCGACAATGCATGATGTTGGTCTTTCTATTTTAAATGTATAAGTATGCTTTGTACTGTGTGATTACCCTGATTTAAAATAAAAGGGGTGTTTTATAGAATCACTGTCTCATTATTTACACGTGTCTGAGCTGGTAACATGACCGAACAACTGCATAAGGTGTACTACACACCATCTAACCCCGGCTCTTTAGGGGGTGTAAATAGATTAAAACGCGGTGTATTAGAGGAAAGTGGTGATTTGCTAAGTGGTAAAGATGTTTCAGACTGGTTAGCCAGTCAAGATGCTTATACACTCCACAAACCACTACGTCACAATTTTAAAAGGAATAGAGTCGTTGTTTATGGTATTGACACACAGTTTCAAATGGATCTGGTAGATATGTCAATATATTCTATGGAAAATGACAATACTAAATTTCTGCTTACATGTATAGATGTCTTTAGCAAATATGCATGGGTGCGTTGTATAAAGAACAAGACTGGATTGGCTGTGGCCAATGCGTTTAATTCAATACTACAAGAGGGTAGAGTCCCTCAGAAAATTCAGACTGACAAGGGGAAGGAGTTTTTTAACAAGCATTTCCAACAACTAACTAAAAAGCACAACATTTACCATTTCAGCACAGGGAGTGAATTGAAGGCAAGCGTTATTGAACGCTTTAATAGAACATTAAAAGGACGGATGTGGCGATATTTAACGGCTATAAACTCTAAACGCTACATCGACGTTTTACAAGACTTTATTCAAGGATACAACAGTAGCTATCACAGAAGTATTAAAATGCGCCCTGTAGATGTCAACAAAGAAAATGAACCGATCGTCTATGACAATTTGTATGGTAATGTGTGTAAGAAGAAGCCTATATTTAAATACAAAATCGGCGACGTGGTTAGAATATCAAAGATGAGGGGCCCTTTTACCAAGGGGTATGAACAAAACTACACGGATGAATTTTTCACTATAACCGAATGTATGCTACGTCAACCACCAGTCTACAAGCTATCTGATTATGACGGGGAGGTTATCGACGGCTCATTTTATGAAGAGGAGCTACAAAAAATTATTATGGACAAGGACAATGCTTTTAAAGTAGAAAAAATATTAGACAAGAAGAAGTGTGGTAAAAAAAACATGGTTCTCGTACGGTGGGTGGGATGGCCTCCGAAGTTTGACAGTTGGGTCAATGAAAAAGATGTTGTAGATCTACAGAGCTCTTTAAGCATATAAAGAAAATACAATTGACATCTGAGTTCATTTCTACAGTGAACGGTCATGGATGATGCAGGGTTTTATGTCACATTGCCATGCAATGCTTCATTAGCTCTTTACCCCGAAAACCAAATTTCGAATTACAGAACAAGATTAGCCAGAACTATAAACTTAAAAGGTAATTGGGAGGTGGGTCTGGCCGAAATTGAATACCCTAGATCGTGGTACACTATTGATGATGATGATGCGAAAATCATCTTGAGAGATGTTGTCGACAACAAAAATTTTGTGACCATAAATCTGAAAACCGGATATTATGACAAAATAGCATCTGTAATTAGGGAGCTAAATGTTTCTCTACCTAGTCATGTACGTTTCGGTTACGACCTTGTGAAAAACAAAGTTTACATGACAGCGCCACTAGGAGTAGCCTTAACATTCTACGGTAAACTAGCCATTATTTTGGGTGTAATACCGGAGAAACCATGGGAAGCTGTAAACGATCATAGTGAAACCACTTTTACAACAGTGTATGCACCACATCAAACCGACATGAATGGAGGATTTTACAGCATATACGTGTACACAGATGTTATCGAATATCAAACTGTGGGGGATGCACACGTTCCGCTTTTGAGATGCGTACATATAACCGGGTCGGGTCGTGAAATGATCAGTGTGACATATGACAGAACGCACTACGTGTCAGTGAATAAAAATTCTATTGGAGAGATTTGTATTGAACTCAAAGACGACAGAAACAGGGGGGTGCCATTTGCTTACGGTAAAGTTGTCGTTAAACTACACTTCAGACCTGTGAAACAACCGATCCTTTAAAATGGTGTATTATAACCCGTACCAAATGGATCCTGCTCATTATGTAAACTATTATAAAAATCAAGCAGGCGGTGGCCTGCCGGGGTATGCGGGTGGAGGGGTTATGTATGGGGCAGGTCTCGGAGGACTTTTCAGGGGGTTGTTTAGAATGGCTCTTCCGTTGTTAAAAAGAGGTTTCAGCATTGCCAAACCACATCTTAAAAATGCTGCTAAAAACATAGTCAGCGACGTTGTCACCAATGCCATGTCACATACCTTTAATAACAATAAAGCCCAAGATGGGTCGGGGTTAATGGTTATGTCACGAAAACGAAGGTCTAAACCACCAGGAGTGAGGAAGGTGAGGAGGAGTGGTCAAGCGGTAAATAAAACCAGGAAACAACCTAAGATATCTGCAGTTAGACAACAAAGACGAAAGAGAGCTGTGAAGCGCGGCTCATCTGGATCGGTGAAGAGCTCTGTTAAAACGATATTCTAAACCATGGCTCTGCTACATACCATGTCCGAAGAATGTATTAAATCAGAACTGGATCTGTTTACGGTACCGATGACTCAGACGGCTATTGAAAAAAACACATACGTTGAAATACCTCCTCTATCTGCAATATCGAACACCACCCCCTTGGAATTTTTCATAGCAGGGAATGGTGAAGATTATGTAGATTTAAATAATACACTGCTTTACATGCGTGTTAAAATCACAAATCCGGACGGTACAGATATCAGAGATGGGACCCCTGTTGGACTGATCAATTATCCAGGAAACACTATTTTTTCACAGGTTGATGTATCACTTGGTGATAGGTTAATTTCACAGAGTACAAACACATACCCTTATCGATGTATTATAGAATGCCTTTTAAACTACGGTAAAGATACCCTGGAAAGCGTATTCTCAGCAGGATTATTTTACAAAGACTCTGCAGGACATATGGATGTAGGCGACCCAGCAGGGGCTAACATTGGTCTGACAAAGAGGGCTGCCTTTAGCAACGAAAGTGCCGTAGTCGAACTTTTATCACCCATACACAGCGATATTTTCTTTCAAGAAAAACTCATGCTTAACGTGGTGGACATTAAAATCCGGTTGACAAGAGGCAAAGATGAATTTTGTCTAATGAGGAGTGACGCTATAGCATACAAACTAAATATTTTATCAGCGTCTCTGTTTGTTAAAAAAGTATCAGTTTCACCAGGAGTGAGACTGGGACACGCTCAAGCACTTCTCTCAACAACCGCTAAATATCCAATTGATAGAGTTTGTCTGAAAAATTTTTCCATACCAGCTGGAAGCCGTGTATCAAACCAGGAAAACCTATTCTTAGGAACACTCCCCAAATCTATCATATTGGGCATGGTCGATAATGATGCTTTTACAGGGGCATACGATAAAAACCCTTTTGCATTTAAACATTACGATCTGGAGTTTCTAGCTGTTTATGTGGATGGACAGCAACACCCCGCCAAACCATTACAACCCAACTTTGGATCAGGCACAGCCGTACGAGAGTTTTACCAGCTCGCGCTTTCGTCTGGAAGACATCTAAAAAACCAAGCATTGGTAATCGACAGAGAAGATTTTCTGCAGGGTTATACACTTTATGGTTTTAACCTCACACCAGACGAAGAGTGTGGCCAACACATCTCGCTTGTTAAGTCTGGAAATATCAGACTAGAAGTACGGTTCAGACAACCGCTTCCAAGAACCATTAATCTAATTGTTTATGCTGTTTTTGACAACATCATTGAAGTTTCTAACCGAAGACAGGTGCTTGTTGACTACTATTAATTAAAAACATGAACACCATACAACTTACCGTAGCTATGGAGAGAATCACACAAAACACGCATTTTCTTGGTGTACTACCATGTGATTATTTACCAAAGGATCCGATAAGAACACTACCCACAGCCGTCATAATCAACACACATCCTTCGCACCTCCCCGGGGAACACTGGGTGGCTATTTACATAAATAAGTTTGGCTCAGCATTTTTCTTTGACAGTTTCGGTAATAGTCCTGATTTTATTCGTTTTCCTGTATCAATCATTGAATTTCTAAAAAGGAATTCAACACGCATTCAGTATTTGGCTAAACAAGTTCAGCCTTTTATGTCTGTCACATGCGGTCATCATTGTGTTTTCTTCCTATATCATATGATTCGAGGTCGTGATTATGATGATGTTATGATGCTTTATAGCGACGATTTAATTAATAACGATGTTCTTGTATCGCATTTTGTGAAAAAACTAAGGATAACTCATTGTAATAGTACTGTATTTAAGTGTATTCAATGTGTTCAAATGGGTGAAACGTTTATGTTAAATACATGATTTGTAAAACGACTGTTTCTAATAAATAAAAAGAGCACAATGTCAAAATGTATCAATGTCACTGCTTTATTGAATATCACATGATTAATTTGTACAAAAAATATGACCAATATATTATACAACATCAAAATGACAACCACTGGTTTTGTTCACGAGATGGCGATTTAAACGCCTCCGACCCCTTAGAAGAAGGTGTACTTAAATACATTCTTTGTGCCATAGAGGACGATGTAGACGGGTTGGTTTTAAATGAACTTATTACATGTCTAACCGCGTGGTTTGGGACTGTTGAATAGGGTATGTTTAAAACAGCAATTGCCTGCAAAAACTCAGTCCATCCATGAGGCCTACGGTCATTCCTAATTTTATGTGGGGATGTTAAACTCTTCACAAGATCCAACACGTGTGATCCCTGTATAGTGACGCCTTTAAATACAAACTCTCCCGAATCATTCCAAGATGAAACTTCTCTGGCTTTAGACATTTTATCCATGATGTATCTTGCATTTTTCACACTTTTCAATGGTACATTTTTCAACACTTCATCGACAATATCATCGCCCCCACCATCTTCAACAGGGGGTCCAAAGGACTCTTTGTGAGACGCATCGGGGGGTGGAAATGCAAGCGTTAATGTGTTGCTGGCTTGATCCCCTTGTTTAACTACTGTCAAAAATCTTTGTAAAACTGAGGTGTAAAGTTTGGCCTTCTCATGAGCAGCCAAATTGTCTTTATTCAAAATATTTCTTATAGCAAGATCCAGATCGTCTTCCACTGTTTGTTGAATAGATTCTCGGGTATTGGACATCTTTAGTTTATCTATTTGATTTTGAGGGACTAAAAACAGCTTCTCAGCGTACTCCATCTTCAACCTTGTTTAGACGTTATCAGACTGGTTATAAAGGGGATTGCTATGCTCAGGAGCGGAAGAAGAAATCCTCCGTTCTGGTTGATCATGCGTTTTTTTCTGGACACACCAATCTTTTTACTGGCTATGTATTTAATCTCAGCCCTTTTTCTCTTCAACCGGCGATGCTGCTGCGTCGTTAGCGGTATTGTGCCATAGAGCACATTAAGCGCTACCTCACACAATGTTAAAATGAGATCGTCAGATGCTGATTGCATAATAAGACGTCTTTGCGTCGGGGTCGCTTTAAATAGCATTTTTAACAGGGGGAGGTTTCTAGACAATCTAGTAGACATTTCACCAAAATCACTGCTTTCTTTTTTGAATGTAAACTGCTGGTTGGGTTGAAAGTAACCCCGTTCTGAGACGAAAATGTTCAGGGGTTTTTGCTTTATAGTCTATCATGAGGTATCCAAAAGGCTGGTTGGTAGCATCTTGATAGCATTCCATAAAATATTTTGTATTTCCGGGGTACATTTGTTTTCCCAACACATTAATCTGATTGTTATCACGAGGATTCTTAAACAATATTAAATAATTTGTATTCAAGCTGATGGTTCTGCTGGATTTACCTTGGAAAAATAAATTCTGCACAATATAAATAGCGCTGAGGTTTCTATGGTGAACATATTGAGTGAACAGTTTTTCCACTTCAGAGTTTCCACTGGCCTCCTTCATCATGTCGTCAATTATCAACAGATTAGTTTTATTGACAGGTAATAAATCATCATCATTCAGAGATTGCGGTATTCCTTCCACAAATTTAATGTTATACATTTTATACAGTTCATCATACAGCGGTTGCCAACAATCATAAATGTACACAATGTTTTCAATCTTTTTAGAAATCATATTTACAGCATTTTCCAACAACATTTTTACAAAATAAGACTTTCCAGAATTTGAAGGTCCGCTTATCACACATGAAAAAGGATGTTGAAGTCTAAAATCAAAACCATCAACCTCCCGCACACTGCGGTGGTTCAAAAAATTATTAGTAGCCATATGGTAGTGTTGTATAATCAGGGAATAGCTGTCTTTTATTATACACCACTTGAAACTTTTTAACAACTGACTTGTTTTGCAAGGTGAAGTTCTTTTTATTCCTCACGATGTTGTCTGTGTATGCTAGTATGTGTCGGGTGTCGTGCGATTTTACATAACTGTCAACAAGACCGATCAACGTGTCTAATCTAATAGCCTTGGAATTTTCGGCATTCAAAGTTATACCCTTTGCTTTCATACACACTTTACCTTTAGCAGTGCGATATCCGTATGTTTTAGGACCGCCTGAGCAAAACTCTGTTATGTGATCATCATTGCCAATTTCATCAGTAAGATCTCCTAAATAAGAACCCAGAGGTGGTTCCCAGTCACAGTCTCTAGAGATAAAGATAACGCTGTCTGTATCGCTATACAACAATCTATCACCCAGTTTATCCATAAGATCATACAATTCTAGCCGTGCATGTGCGGTTGTAAAGGCCCCCAGAAATATATTCACATCACGGGTGCTGTACATGGCACCATCATCGTGACGATACTGTACCAGCGCAATTTCATCAGACACAAATGTGAAATATTTAACGTCATACTGACAGCCAAATATGATGTGAGCAAAGTCTTCTGGGTCTTTCAAAAGTCTAGAAGTGGGGAGATTTTCTCTCATTGAAAAACGCCCCCACAGACTATTCAGCAGCAATTTGTTGATAGACCTCTGTGCAGGGTTGTGACAGATCTTTGCAGGATCGAGTTTAACCCCTTCTTTTTCAAAGTAATCATCGATATAGGCTTTTTTGTCTAACTCGGTGACTACATGAGAGGGGTAGCCTGATGCCTCCTGTTTAAACTTCAGAAAGGTCTTTACATAGCCGGAAAATAGAGTTTCAGATTTCTCCGCAAAGTGCCAAACCTCTGAGACTTCCATTACAAGATACCCCTTCTCAATCGCCTTTAACAATTCAATGCTCACCCAGCAGCCTGAGATAGATCTCTCCTCATCTGTATGCGTACAAGGAGCATTGATTTGTTTCTCGGCACATGATCTGCATAGAGGAAACATGAGTTTCCCGGCACACCTATAAGGGAGTACTGGATGTAGGAGCTTTCGAGGCGGTATCATTGTGGCTTTAATAAGTCCGTAATAATTTTCAAGGGGTTCAAAATCCTTGAAGATTATTTCAGGATGTCCAACAGGGTAGCTTTTTCGAGCCTGACAGTAAGGATAAAGACTTGTGAAATCAACATATCTGATCTTCTCATTTTCTGTAGTTTTGTGGTAAAGCTTGTAAGCATTTGTACGACCCCCAAAGAGGGCATCACGCGGTTTCAGTCTCTCTGGAGCCGAATAAGTGGCCATAAACGCAATTACATGAGGATCAGTTTGTTTAAGAGTCTTCCATGCACACTCATACATCACTTCAACGTCTAAGCAGTATGCGTTCTGCAACACATCAAGCTTTTCATTAAACATTCTCCTGAGTACTCCAAAAGGAACATTTGACAGGGGGTTTGCATAGTCAGGTCTGTAACGACATTCGTGACCATGGTGAAAACAGCCGGCAAATTCTAGCGCTCTTCGTACCCCATCTTTTTCGTAATATCCATCAACAAAGTAACTTCCAAATTTTACCTCGCCGTGATTTAGGGCATGGTGAATGTCTACGTCGCGGGATTTTTTCACGTACTCAAGCCATTCAATAGATATGTTAGAGAATGTCTTATACTGATTGACGTATGCATTATTATGCGTCAGAGCCAGTGTATTTCTAGAGAGAAAATGCGTCTTGAAAGTACCCATACAACAACTAGCAAGAGTCACATAGGTGAACGGGTCTACCTGTGTGCATAGCAGGAACGCTTCTCTAAATTTAATACATGCTTCACGTAATAAAACAACGTCGTTCATGCAATAGAGCCCGATCTCTTTTTTGAAATCAAAGATTTTGCCATCGACTGATGCATACCACTGATCAAATCTTGCCCTTGTGCTATCTGTCATTGTACTGTAACCGTAGTAGTTTTTTGCTGGGTAAGGGCCTATATAAGACTGATTTTCCTGTCTGTTGAAATGGTGAGGAAAGAACCCTTTTTCTTTATTTTGCAAATTTAATGCAGAAGATGTCTTAGACAGAGCCATGTGGAGGAATGAGTAAGAATCGATAAAACGCTGTCTAAAAGTTTCATCATACATGAAAATGGCTCTACATCCCTGCATTACTATGTTAAGATGGAGTCCTGCATTGCAGAAATACTCCAGAATTAAAAAGTTGTCAAATCCACTTGCATTATGCGCTACCCATGTGTAATTTTTATATCTCGGCTGTCTAAACCTACAAACGAGCTGTCGCACACACCCCTCGCCTCCAAATTCAAATTTCTCACCATCAAAAGTCATGGCACACACGTAATTAGCAACATGCTTTCCATTATCACAGCGTGTTTCAAAATCATAGAAAATGTAACGGTCTGTATATTCCTTGGGGATGGTAGGTTGTATGAAACACTGGTGTTGACCTCCGCGGCTTACATCTTCCCCGCAATGTAAACACTTATCATTTGGACAGTTATGAGGTTTGGGGGTTTTGCTAGCAGTGTAGTAACGTTTACCGCATTTACGACAATATTTTGTAGTATCGCAAGGAGATCTACCACAATCATCACTCGTAGGAGTTACTATTTTATGGGCATTGAAACAGTAGCTAGATCTGCAATAGCGTAGGCAGTCTTGACAGTGTATTGTGTTTTTAGGATGCTTGTAGCATTCGCTATCATTGCAGACAGAACACACATATTTACAATCATGATTCTGTCTGCTTGCATACCCCGTGTAACAGAAGTTGCATACATATGCAGATCCTATAAATGCTTTCAAATTCTTTATCATGTAATAATGGCCATCATGAATGTAAAGATATGCTGTTTTGGGGTGTGGTTCATCAGAAGTTAAATATTTTTCTAACTTTCCAGCGCTTGACCTGTGAAAGACAACAATTTTTATGTCTAATGCTTGTTCAAATTTCGCAATGTCTCCTAGACCTATTTTATCCTGAGGTGTGAAACCACCAGCAGTTTGAATGGTTTTCCCCCTCTTTTCTAAGTTGTCATGGGAAATCTGTGGGTCGAGAAAATATGCGAGACATATTGAAAAGCACAGATTGTTTGTTGTATTGGCGGGGGAAAATAAATGCATTCGTTTTCTTCTAACTACTTCATCATGTGCTATATCAACCAGCTTTCGACGAGCGCCACCGTTCTTACTTCTGGCTATGGACGCATGTAACTGCAAACTGTCGTCAGCCATCACTTTCGTATTGCTCTGCATGATTTTTTCAAATTGTTCAACAAAAATGTTTTCATCGTAGCCGTTACTAGGTGATAATACACAATTTACATCAGATTTCAGACTGGGCCCTCTAAGAGATATATTAATAATACCAGATTCATTTGCCATCTGTCTGGAGAATGACACCATCTCAGACAATGCATTATGCACAGATGTACTGTATGCAGCAAGGTCTGTAGATGTTATTTCCCTTAAATTTAGAGTTCTGTGTATCTCTAAACCATTGAAACGCGGTCTTGACACAATCGTGAATTCGTTTAAAACTCCACCGTTTCTAGCCAATTCATCAATATCGTTCTGACTTAAACTCACATGGGGGGCATTCGTGTCTGATGAAATATTGCTTACACCACCAATCTGTACTGCATCTACAAACAAATTATCCTCATTATTAGCAGCCTCATTATCAACCCCGTTATTACCAGCCTCTTGCATTTTTATCAGCGCTTCTAATCTTTCACACAGACTAGGGGTTGAGGCCATTTCTTCATGATTTTTAATCATATCTTCTAATATTTTGCATAAATTAGAGTATGGCGGTTCTGATGTTTGCGTCTCTGTATCGTTTAGTCCATCCCTTGCGGAGCTGTGTGATGATGGCTCTAGCGAAATATTTAACCTTTCACTGTCTTTGTTGTTATTGGACGCATTTATATGCTCTCTCTGTGTTTGAATAATAGCCTCTAATCTACCATTTAAATCCAAATAGGCAGGTCCTAAAAATGCCAACTGATCATCTATAATATTTTGTAACCATTCAATATTTGACAAATGATCATATCTAGTTCTTGCTGAAGGGTTTTGTTCAAAGTCTGGTTGACAATCTTGCAAATCATCGTTTGAACGTAATCTTTTTTTTTCACTAGCCATATTTGAAAATCTTTTTCAATTTAGATTTATTCTCCACTGATTATACATCAACTACACAAAACACTTTATGAAAAAACAATCACAAATCAACTAGATAACCCAAAACAACACATTTTAACATAAATCAGTTATCATCTACCAGCATTGACAGCGTTATTAATATTGGATAATGCAGTTACCATTAGTTGGTTTTCTCTGTAGGAATTCTGAAGAACACGATCACATTTATTTAATATCTCACGATTTGCTCCAACACGATCAAGCGTAATCCTTGTAAGAGTTCCTTGCTCTTCTGAGTTCGTCATAACCATATGAAAACAGTCACAAAGGCGTTTGACATTATCTGAAATGATATTCACTTTATCTGAAATGATATCCAATCTCTCATCACCCCTTCGAATCCGTTCACACAGTTCAATCAACAAATCATGATGAAAGTTCTGCTGATTTGAGCGGATAGATTCTCCAGCAATCACCGCCGACTCTTCCACAAACTCCTGACGGGTCGTATCACTGTCCGTGCCATCCAAGATTGTGTTATTCGCCGAAAGCAAATCCCCTGTAGCGTTAACCAACAGAGATTCATCCGGCACCGCCGGTATCACGGGAGATGAGACTGCGTTATCCGTGTTGTCTGGAACAAATTCGTTGCTGAAACTACCGGCCTCCCAGCGTCTCATGAAAAATGTATCATCGAATATCAATGCGGGGTCCTCAGTCTGCAAACTGGTAGTGTACAGATCTATATAAAAATGTGTACAGAATATGTGTGTTAGCGAGGATTTGTCATTTATTTATTTTAAATAATGTTAGCGTGAAACCCCACTCACCAACTGACTCGTTTAACACCGAAGTCTGTTTTTTACCAAAATCCCCTCTTGTACCATTTCCAGCTGGAGATGCAATATGTAAGCGGGGTTTACGTTGATTCCTCGGGATATTATTCTTGCTGTATGGTGTACGGAGCGACCGTTGGGCCTTTGGTTCAGCAGTGGTGAATCCGGATTGTGTGACAAGCGTAGCCGCGTCAAAGTTTGAAATATCTGCAACCAGAAAATACATTTTTTTTTATTTATAATCAATATTGCATGATCAAGCTAACTCAAAATTGTGTATACCTTGCAGCGCCGATCGGATTCCTGTATTGTTCTCACCCGTTGGATTATTAATTAACGGTTCAGTCGCTGAAAATAAAAGAATATAGTCACATAATATTTAAACACGTCTAATATATATAAATAATTACATTAAAATCTTTACGTGACTTACACAGTTGATCGATGGTGTTCAAATTTCATGTTCATCTATCGGTCCTGAATTACGTAGAAAAATGTTTAAACATCAATTTACCAAAATGCAAGTTTACCTGTAAAGTACAAATATTTAAAATCATCGTACATGCATCACATACTTCTGAAAATAAAAGCCATTTTAAAGAATAATGCTATGTGTTACACAGATGCTCTCGCTTCGTACACAAACCCAGAATGACTTATCTTACATGACCGCAAACACAGCAGGAAAACTGGGGCGGCGCTACTATGGGGTAGTCTCTCTTTTTATTTATTTTTAGTTGACGAATGAGCGTGAAGAAAATACTGATGCGAAATAACACCTTTATCTTACACCTTTCGGACACTTGGTTGAATATACATCCATTGTCCGAAAACGCCTATACCTCCTGTGAGATGATAGATTGGTCAATGCTGACCGTTGACCACCCACCTTGACGCTCCAATGCATACAGGATAGTAAATAAAAAATAAAACCCTCAAGACACTCTGTTTACACACACACACACATGCACGCACACCCGTTAACTCCTGTGAATGAAATCTTACACAAGGGCTCTTGACGCACACACACACACACACGTCCTTAACAGCTTTATCTGATCGTAAATATTCGTGAAAATTTCTCTTTTTATTTATTTTTAGTTGACGAATGCGCTTGAAGAAACACACACATGGATGAAATAAATGCCGTTTAAAAGAGTATAACTTAGGCTACCTAATAACTGTTTAACCACTTACATAATTAAAATAACATATGGGTTGTAGCTGTTTAATTATAATATTATTGAATGTATTAGTTTTATTTTTAGTAGGTGACTGCGTGTGATGAAACGAACCTGTTAAATTACAATATTGATATGATTAGTTAAAAACTCTTAATGCAGCATGGGTATATTTGATATTGGCATACTTCTGGCCTCTCAGCACTTTTCTCATTGATACAATGATGCTTTGACTCTCACGCTTTTGCCTCCGGGGGGCCGTTAACTTACGCCTGTGAGATGATAGAATGTCAATATTTACCGTTGACCACCCACCTTGACGCTCCAATGCATACAGGATAGTAAATAAAAATAAACCCCTCAAGACACTCTTGTTTACACACACACACATGCACGCACACCTGTTAACTCTTGTGAATGAATTCTTACACAAGGGCTCTTGACACACACACACACACACACACACACACACACACACACACACACACACACGTTAACTCCTGTGAATGAATTCTTACGCAGCACCCCGCGCCTGGGGCTCTTGTCTGTTTCTTCATTTTCATTTGGCCGAGCTCGTGAAAGGACTTTGAGCGGGAGATGTAAGATTCTTTCTTTAAAGATGCATTTTACTATTTCAATGAAATGGTGTTTGTTGAAATTAACTGTTAAACATGTTTATATAAAAGTTTTTTATTATATCAACGTTATTGTCATTGTACGCTTACAGAGTCAGTGAAAATGCAATTGTTTTCGCATATCCCAACTAACCAGGGGCGAACACGTAACAGATTCCCATACCGGGTTAAACCCGGGCCGCCTGGTTGAAAGCCAGGAATCATATCCGCTAGACCATATGGGAACATGATACACTTTGTTTAAAAATAAAGAAAGTCTTAGTTTGCATCTGAATGGGTTTGCTTCAGTCAATATCCACTGTTTTAGAAACACATTTTCATCACTTTGTGTCTGAATGAGTTTTTATTCAACTAATATCCACTGTTTTAGAAACACATTTTCATCACTTTTGTTAAAAATTAAAATCTTCAACCAAGTTTTAGCACCAAGCATTGCAACCATTAAAAGAGACATTTTAAATGTAATAGACACTTTTTTACCCCCTACAATAATAATAATAAATACAATAACACCACCCGCATTACTTATCATGTTTTTGAAAAAAACATCTCAATGATTACGTCAATTATTTAATTGAACGGATGAGGAACACAATTCTTATAACAATGTTTTTATCATCTCAGTTTCCATTAACATTTTACATCATTAAAGATTAATAATTTGTCTACTCTTTTAAATACACAGATGGGTCGGGTACAGCGCTGGGAGGGCATCAAAACAGCTGACCAACCAATTCATACCACAGCCTGTACAACTGCCGGAGGGGTGAGGCGGGGTGAGGCGGGGTGGGGAGGGGTGGGGTGAGGTGGGGGGGAAAGGTCAAAGGGGGACCACCAAACAGGTCATCAATCATAGACCATCAATCACTTTTGGCACAAAGTATGAGGGGTGGTGTGGGGATGGGGAGGGGGGAAAGGTCAAAGGTTAGCAATTAAGTCATCAATCACACCTGTCAATCATTTTGTCACAAAGTATGTTATATTTACTACTCAGGCCAACAGGAACCCACAAACCAAGAATGGCCCACATTCACCCTTAGGGGGCGCTATAGGCCATGTCCAAAATTCTCATTTTCTGTTCCAAAATTGACTAATTTGGTTCATTGATACTACAGGCCAACAGTAACACTCAAACCAAGAATGGTCCACATTCACCCTTAGGGGGCGCATCAGACCATGCCCAAATGTCATTTTTTCAAAGTGATTGTATTTTCACCCCATTTATTTAGTTCTTCTGAAACCTGGTGAACATATCTCATTTCTCATTGTAAACAAAAAACCCTCCAGGATCCATAAGGTCCGGCATGATGGATTTTCCTGTACACTGAAAATGTTTAGTTTAAGATTCAGACAGAAAGACATGTTTTTTGGATTCCTTCAATGGGAGGGTTTAACCCCAACCCTCTACTGATCAATTTTAAATGATTTGCCATTTTGAGGAGGAATCGCATTGCTGCTTGCAGCTATATTTATTATTATTATTCTCCTTGAGCCCCAATATCTCAAAAAGTCACTGGTCAAAAATTTTCTAAATTGGCACATTGATACTCCATGCCAACGGGTACCCCCAAACCAACAATGGAAAACATTCGCCCATAGGTGGCGCTACAGGCCACGCCCAAAAAAATATTTTCAAAGTGATGGCATTTCTACGCCATTTGTCCAATTATACTGAAACTTTTTGTACATGCCTCATTTCTCATGGGGAACAAAAAAGCCTCAAGTACCCATAACTTCTGCCATGATGGATTTTCCAGTAACGTGAAAATTTGCCAAAACCTACAAAACTCTTCTCCTGAGCCGTAGTTCCAATTGACTTGAAATTTGGTACACATGTGTAGAATTGCTGTTTTTGAAAACGCTACTTAGGAAAAATGAATACGATACAAAATGGCTGAAAGGGGCGTGTTTATGTAAATGTCCACATTTTATCAATGTACATCTGTCAATAAATCAAATGTAATTTTGACTAATGGTTTTTCAAACCTAACACGCTTCAAGACGACATCACTCTGAAGTACTGCGTAAAGAATTTCCCACATTCTCCCTTAGGTAGCGCTACAGGCCATGCCCAAAATGTTCTAATTTGGTACATTGATACTACAGGCCAACAGGAACCCACAAACCAAGAATTGCCCACATTCGCCATTAGGGGGCGCTACAGGCTATGCCTTAATGTCCAATTTTCTGGTCAAACATTTTCAATTTTGGTACATTGATACTACAGGCCAACAGGAACCCACAAACCAAGAATGGCTGACATTCACCCTTAGGGGGCGATACAGGCCATGTCCAAAATTCTCATTTTCTGTTCAAAAATGTACTAATTTGGTACTTTGATACTACAGGCCGACAGGAACCCACAAACCAAAAATTGCCTATATTCGCCATTAGGGGGCGCTACAGGCTATGCATTAAAGTCCTATTTTTTGGTCAAACATTTTCAAATTTGGTGCATTGATACTACAGGCCAACAGGAACCCACAAGCCAAGAATGGCCCACATTCGCCCTTAGGGGGCGCTACAGGCCTTGCCCAAATGTCCCATTTTCTTGTCAAAAACTTTCTAATTTGGTACATTGATACTACTGGCCAACATGAACCCACAAACCAAGAATGGCTCACATTCGCCCTTAGGGGGCACTACAGGCCATGCCCAAATGTCCTATTTTCAAAGTGATGGCCTTTCCACCCATTTATTCAGTTCTTCTGAAACTTAAAGTACATACCTCATTTCTCATTGTAAACAAAAAAAGCCTCCAGGATCCATAAGGTCCGGCATCATGGATTTTCCTGTACACTAAAAATGTTTAGTTTAGGATTCAGACAGAAAGACATGTTTTTTGAATATCTTCATTGAGAGGGTTTAACCCCATTCCTCTACTGATCAATTTTAAGTGATTTGCCATTTTGAGGAGGAATCGCATTGCTGCTTGCAGCTAGATTTATTATTATTATTATTAGATTCCTCCGATAGGAGGGAATCTATTGTAATTGACAGTTTTATTATTATTATTATTATTATTATTATTATTCTGCTCGAGCCCCAATATCTCAAAAAGTCACTGGTCAAAAATTTTCTAAATTGGCACATTGATAGTCCATGCGAACTGGTACCCCCAAACCAAGAATGGCCCACATTCGCCCATAGGTGGCGCAACAGGCCACGCCCCCAAAAAATATTTTCAAAGTCATGGCCTTTCCAAGCCATTTGTCCAGTTATTCTCAAACCTGGTGTACATGCCTCATTTCTCATGGGGAACAAAAAAGGCTCAAGGACCCATAAGGTTCGATTAAAAATGGCTGAAAGGGGCGTGTTTATGTAAATGTCCACATTTAATCAATATATATGTCAATAAATCAAATGTAATTTTGACTGAGGGATTTTAAGCCTGACATGCTTCAAGATAACATCCCTTTGAAGTACTGTGCAAAGAATTGCCGACATTCGCCCTTAGCGGTTCGCTACAGGCCACGCCCAAATGTCACATTTTCAAAATGATGGCACTTTCACCCCAATTTTCCAAATATTCTAAAACTTGGTATACTTGCCTCATTTCTCATTGGGAACAAAAAAGCCTCAAGGACCCATAACTTCTGCCCTAATGGATTGTCCTGTACAGTGAAAATTTGCCAAAACCTACAAAAGTCTTCTTCTCTTGAACCGTAGATCCAATTGACTTGACATTTGGTACCCATGTGTAGAATTGATGTCTTTCAATTTGTTACTTAGCAAAAATGAACACAATACAAAATGGCTGAAAGGTGCGTGTTTATGTAAATGACCACATTGCCTCAATATATTAGTGTCAATAAACCAAATGTAAATTTGATTGATGGTTTTTCAAACCTAACATGCTTCAAGATGACATAACTATGTTGGCTTGAGAAAGCCAACATATTGTTATGTTACATACATTTATTATTATTATTATTAATACTATTTTACTTACTAAAATTTCAACAACCTCACCTCCAAGAGCTTTAATGCTATAAGTACCCAACTTGCCACAGACCTGGGGACTGTTCTGAAGTTTGCTGCTATGTCTTTTTTTACCTGATGCGACTTAAGCTTTTTATATAAATGACGATCAAAAATGTAAAAAATCCCATTGATTTACAATGGCTGAGCAAAAATGCCCCCTCTACTGGATTAATACGGTCTACAAGTAAAATCCCATTCACTTACATTGGCTGAGCAAAGAGGCTCCCTCTGCTGGTGTAACTCTGTCTACCAAATGCACTTTTACTGGAGAAATCTCTCTAATGGAGCAATTCTGTCTACTAGTGGGTGGAGCTCCCGACTTTCTCAGCCAGAAGAATTTTGCCTGCGTTTGCACAAAGGTATGTCAATTGTGTGTTTAATGCTTGGCATTTGGAACATTCACGCGATTTTATACTATTCATCTCAACAAATGGTAAAACAACTCATATAAATGTTTTCGAGCAGTTTGTGTGAAACAGCGATAATCGTCGCGTCTAACGCACGAGCCCCGATGAGAGTTACTGCACAAAGGTCAGTGAGATGTGTTTTACTGCTTCCCAGTTTGAATATTCAAGCGATTTTACACTATTCAACTCAACAAATGGCATACAACTCAAATAAATCTTTGCGAGGAGTTTGAAATCGGGAATCATTATTGAATTCTGGCATTATTACGGGGGTCAACAATGGCGCTGTGACGTCCTTTCAGATGCATTGTTCTAAACAGCGGAAAAAACTTAAACAAAATACTGCGTCATTTTTGCCCATTCAGATACATGGAAGAGATCATTACAAACTATAAAAGGTCTACTTTTATTTGTGTACACTTACAATAACAACAAAACCTTGAGCTTTTGTAAAATAACGAAAATAAACCGGGTGCGCCGAATCTGTCTTAGCGGTCTTATACACGTCAGAAAAATCACGTGAAACTCCGCGAGCACTTTTCTTCAATGAACACATCTTCAATGCGAGCAATGTTTGTCTGTTGTATGTGTTTTTAACACTTTCCTGTTTGAACTTTCAAGCGATTTTACACCATTCAACTCAACAAATGGCAAAACAACTCAAATAAATATTCGTGTGAAACAGCGAGCAGCGTCTCGTCAAACTCACGAGCCCCGATGAGAGATCACATTCGCTGCTTCTTGCGTTTGAACGGACAATTTCATACAAGAAAATGTCAAAATACATGATATATTGTCTGTTTTGTCTCAAGTGAACATAAACAGTTGACGAAGAAATCGTGAATCTAAATCTAGTATCAACACTTCCGAGAATGATTATCAGCGTTGTGTCTGACAGCGCGAGGCATCTCATTTTTACTCGCATCTTCATGGAGGTTTGTCGGTTGTATGTAGTTTCACAATATCAATCAATTAATCTCTGAAATGAATACAGATGTAACAGCACGAAAATAATGAGACTTCACAGTTCTCAAAAGATTAAACTCACTAAAACAAGCCGCACAGACTGTGCCTTGAATGAAATGCGTTTAAAATCCTCTTAAAGAGACAGTAACAATTTTCCATGTAAATAAAAAGTAGGCCTACAAATGGTTTTTACCCCAAAAATAAATTTCTCTCATCGTATACTCACCCTCATTCCATCCCAGATGTGTATTATTTTCTTTCTTCTGGTGAACACAAATTAAGCTTTTTAGAAGATTATCTCAACCCTGTTGGACCTTTTAATGACTTGAATGGTGATCAGAACTCAGAAGCTACAAAAATCACATAAATGCAGCATAAAAGTAATCCATACCACTCCAGTAGTTTAATCCATGCCTTCAGAAGTCATATTATAGGTGTGGGTTAGAAACAGACGTATATATATATATATATATATACTTCAAGATGACATCACTCTGAAGTACTGCGTAAAGAATATCCCACATTCTCCCTTAGGGGGCGCTGCAGGCCATGCCCAAAATTCCCATTTTCTGGTCAAAAATGTTCTAATTTTGTACATTGATACTACAGGCCAACAGGAATCCACAAACCAAGAATGGCCCACATTCGCCCTTAGGGGGCGCTACAGGCCACGCCCTAAATTCCCATTTGCTGGTCAAAAATGTTCTAATTTGGTACATTGATACTACAGGCCAACAGGAAGCCACAAACAAAGAATTGCCCATATTCGCCATTAGGGGGCGCTACAGGCTATGTCTAAAATTCCCATTTTATGGTCAAAAATGTTCTAATTTGGTATATTGACACTACAGGCCTACAGAAATCCACAAACCAAGAATGTCTCACATTCGCCCTTAGGGGGCGCTACAGGCCATGCCCAAATGTCATTTTTTCAAAGTAATTGTATTTCCACCCCATTTATTTAGTTTTTCTGAAACCTGGTGAACATACCTCATTTCTCATTGTAAACAAAAAACCCTCCAGGATCCATAAGGTCCGGCGTGATGGATTTTCCTGTACACTGAAAATGTTTAGTTTAGGATTCAGACAGAAAGACATGTTTTTTGGATTTTTTCATTGGGAGGGTTTAACCCCAACCCTCTATTGATCAATTTTAAATGATTTGCCATTTTGAGGAGGAATCGCATTGCTGCTTGCAGCTATATTTATTATTATTATTATTCTCCTTGAGCCCCAATATCTCAAAAAGTCACTGGTCAAAAATTTTCTAAATTGGCACATTGATACTCCATGCCAATGGGTACCCCCAAACCAACAATGGAAAACATTCGCCCATAGGTGGCGCTACAGGCCACGCCCCAAAAAAATATTTTCAAAGTCATGGCATTTCCAAGCCATTTGTCCAATTATTCTCAAACCTGGTGTACATGCCTCATTTCTCATGGGGAACAAAAAAGCCTCAAGGACCCATAACTTCTGCCCTAATGGATTTTCCTGTACAGTGAAAATTTGCCAAAACCTACAAAACTCTTCTTCTCCTGAACTGTAGCTCCAATTGACTTGAAATTTGGTACGCATGTGTAGAATTGATGTCTTTGAAAACGATACTTAGCAAAAATGAATACGATATAAATTGGCTGAAAGGGGGGTGTTTATGTAAATGTCCACATTTAATCAATATATATGTCAATATATCAAATGTAATTTTGACTGAGGGTTTTTCAAACCTAACATTCTTCAAGATAACTTCCCTTTGAAGTACTGTGCAAAGAATTGCCTACATTCGCCCTTAGCGGTTCGCTACAGGCCACGCCCATATGTCACATTTTCAAAATGATGGCATTTTCACCACAATTTTCTAAATATTCTAAAACTTGGTATACTTGCCTCATTTCTCATTGGGAACAAAAAAGCCTCAAGGACCCATAAGGTTCTGCGTGATGGATTGTCCTGTACAGTGAAAATTTGGGGAAACATTCAAAACTCTTCTTCTCTTGAACCGTAGATCCAGTTGACTTGACATTTGGTACCCTTATGTAGAATTTATGTCTTTCAATTTGTTACTTATCAATAATGAATACAATACAAAATGGCTGAAAGGTGCGTGTTTATGTAAATGACCACATTGCCTCAATATATTAGTGTCAATAAACCAAATGTAATTTTGACAGATGGTTTTTCAAACCTAACATGCTTCAAGATGACATAACTATGTTGGCTTGAGAAAGCCAACATATTGTTATGTTACATACATTTATTATTATTATTATTATTAATACTATTTTACTTACTAAAATTTCAAAAACCTTACCTCCAAGAGCTTTAATGCTATAAATACCCAACTTGCCACAGACCTGGGGACTGTTCTGAAGTTTGCTGGTATGTCTTTTTTTACCTGATGCGACTTAAGCTTTTTATATAAATGACGATCAAAAATTTAAAAAATCCCATTGATTTACAATGGCTGAGCAAAAATGCCCCCTCTACTGGATTAATACGTTCTACAAGTAAAATCCCATTCACTTACATTGGCTGAGCAAAGAGGCTCCCTCTGCTGGTGTAACTCTGTCTACCAAATGCACTTTTACTGTAGAAATCTCTCTAATGGAGCAATTCTGTCTACTAGTGGGTGGAGCTCCAGACTTGGAAGCAAGATGGATTTTGCTTGTGTCTGCACAAAGGTTTCAATTGTGTGTTTAATGCGTGACATTTGGAACATTCACGCGATTTTATAGTATTCATCTCAACAAATGGCAAAACATCTCAAATAAATGTTTGTGAGCAGTTTTGTGTGAAACGGCGAGACGCATCGCGTCTAACGCACGAGCCCCGATGAGAGTTACTGCACAAAGGTCAGTGAGATGTGTTTTACTGCTTCCCAGTTTGAATATTCAAGCGATTTTACACTGTTCAACTCAACAAATGGCAAAACAACTAAAATGAATCTTTGCGAGTAGTTTGAAATCGGGAATCATTATTGAATTCTGACATTATTACGGGGGTCAACACTGGTGCTGTGATGTCCTTTTAGATGCATTGTTCTAAACAGCGGAAAAAACTTAAACAAAATACTGCGTCATTTTTGCCAATTCAGATACATGGAAGAGATCATTACAAACTATAAAAGGTCTACTTTTATTTGTGTACACTTACAATAACAACAAAACCTTGAGCTTTTGTAAAATAACGAAAATAAACCGGGTGCGCCGAATCTGTCTTAGCGATCATCTGTCTGATACACGTCAGAAAAATCAAGTGAAACTCCGCGAACACTTATCACACAAACATGAAACATATATCTAAAGAAAGAAGGGATGGGGGCAGATCGATCCTAAAGTATCAATACTTCCGAGAATGATGTTTCATCTGCGTTGTCTCTGACAGCATGCGCTCCATGAGGTGATCTCATTTTTAGGTTTGTCTGTTGTATGTGTTTTTAACACTTTCCTGTTTGAACTTTCAAGCGATTTTACACCATTCAACTCAACAAATGGCAAAACAACTCAAATAAATGTTTTTGCGCAGTCAGTGGCGGTTCTACATTGAATTGCACCCTGGGCGAGACCACCTTTGAGCACCCCCCCCCCCCCCAAAAAAAAACACACACACACACACACACACACATACACACACAAAATTCACCTGAAGGCTCATGCTGGAGAGAAGTAGAGGCAAAGTTGACTTCATCCTCAATATCAGATATTTGTGGAGAAATTTGTGAAGACATATGTGTAGCTGAGGACATAGATGGTAGCTCATCCTGAAGAGTCGAGACCTTTCCAGAAGAGGCCTGTGTAGCGGGGGAGGTGGGTGGCTCATCCTGACCAGTGGCAGAGGATGCTCCAAAATATTTTAGAAGTGCCCCTGAATTGCAATTGAAATTGAAACTAAAAGACCATATGATGATGTTTTATAACAGCTAAAACAGCCAGTCAAATTGACCCCAAACATATTAAGAGAGACATAAACATGAAAACTTCTTGACATTACCAAGACAACATAAATTGTCATAAATATGTCATAAACATGCAGATTAATTATCAAATTTAAGAAACCACTTAGCTTTATGGGATAACTTTACATTAAACTGTCATGTGGTTGGTTTTGACATTGGCTGTCATGAGGCCATTATAACTGTGTCATGAATATTTTTACACTCAACTACAGTGGTACACATTGAATTTGTCATTAAAATGTCATTGTACCACTTGAGGTCAAGAAAAGTATACATGACACTGTTATAAAACAACTTGACAGAGTATAAACACTTAATGACATTCAATTTGTACTACTGGGAAAAAAAGTGGTCAGAAAAATATTCATGACACAGTTATAATGGGTTCATGACAGCCAATGTCAAAACCAACATGGCAGTTTAATGTAATGTTAACTCATAAAGCTAAGTAGTTTCTTAAGTTTAATAATTAATCTGCTATGTCATGTTTTTTATGACATATTTATGACAGGTTATGATGTCTTGGTAATGTCAAGTTGTCAACAAAGGCATCTCAAACAAATAATGTCATATTTGCATTAAAAATGTCATAATTGAGTGAGTGACACTTAATGACAGTTGTCATAAACATGCATAAAAACCTCCTTCATATTCATGGCATGTGTCATGTAACAAAAAAGTAGTAAATAAATAGCAAATGTCGTCTCTTTGAAACTACCTACAGATTTAAAAAAAAATTCAGTTGGCTAATTACAGGGCCTAACATAACCCAACTGATGGAAATAAATAATAACTGAACTTGTAACAGTTTGGTTGCAAAGCACAATATTATGGTGAAATTAGATCTCGTGTTTGTTGACTTAAAACCAAATTATTGTTGTATAAGCATAGCAAGCGTCATAGCAAATAGGCTAACAAACGTAAGAGTTACCAACAATTAACATTAGCCCTTCATTCATGACAACATGGATACCGTAATCATATCACAGAGAGAACATAGTTGCATACCTTTATCTTTTGCTCGTTTCTCCTCTTCTTCTTTTCTTTTTTTTCTAAATTGTGCACCTGATGGCTTTGACCTTTTCCTATCCATCCCTGTTTATTTGGCATTCGACAATCAACAGATTTCCCATCCCCCGCCCCCCAACACTGTCACTCACGTTACGAGTCACGGCCAGAAGTCAAGACTAAACCAATTCACCTTGGTGAGGTGACCACATAATCGTTTTGTATTACTTATTTTTATTAGCCATTTCACACAGAAAAACAAAAATGTGCAGGAACTATTGGCCTGTATTTATAATATTATGAATAAAATGTGCGTTATTTGGAAGAAAGTCGAGTGTGACTGACTTACCCCACTAATTTCATTAGAGTATTGCTCTGTTATACAGTGGACCCCCCCCCCCCCCCCCAGTCAGTCACCCAGAGGTGAACTATCCCCTGCCTGCTGCGCCCCCCTCCCCTTTCCCCTTCTCACACAGGCACCTTCTCAGCATGCAGGGGCGCCAATTTGCCAATTCCCCACACAGTGAAATGATAGATAATAGAAAACCTCTATGTAGAAAACCGCTTCGCGGCGCAGAGGATTTTTTTTTTTTTTCATGCCCCCCATGTGACATGAAAAAATGCTGCCCCGGGCGAATTCCCGGTTCGCCCGTGCCTAAAACCGCTACTGTGCGCAGTTTGTGTGAAACAGCGAGTCGCGTCTAACGCACGCACCCCGATGCGAGATCGCTTTCGCTTCTTTTTGCGTTTGAACGGACAATTTCATTCATCAAAACGTCAAACTACATGATATATTGTGGAGTATGTTTTGTCTCAAGTGAACGTAAACAGCTGATGAAGAAATCGGGAATCTAAATCTAGTATCAGCACTTCCGAGAATGATTATCAGTGTTGTGTCTGACAGCACGCGCTCCGTGAGGCGATCTCGTTTTTACTCGCATCTTCACGAAGGTTTGTCTGTTGTATGTGTTTTTAACACTTTCCTGTTTGAACATTCGCGCAAAAAATAATGAGACTTCAGAGTTCTCAAAAGATTAAACTCAATGAAACAAACTGTGCCTTGAATGCATGCAATAACCCCCTCTTAAAGAGACAGTAACAATTGAGCTTTCGTCCTGAACATTGACATTCCAAGTAAATAAAAAGTACAAATGGTATTTACCCCCAAAATAAATTTCTCTCATCATTTACTTACCCTCATTACATCCCAGATGTGTATTCTTTTCTTTCTTCTGGTGAACACAAATTAAGCTTTTTAGAAGAATATCTCAACCCTGTTGGACCTTTCAATGCACTTGAATGGGGATCAGAACTCAAAAGCTACAAAAATCACATAAATGCAGCATAAAAGTAATCCATACCACTCCAGTGGTTTAATCCATGCCTTCTGAAGTGATATTATAGGTGTCTTGAGCCCCAATATCTCAAAAAGTCACTGGTCAAAAATTTTCTAAATTGGCACATTGATACTCCATGCCAACGGGTACCCCCAAACCAAGAATATCCCACATTCTCTCTTAGGGGGCGCTACAGGCCATGCCCAAAATTCCCATTTTCTGGTCAAAAATGTTCTAATTTGGTATATTGATACTACAGGCCAACAGGAATCCACAAACCAAGAATGGCCCACATTCGCCCTTAGGGGGCGCTACAGGCCACGCCCTAAATTCCCATTTGCTGGTCAAAAATGTTCTAATTTGGTACATTGATACTACAGGCCAACAGGAACCCACAATCCAAGAATTGCCCATATTCGCCATTAGGGGCGCTACAGGCTATACCCAAAATTCCCATTTTATGGTCAAAAATGTTCTAATTTGGTACATTGATACTACAGGCCAACAGGAACCCACAATCCAAGAATTGCTCACATTTGCCCTTAGGGGACGCTACAGGCCATGCCCAAATGTCATTTTTTCAAAGTGATTGTATTTCCACCCAATCAATTTTAAATGATTTGCCATTTTGAGGAGGAATCGCATTGCTGCTTGCAGCTATATTTATTATTATTCTCCTTGAGCCCCAATATCTCAAAAAGTCACTGGTCAAAAATTTTCTGGCCAAACATTCTAATTTGGTACATTGATACTACAGGCCAACAGGAACCCACAAACCAAGAATTGCCCACATTCACCCCTAGGGGGCGCTACAAGCCATGCCCAAATGTCGCATTTTCAAAGTGATGGCATTTTCACCCCATTTATTAAATTCTTCTTAAACTTAATGTACATATCTCATTTCTCATTGTAAACCAAAAATCCTCCAGGATCCATAAGGTCCGGCATCATGGATTTTCCTGTACACTGAAAATTTTTAGTTTAGGATTCAGACAGAAAGACATGTTTTTTGGATTTCTTCATTGAGAGGGTTTAACCCCAACCCTCTACTGATCAATTTTAAATGATTTGCCATTTTGAGGAGGAATCTTATTGCTGCTTGCAGCTATATTTTTATTTGTTCCTTACGGCTCTGGGGCATTTGTGGGCAATTTCAGTGTGTGTGTAACACAGCTATGTGTGTAGTACAATGTTAAAAGGCTAAAAAGTTCATGTGAATGTACAGCGTAAGACCAGTTACGGCTGCAGTCTTGTTTAAGGGCGCTCGCACGTTAATATTCCAATGATACAGATTCAGTTAATAGAACTGAGTGCCAAGTTATGAGGCAGATATGTTTATTATGGAAGTTTGTGTTCTTATAGTGCAAATGTAATACAGCTTAACTGCAAATGAGATTTATTCTGTTGTATAAAGTGAACACTTATAAAATGTACAGTTATTACAAAAATACTCTTTTGATAAGAGGACAAAGATGACAGATGTTTAAAGGAAGAAGTGCAGACACGATTGATGATAGACGAAAAATGTGATTTAAAGGTAAAATGTTTGTTTTTGGTTTCATACAAATTTTGATAAGTTAATGTTTGGAAAATATGTGAGGATACATTTGTGAAAACAGACCTTTGAAGAATATATGGCTTCATGTTATCCAAATGTGGATATAATCTGTGCTTCAATGCAAAGCAGACAAAAATAACAGAAATAACTCATGATTGCAGATACAAAGTGAAAATGAAGTTGAAAATAAAGATAATCCGAGTGAATGGAGAATGAGCAACTGTTGTCCTGCGTCGCTGATTTGTCTGTAATATTTCCAATATTTTCAGAGCACTCCTATCAGAGGATTATCTATATATCTGCCAGCGGAGACCTAGCCGGGACCCGCTACATATTCACTGTACTGTATGTTAGTGTAAAATGTGTTTTATTTCTCTCCACAGGAGTGGCACAATTCCATCCAGAAGAATGCGGGCTTGGCTTACATCGAGCTTGTGAACGAGGGCAGGTAATTACCTAATCCTGTCCTCTGACCCTTTGTTTAGCAACCTCTAAGCTTACAACTCTGTGTTGGGTCTGTATGATCAGATCCTATTTGGGAGGAAATCAATGTATGTGGAAAAAGGATCAACATAATGACCTGGTGTTCAAGGCATCTGTCAATATCCTAGCTTATTCCTGCGGGGTTCCCATTAGAGGGTTTCATAGAGAGCAGCAGTGCCTTAGCTTCTCATCCACCTCTTGGGAAATCTTTCTCCTATCTTGCTGTTTTCTGAAAGGTTTATGCCTCCTCTGCTGGACTGTTTTAACCAGACTCCCTTTGGGATGATGGATCTGTCTTCAATTTCATGCCCTTAGATCTTTTAGTTGGCTCTTATTTCTATGTTAGGAAGTAAGTACATGTTAATGAATGTTACAGTGTTGGTGAGCACCACAGAATTGTTAATGAATGCAGTGATGTGCTGATGTCATGAGCGCCTCCTTTTTTCTACAGTACTCTTTGCTTTTTTGAAAGCAATGTCAAATTAGCAATATCTGTCCCAGCAGCAACTTTCAGAGAGTAATCCATGTAATGCTAGCGGTAAAAGTGCACATAAAATAATTTCAATATAATACTTGCACTTGCTCTGAATAGCTACTGAATATTACTTGGCTGAAGTGTTTATTGATTTATTATATACCCTGGTACTAAATAATTTTCTTATTCATTTACCACTCAAAGTTACTTGCCATAGTATTATCACGTGTCCTAAAGGAAACATATCAGTATCATAAATTCAGTAATAACAGAAATAAAAAGAAAGTGAAAGGGTGATTGCATGTAGGGCAGTCACAAAGAGTGGCCTATGTTATTGATGGCAGTCTGGGTGAGAGAGGGTCACTGCAGAGTCCCAGGCATCTCTGCTCCCCCGCTGCCTGCCAGAGATACACCAATCTCGGGTTTCAGCCCTCCACACTCCGCCTGTTATTCTTCCACTTTGCAGAGGCCTGAGCCTCCTGACCTGCTGAGAGACTCCTCTCTGTCCCTGGGGAGAATGTTTTATTAGGCCACAACTTGTGTTGTTCACAAATCTGCCTGGGGTGTAAATGTGCTGTTTCAAGATCAGGTTCCTCCCCATCTCTGCTAACCCAGGGCGCTATGGACAGAAAAAGCTGAAATAGCTTTCTCTTTCTTTTTAAAGGACAGCTTAAGGTTTTGTGCTTTTCAAGCTTTGAAAACTGATGCTGACAAACAGTAGCTGTTAATGCAAGATAAATTTGATCTCAGATCAGCCCCTGTAATCATCAGATGCCCTGTGATAAGAGCTCTGTGTGTGTGTGTGTGTGTGTGTATGTGTGTATGACATATGTAGCAACATGAGCCAGGGTGACACTTGCCCCCCTCCCGATACCCTTGTTAAATACACTCACCTAAAGGATTATTAGGAACACCATACTAATACTGTGTTTGACCCCCTTTTGCCTTCAGAACTGCCTTAATTCTACGTGGCATTGATTCAACAAGGTGCTGAAAGCATTCTTTAGAAATGTTGGCCCATATTGATAGGATAGCATCTTGCAGTTGATGGAGATTTGTGGGATGCACATCCAGGGCACGAAGCTCCCTTTCCACCACATCCCAAAGATGCTCTATTAGGTTGAGTTCTGGTGACTGTGGGGGCCATTTTAGTACAGTGAACTCATTGTCATGTTCAAGAAACCAATTTGAAATGATTCGAGCTTTGTGACATGGTGCATTATCCTGCTGGAAGTAGCCATCAGAGGATGGGTACATGGTGGCCATAAAGGGATGGACATGGTCAGAAACAATGCTCAGGTAGGCCGTGGCATTTAAACGATGCCCAATTGGCACTAAGGGGCCTAAAGTGTGCCAAGAAAACATCCCCCACACCATTACACCACCACCACCAGCCTGCACAGTGGTAACAAGGCATGATGGATCCATGTTCTCATTCTGTTTACGCCAGATTCTGACTCTACCATCTGAATGTCTCAACAGAAATCGAGACTCATCAGACCAGGCAACATTTTTCCAGTCTTCAACTGTCCAATTTTGGTGAGCTCTTGCAAATTGTAGCCTCTTTTTCCTATTTGTAGTGGAGATGAGTGGTACCCGGTGGGGCCTTCTGCTGTTGTAGCCCATCCGCCTCAAGGTTGTGCGTGTTGTGGCTTCACAAATGCTTTGCTGCATACCTCGGTTGTAACGAGTGGTTATTTCAGTCAAAGTTGCTCTTCTATCAGCTTGAATCAGTCGGCCCATTCTCCTCTGACCTCTAGCATCAACAAGGCATTTTCGCCCACAGGACTGCCGCATACTGATTGCACCTTTTCACACCATTCTTTGTAAACCCTAGAAATGGTTGTGCGTGAAAATCCCAGTAACTGAGCAGATTGTGAAATACTCAGACCGGCCCGTCTGGCACCAACAAGCATGCCACGCTCAAAATTGCTTTCTTTCCCATTCTGACATTCAGTTTGGAGTTCAGGAGATTGTCTTGACCAGGACCACACCCCTAAATGCATTGAAGCAACTGACATGTGATTGGTTGACTAGGTAATTGCATTAATGAGAAATTGAACAGGTGTTCCTAATAATCCTTTAGGTGAGTGTATGTATCATTTACAAATCAATCGCTGGTTTTAGTTGGGGTTTAGCTACCGTGCTAAATACAATTTTCTGCTTGTTTTACTTGGGGTATTTAAGCTGGTTTAACATTTATTGAAACTTTGATGCACTAACAACTGTGTAATTAGATTAGCAAATTTGATTTCACACATAAACTGTTGAAAGATATGGAAGATAAACTTATTTTTGCCTCTTGACTATTTTCTTCCCTTCGACACTGTATTGAACTAAAATACAGTATTAGTTATTGACTGGCCATATCTGTAGATGTGTCTTTTGCACAGTTTTTTACCTAATACAATCAATTTCCCATTAAATCAGCAACTACATGCGTGTTCTGCAGTTAATTGTGTTTTCCTATTAAAGTAACACTAACTCCTGTATTTGGGATAATGTTTTGGTAAAAACACAAATTGGCTTCAAGAATTATTATATAGAATTATATTGAATAAATGTAGAAATGCTCCATTACATAGAATTAGACAGAATCATGTGGCAATGAATGTTCTTAATTTTCGATGTGTGTTTGATCTGCAGGCTGCTGAGCCACACCATGAAAGACCATCTGGTGCATGTAGCTAATGAAGCCAAGTTTATTTTGAGCCATCAGAGAGCAGAGGACATCCAAAAAACAAACACTATCAGTTTCAGTTTAGTGATTAAGTTAGTTTTAGCACAGTTTGCCTTTCTTTGATGTATTCACTGTTGAAACAGGATGTTGGGGCTGGGCATATCGAAGGGCTCACCACTTTAAAATATCCAATAGACTTTAGTTACAGCAATTAAATGTGATTTGCTTCTTGCTAGTCAGAGTCAGGTGGTATTAGGGAGGAGACATTTTTGTTATAGAGAGTATTTTTGGGGAAAACATTTTTAAGTTTGTGTGCATGATTTTGTTTTCAATGTAGTTTGACAATTACATTTTAAATGTTAAAAGATAATTTGTTAAACTTTTATAAGTTCACTAGCATATAGATGGCCTTAAAGCTAACAGATAGTGGCTGTTTCAAATCTTATTGAGGGTTTTGTCAGAGTATTGTCTGTCGGAACTGAGAAGCTGCCAACGGGAGGGAGAACAAATGTTTTCTTTTCAAACACAACTTAAATGGAAGAAGGTCTCTAGCTTTAGCTACAAAGATTGTGTTTGGCTTGTATCTTACCAAAACATAGCAGTGCACTTGATTTATTCCTTATAGCATAGCCATGAGGCATTCCTCAACCACTGCTCTGCCAAACACACACATACACGCATCACCTCTTTCTTGCTTTCTTATTCGTTTCCTCATTCTCCATTTCTATCTACCTGTTTCTTTTTTTTCCGGGCAGGATGTGACTGTGTAAAGGGGGATAGGGCTACGCTCTGTTCCACATCTCCCACCCTCAAGTTGTAAAATGTTATGCTTTCAGAAAGGTTCAAGTCAGGGTCTCCTATATACAACTGAGACTATGAGAAGAAAACATATGAAGAACAGTGTTAAAAGTAAACATGTAAAAGTAGAGAAAGAGATTTCTGTGAGGTTCTGCACTGATTTTTTAGGGTCATGTATGTAATCGGGCCTGAACAGACTTTTTAGACTTTGTTTGTACTTTGTGGGGTACCATTCTCCAGTTGTCATTGACAGCTCAAAGCGGTCACCATGTGCTCATATTGGCTAGCAATTCATAAATGACATCACATCAGATGACAATGCCATTACAACAGTAATGAAACACAAGTGTACAGTGCCTGCAGGCGTGTCCTCTGTAAAACAGACAAGAGCTGGCTGTATCGGTTGAATGCACAGTAGCCTGCTTAAATAGGCTTCATTACCCCACTGTGACAGTTAAAGGGGACCTCAGAATACCCTTCCTCTGTCTGCCCCAAGTTCCCAGGATTGGCCAAATTCTGCCAGACACACAGTGGAAGACAGCCACACTCAGGGGATGTGCTTAGCTTTCCCTTTTCACTCTAATTGGCCCCTCTGGTCCGATTCTTTCTGCTTATCCAGCCTCACTCACGGCACAGTGGAGAACAAATTATTCTCAGAAATATTGCTGGATAGTCAGCCAAATGTGTAAAGAAAATGCATAAATGTTAAATGTCAGGAACATTAGTTGGATAAATAAATTGGAAAAAAAGATCATTGAGATGTTGTTTTCTTATTTCATTCCACACTTTTTGGCTAAATATATATGTCTTAAAAAAAGAGGGGTGAAAATGAAATATTCACAACATCGCAGTTCTCTGTATTCACCCTTGGGAGTTTACTCTTATTATTCAACACTAATGAAATCACCCACAGTGCTGTTCTCTGTGGAGCAGGGTAGTTCACACAGTTTCTCATGGCTAGACCAGCACTGTCAGGTGCAATTATGCCTCGTTTTGTCACTCAGAATCTAAAGTCAGATGCTAACCCTTGCCATAGCTATATTCTGTGATGCTCCAGTGACCCAAACTCAAGCTTAACAAGAGAAACTGTTGTTAGACAGACCGATGGCAGTTTTTCAATGGAATTCTTCTGAAAGAGAGGATTGGTTTCATGTAAAGCAATTTATAGAAGGGAAATAGAGCATGGTAAGATGAGTCACAGTTAGAAGTGATGGTTATGGATGACAGTTTGATATGTGTCGTGGATTTCCAAACAATGAAATGTCTCAGTTACTGTTGTAACCTCCATTCCCCGAGGGAGGGAACGAGACGAAGTGTCGAAGGAAGTGACACAAGGGGTCTTCTCAGACGCCGAATCGTACCTCTGAACCTGAGAAAAGGCCAATGTCAAGTTGGCAGACAGAATTTGCATGACCCGCCCCGGACATACGGGTATAGAGTGAAGAGGGCCTTTTCTCAGGTTCAGAGGTACGATTCGGCGTCCGAGTAGACCCCTTGTGTCACTTATCAGTGCCGCACTGATATTGCCATATTGATTTTCATCCATTCTGGCTCTTACCATCTTCTCTGAGCCACCGGTTTCATTTTGCATGTCCACAATAAAAATAACAGGCCAGTGAAAGATGCCCCCAGGGGATCGCACTGCCTTTCCATCCTGAAGAGTAGTTTGCACAGGATTTGGATGTTTAAGAGAACAACATGAAATATGAGACATATGAGAACCAAACTAGATGGAAAAAGTTTGATTTTTGTTTCTTAATTTATTTTTATCTTGGGATTGCTGTCTATTGCTGTAGACTTAACTACAGTCAAAACAACAATTGTTCACCCATTATTACCATTATAACAGTTCATATCTACACTTCACCACACATTTTTATTTAAAAACACTGTTTTCAGTGTCCTAATGTCATTGTTTTCCAAAGTATGCAATACTGGAAAATGTTTTTAAAGTGTTTTTGGTGGAGGAAAATGCCCTTCAAGTGTGGTTGAGTGGTGGAAACGTTCGTTTTTAGTCTTCTCTAAGGAGCAAATTCACTAAACAGTCCCGTCACTTTTGCGAGTGGTATTTCAGTGCAAAGACTTGCATCTTATTCTTGCAGTTTAGTTTAAAAAGGCACAATGAGTGCTGAAATAGTGCAGAGCCCTGTGCCTTTAAATTAAGTCATTAGTTGCTTTCATATATACATTTTGCACTGGCTATTTCGAAAACATTTAACGCCACTCACCTTGAACTAGCAGCGCAATCCCCATTTTTACCCCCAAGAACACACCCAAATGTGCTTGGCCTGTTTCTTTTGAGACTCAGAAAAGAGAAGCAGCAACGTCAATGGCATCGCTCCCGTATGTCCATGTTTATTTACATCTGTCTTGAGTCTCCTAGAATGGGGGCATGTGTTTCCATGTGAGCTTGTGATTGTATCGACTTGACAGCCAGAGTGATCCTCAGATGTTTAGTGTGTAATGCCCAGTTTTTGTCTCTAGCTATTTACATAATCTTTACTGTGTGTTAAACATATTTTTTAGAATTGGTTCATAATTTTTTTTTCAATTTTGTGACAATTCACACATCAGTGAGTATACCAGAATAGAATAATTTAGGCTGTAGTGTATACCAGCCTAAAAACTTGTTTCTTCATCTGAGTGGATAAAACATGTTTCTTCATCAGAGTGGATAAATACATTTGTTGACTGATAAAATAGCTAACTGCATTTCAGAGTTTAGTGGCATTTTGGTGCTGATGTGTAAATTGTCACAAAATTGAAAAAATAAAATATGGAAACATTTGCATGTGTGAACAGCAGATGTGGTCCATTTACCAGCAAAGGGAATCCTACAATTTTACTGCACCATGTTGCATGTGTGAAAGAGGCTATTATCATTCTTTTCTGCACAAGCACGCCACCTTTCAATATCAACTAGGCTCATTACAGATTGCACTTTATTCACAAATCTCTATGATTTTTCCTGGCACAATTAACATTGTGCAATTATCACCTGCTCAAAGCAGGTGTTAAATTGTATTAAAAGAGATGCTTGTGTATATTTTCCATCAATCATGGCAGCAGCAGTTAATAAAATAATGATCAAATGATGGTTAAAAGTATTCAAACCTGGCATATATTCACATTTGTGGAGTAGTGAAGCACAATTTCAAAATTTTAAAGAGAGTGGATCACAGTACTGGTGTGATGCTGTGTACAGTCCTCGCGGTGCATTTAGCACTCAGATCCTACCCGCAAGAGTGGTGGTGGCGTAGTGGGCTAAAGCACATAACTGTTAATCAAATGGTTGCTGGTTCGATCCCCACAGCCACCACCATTGTGTGCTTGAGCAAGACACTCTAACAGGTTGCTCTGGGGGGATTGTCCCTGTAATAAGTGCACTGTAAGTCGCTTTGGATAAAAGCGTCTGCTAAATGCATAAATGTAAATATAAGATGCAAGGTGAAAATGCGATCAGTATTTCTTGTATTTTGTGGCCGTTCGTATGCAATTGCCTGATCTGCATAATTACTTAAGTGATTTGGTCGTTAAACCAGCGCAGACAGTGTGTACAAACAGACTGTGCTTTTAACGGGCACAATCAATTATTTGTCAAACCCATTACTCAGTTAAGCTTAGACACTGCTATACTGTATTGTTTATTTGAGGAATGGGTTTTCGGAGAAAGGTGGCACCAAAGAAGACAGCTTTTGTTCTAGTGCATTCTCAAGTAGGTCAATTATTTAGGATATAAAAATACATTTTATGTTTGTTCCTTGTCAAGGTTCAAATCCACCAGATGAGATAATGGTGGATACCAGTGATTTAGACAAATTTGTATTACTTAGATGGATAACATATGCTTTCATACAATCCCCTCCTTTCTCTCTCTCTCTCACTCACACACATCCATCCACTCTGGGATTGAGTTATCATTACCCATTGAGAGTAAGATTACCTGGACAGTAGGGTCCTGACGAACACAGAGATAACTGCTGGAAATCCAATTATCTTTTATTGTTCTCTTTCTAATAGGATCCCTAATACGGAAAATATTTTTCTGGCAACAACTGTACAATGGAGGCTGATACCTAGAAATGAATGGACAGAGATTTAAAGAGAGAGTGACTAACTTCTTTAATGAGAGTCTTTGTTTATTATAAATTAAATGTGGAGGATGTTGGACCACAAGGCCATATCTTTAAAATGTGTTAGAACAAGGTCATTGTTCTTCCTTTCACACTTTCCCCCTCTCTTTTTTTTTTTTTTTGCCTTTCACTTGATCTTGATGTGATGGAGTGTAATGGAGTTGACTTATGACTGAAGTGTGTGTGAAGAGAGGTGATGTGCCACTTCATTAGTGTTTAGTGTTGGCACTCTTGTAAGGGGACACCAGGAGTTAATGTCATCAACTCTGATATGAGACTCATCATGACCTTGTAGTCAAGTCAAGTCAATTTTATTTGTATAGCGCCTTTCACAACACACATCGTTTCAAAGCAGCTTTACAGAAGTTCAGCATTAACAGACGATAAAAATGTAATGTCTATAAAGTCGATAAATCATCATCCTTGTGCAGGGCTCCAAACTGCGACTAAAAATGGTCGCATTTGTGACCAAATAAATTTATTTGTGAGTGTAATTTCTGTCAAGGTCGCCATTGGCGACAGTAAAAGTTTACTCCCTTTGATTTTAAAATTTGCATTACATTTCCCGAGATACATTACAAAAGTTTATATCAAAGAAATAGCGGGGAAAACGGAGTTCATTGCAGGAACTAACCATTTCAAAAAAGAGACTGTTAGAAAACACGGTGACAGTAACAAGCATAAAAAATGCACGTGATCACAAAATTGCGAAGAATGCTCCACAGACTACACTGTTAGCGAGCTGCGGGACGAAAAGGAATGGAAGGAGTTAAAAATGAAAAAAATTTGGCGCCTGTTTTTTTCCCCCTATAGGAGCCAATCGCTCCTTAATTGATTTTTTTATTTTTTTTTTGTTTGGAGCCCTGTTGTGGAATTAGATAAGATATGATTCTTTATCGTGTTTAAAAATAATCAAATAATAATTGTATTAATAACCCCAGTGAGCAAGCCGAAGGCGACTGTGGCAAGGAACACAAAACTCCAAAAGATGATGGTTAATGGAGAAAAATAACCTTGGGAGAAACCAGACTCACTGTGGGGGCCAGTTCCCCTCTGGCTAACATCATGAATAATGTAAATAAGAATTATTTATAGTTAAAAAACATGATTTAAAAAATTATTAAACTTATTAAGTGCTAAGGGTCAGTTTTTAGACAGTGATTGTGTTTGAACTGCAAGATTAGTGACCAGTGTCTTTGAAGTCCATCCTTGATTAAATTTCAGAAGTTCACTTAGATGCAATTGTCCTTGTTTGGCTGATGAAGGCTTTTGTTGGCAATAGTTAGTCTATGTATCCCATTTCAAGATCGTAGTCCATGGTGATGGGGCATCTGAAGTCTCCGTGAGAGGCTGGATACAAACTGGAGCTGACGAACGCTATTTACCTCGGGACTGGCGTTTCCGAGATAACAGCAGAAAAGCAGATGGGAAATAATTAGCATAGCTGATGTTCATAATATTAATGCATTATAACTGATTCAGCAGTAGTATAAAAAGTAAGCATTATGTGAATGCTTGGTTAAAGAGATGCGTCTTTAATCTAGTTTTAAACTGGGACAGCGAGTCTGAGCCTCGAACAATATCAGGAAGGCTATTCCAGAGTTTAGGAGCTAAATGTGAGAACGCGAGAATTACCTTGTATTATTCCAGCCTTTGCGTTTACTAATCCTCTAAACTCTGACAGCTATCCGTCCTAGCCAAACAAAAGAAAATCTAATTAATGTGTACTTATGGCTTCATTATGATCACAATTGTACCCTTTGATAAATCAGTAGTAATCCTTTTAGCTTCACAGTTTATGCAACCTTTCCACACAAAAAAAATAAATAAAATAAGCAATATCTGGAATACAAGTGGATGCGCTCTCTCTCTCTCTCTCTCTCTCTCTCTCTCTCTCTCTCTCTCTCTTTTATATATATATATATATATATATATATATATATATATATATATATATATATATATATATATATATATACATACATACATACATACATACATACAGTGTTGGAGTAACGCGTAACAAAAGTAACGAATTACAATAATGTATTGCTTTTTGCAGTAATGCAGTAATATAACGTATTACTAATAACATTTTGGTAATATTATACCCGTTACAATCTCAGTAACGCGTGTTACAACATATTTTAACTTGATATTAAGTGGCGTTTTGTTTTTTTAAGAATTCACCAACACCGCAAAACATTTCGGCACCAGAGAAAAAAAATCAGTGAGTAAAAGAGTAACGTTATTTCCTGTTGCCGTAATTCGAGGTTTGAGATGATGACTGCAGAGACTGATTCTACGTTTGCGAGATGGACATACTCCCATTATTTCAGTTTGTCAGAGACAAGGATAAGTGCAATCTATGTGCTACACCGAGGGAACTCTCTACGTCGAGAAATAGCACTAGTAA
>JAVLUX010000006.1:31765000-32235000 GCA_032164185.1 Moxostoma hubbsi
TATATATAGGCGTAATCCGGCCTGCCTACCACTCCCCCCCCCTCTGGAGAGGAAGTCCCCCAAGGTTTGCTGTGAGCCCCGCCCGCCGCAGCGACTTCAGGACCACCCTCAGATGTTGTATATGCCGCTGCCAGTCATTACTATAGATAAGGATGTCATCTAAATAGGCAGCGGCGTAAGTGGAGTGCGGCTGGAGGATACGGTCCATCAGACGCTGGAATGTGGCTGGGGCCCCGAACAAACCGAACGGAAGTGTCACAAATTGGTGTAATCCGAACGGCGTGGTGAAGGCTGTTTTCTCACGGGAAATTGGTGTCAAGGGGATCTGCCAATAACCCTTTGTTAAATCCAGGGTCGAATAAAAGCGAGCAGTACCTAACCGATCGAGCAGTTCATCAACACAAGGCATTGGGTACGCATCAAATTTAGACACCGCATTGACCTTTCTATAGTCCACACAGAACCGTACAGACCCGTCACTCTTGGGAACAAGAACAACTGGGCTGGACCAGTCGCTGTGGGACTCTTCTATTACTCCCTTATCGAGCATCGCATCCAATTCGTCCCGAACAACTTTCTTCTTATGCTCGGGGATGCGATAAGGGCGGCTATGAACCAACACCCCTGGCTCGGTCTCGATGTGGTGTTCGATGATGTTCGTACGACCCGGTAGAGGAGAAAACATGTCTGCAAACTCTTTTTGCAACCTTGCAACCTCTGATCGTTGGTACGGGGAGAGGTGGTCTCCACATGACCGGGGCATTGTGATCTGGCTTTGGATTTACCTCCGGTCCGAGCTCCGCCCTCTCTGGAACCACCGTAGCCAACGACACAGGGACCGCCTCCCTCCATAATTTCAGGAGATTGAGGTGGTATATTTGACACGCGTCCCCCCATCGGTTCGCTTAACCTCATAATCGAGATCCTCCACTCGTTGTGTGACCTCAAAGGGCCCTTGCCACTTGGTGAGTAATTTGAAGCTCGATGTGGGGAGCAATACAAGAACTTTATCTCCCGGTGCAAACTCCCTTAGCTGTGTTCCCCTGTCGTACAGTCGGCGTTGGCAAATTCTCCTGTGTTAGTTTCCCCAAAGTGTGGAGTTTTGCTCTGAGATCGAGAACGTATTGAATTTCATTTTTGCTATTCGAAGGTCCCTCCTCCCGGCCTTCTCGTATGACATCCAAGATACTGCGTGGAGAGAAGCTGGTTGAGGCTTGCGGGACCTCTCGCACTGCAAACAACAGGGGATCGAGCTATCTGTCCCAGTTTTTAGCGTCCTCGTGTATGAAGTTACGAATCATGTTCTTGAGGGTTTTGTTAAAACGTTCCACTAGGCCATCTGTCTGCGGATGGTACACGCTAGTGAGAATCGATTTAAAGCCCAACAGATCATAAAGTTTGCGAAGTGTGCATGACATAAATGTTGTGCCTTGGTTGGTGAGGATTTCTTTTGGAATCCCCACCCGGGAGATTATTTTGAAGAGTGCCCCAGCAACACTACGTGCTGAGATGTTGCTTAGAGGCACTGCTTCCGGATATCGAGTTGCGTAGTCCACTAGTACTAACACAAAGCGATGTCCCCGTGCTGTCCGTTCTAATGGCCCGACGAGGTCCATTCCAATTCTTTCGAAGGGAACCTCAATCAACGGAAGAGGGCGCAATGGCGCTTTTGGGGTGGCCGATGGGTTCACCAGCTGACATTAACGGCACGCCGCACACCACCTGCGGACGTCGCTGGTAATGCCCGGCCAATAAAAACGGGCTATTAGACGGAGTAGTGTTTTTCTTTCTCCTAGGTGATCCGCCATAGGATTATAATGAGCCGCCTGGAAGAGCATTTCCTGGCGACTCTGTGGGATTAACAACTGGGTTACATTTTCTCTTGTTTGAGTGTCCTGTGTCACTCTATACAGCCGCTCATTTATTATAGCAAAACAGGGGTATGCGAGAGCGATGTCTGGCCAAAGACGCTGACCATCAATCGTCTTCACCTGGTCGAAGGCATGCTTAAGGGTCTCATCCCACGACTGCTCCAAAGGGAAATCCTCGCCAGGGAATTCCCTGCGAAGGGGAGGGGCAGAAGGCCTGCCCCTTCCCTCGTCATCCCAATTTGGAACAGTCGAGGACGGCCCCGGCTCCGCCTCCCCTGCCAAAGAATCTCACATCGCACATCCCCCTATTTTAGTGCAGGATATATATATATATATATATATATATATATATATATATATATACACTCACCTAAAGGATTATTAGGAACACCATACTAATACTGTGTTTGACCCCCTTTCGCCTTCAGAACTGCCTTAATTCTACGTGGCATTGATTCAACAAGGTGCTGAAAGCATTCTTTAGAAATGTTGGCCCATATTGATAGGATAGCATCTTGCAGTTGATGGAGATTTGTGGGATGCACATCCAGGGCACGAAGCTCCCGTTCCACCACATCCCAAAGATGCTCTATTGGGTTGAGATCTGGTGACTGTGGGGGCCATATTAGTACAGTGAACTCATTGTCATGTTCAAGAAACCAATTTGAAATGATTCGAGCTTTGTGACATGGTGCATTATCTTGCTGGAAGTAGCCATCAGAGGATGGGTACATGGTGGCCATAAAGGGATGGACATGGTCAGAAACAATGCTCAGGTAGGCCGTGGCATTTAAACGATGCCCAATTGGCACTAAGGGGCCTAAAGTGTGCCAAGAAAACATCCCCCACACCATTACACTACCACCACCAGCCTGCACAGTGGTAACAAGGCATGATGGATCCATGTTCTCATTCTGTTTACGCCAAATTCTGACTCTACCATCTGAATGTCTCAACAGAAATCGAGACTCATCAGACCAGGCAACATTTTTCCAGTCTTCAACTGTCCAATTTTGGTGAGCTCTTGCAAATTGTAGCCTCTTTTTCCTATTTGTAGTGGAGATGAGTGGTACCCGGTGGGGTCTTCTGCTGTTGTAGCCCATCCGCCTCAAGGTTGTGCGTGTTGTGGCTTCACAAATGCTTTGCTGCATACCTCGGTTGTAATGAGTGGTTATTTCAGTCAAAGTTGCTCTTCTATCAGCTTGAATCAGTCGGCCCATTCTCCTCTGACCTCTAGCATCAACAAGGCATTTTCGCCCACAGGACTGCCGCATACTGGATGGTTTTTCCCTTTTCACACCATTCTTTGTAAACCCTAGAAATGGTTGTGCGTGAAAATCCCAGTAACTGAGCAGATTGTGAAATACTCAGACCGGCCCGTCTGGCACCAACAACCATGCCACGCTCAAAACTGCTTAAATCACCTTTCTTTCCCATTCTGACATTCAGTTTGGAGTTCAGGAGATTGTCTTGACCAGGACCACACCCCTAAATGCATTGAAGCAACTGCCATGTGATTGGTTGATTAGATAATTGCATTAATGAGAAATTGAACAGGTGTTCCTAATAATCCTTTAGGTGAGTGTGTATATATATATATATATATATATATATATATATATATATATATATATATATATATATATATAATTTTGCTTTTGGGGATATCTTTTTAAAGTTTGTTTAATTGACCTTTTCAACAGTAGTGCTGTGGTCTGTTGCTCATTCGGGTCTGGACGTTATGCATTTCTTTTAAAAACATTATCCCGCATTCACATTCATACATGTTCATTTTTCACTCGCCGCACATCTCCTTCATTTGACTATTTTTCACCTCAAAAGGACAGTTAATTCCTACAATTTCTCACACTGCGTGACCTTGAAGTTGTGGGAGCCAGCTGCCGGTGGCCCGTGTAGAGTAATAGAACCAAAGAAATTGGTTAGAAATTTTTTTTTTGGAGTGTGGGCGGGAGGAAAGATGAAGAGTCTGCCATCTAAGCATTGTGACTAGTCCATTAAAAGCACAAAATGAAGGAGGGAGAAAGGGGGACGAGAGAGAAGACAGAGATATTTTGATAAGTTGCTGCACTTGATGGTTAACCTTGATGGATACCCTGACTCTAAGAGGGGGCTTGTAACAGCTTTCTTTCTTTCTTTCTTTCTTTCTTTCTTTCTTTCTTTCTTTCTTTCTTGCATGTTCCATTCCTTTAGACCACATTCCCGTTCCATCTATTGGCAAGGATGAAGGGAAATCAATACAGAGAGGCATTGGCTGCCAGCAGTATCGTTCCAGAATTGAAGTGTCTGTCAACCTTTGTCATTCGGTGACTTTTGTTCGCTATTGTACTTTTAAGCCATAATTTTTCTTGGTTGTCACTTTTTGCTTTTCCCGCTCGCTTTTGTCTGAATTCTTCTGGCTACAATTCTTTCTATGTTACTTTAAATTTGGAAAGAAAGTGGGTCAAATGATCAAGTGCAATGCAAATCTCTCAAATTTGATTGGCCATAAGGCATGGCATACTCACTCTTTCTTATATATATTTTTGCTTGGACAAGCTATAAATTCTTATTTCAATTTGCTACAAGTAATTTTTTGTTTGTTTTACTCGCCTAAATGACAATGGTTGTGGAGTTTACACTGACATCTATTGGCCTGAATTCAGCAGTACGGAAGGTTTATAATCAAAGTTGTCATTGTAGAAATACCCTATACTCAGGCATATGTTTGTGTCATATTTGATACATCAGGCTTTAAAGGTCATTATCGTCCTGAGAAACAGCAAATTTGTTTTTGTACAGGACATTTATTATTTAGTTTTGTCTTAACCCATACTTGCCACAGTAGTAAATAGGGGTGTATCTTAAAAGGACTCCCTGAGCTTTTAAGAGATACCAAATGTTTGGAAGTTTGGCCATGACAACTTGCTCTCCTTGGTCTATTTCATCAAATGAAATCTGTATAATGTAAAACAAATAAAATAATAATAATAACAATAATAATAATAATAATGATATATATATATATATATATATATATATATATATTATGATATATATCATTTAGAGCATATATTTTCAGAAAATATCAACTGGTCAAAATAACAAATAAAGATGCAGTGTTTTCAGACCTCGAATAATTAAAAAAATAATTGACATTACAATTCAGCACATCAAATGAAATCTGTATAACGTAAAACAAATAATAATAATAATTATATATATATATATATATATATATATATAAAATTTACAGCATATATTTTCAGAAAATGTCAAGTGGTCAAAATACCAAATAAAGATGCAGTGTTCCCTTTACAAAAAGCTTCACTATGATGCTGCGCTTTGCTAAGCGCTATGGGAACGATCCTAGTTGTGACCGAGCTGTGAATATGTGTGTAACACGTCAATGAACATTGACCGGAATTTATAGCCTCAGCTGATGTAGTCATTAGACGCACCTGTGGCCAGGCTATAAGTGGATGCGCCACCAGGTGTCATCAGATCCTCTTTTTTCAGAGCGATTCTGTGTGTGTGTTTTACAAACCCTGTCAAAACTTTCTTTCCTCTGCTAGGAATTAGAATTTGTGAGGCAGAGTGCAGTGAACCTTTTTTTTTCCTTTCTCTTCTGTCTAGAAAATATATATATTTTTAAAAGAAAGAGAGAATGACTGAAAGCTGTAAACGATGCGTGTTCCCCTGTTCTTGCTCTATAGCTGAAGAGGACACGCATCAGTTTTGCTCTGTTTGTTTGGGGGAAGAGCACGCTGCTCTCACATTGCAGCAGTGGGGGTGCAAGCACTGTGATTTGCTTTCAGGCAAAGTGCTTCGCGCTCACCTCGCTTGATTCCGGGAGTCAGCACCCACATTTCATTTGTGGGGCTCTCGTATGGATCTGGCTGAGGAGCGAGAGACGGGTTCATCCCTTTCGCTCGCTCTCTCCCCAGATCCAGCTGATCCTCGTAAGCCTGAAGCGCGCCTCGGCACCTCTTCTGTTCACGAGGACACTGAACCTCTGTAAATCCCGCGCATAATAATAAAGCGGCTGTGGATTAAAGCACAGCATCTCGTTCCGCTTTTTTCAGGGAACAAGGGTTACACATGTAACCCGAGACGTTTTCAGACCTAGAATAATTCAAAGGAAACAAGTTCATATTCATTTTAAAACAACACAATTCTAATGTTTTAATTTAGGAAGAGTTCATAAATCAATATTTGGTGGAACAGCCCTCTATTGGTCTGTCACATTGCTGTTGGGTGACTATGCCACTGCTGACACACATCTCATGCAGCTCAGCTTTTGGCCATCCAGCTTCTTCTTGATAACATTCCATAGATTTTCAATGGGGTTCAGGTCTGGAGATTGGGCAGGCCATGACAGGGTCTTGATCCGGTGGTCCTCCATCCACACCTTGATTCACCTGGCTGTGTGGCATGGAGCATTGTCCTGCTGGAAAAACCAATCATCAGAGTTGAGGAACATTTTCAGAGCAGAAGGAAGCAAGATTCTTTCAGGATAACCTTGTACGTGATTTGATTCATGCATCCTTGACAAAGACGAATCTGCCTGATTGCAGCCTTGCTGATGCACCCCCAGTTTATCCCAGATCATCAAATGTCCCAGTGGGTGCGAGGCACTGTGGCTTGAAGGCCTCTCCAGGTCTCCCTCTAACCATTACCTCATGACCAGGTGGAGGATCAGTGATGATCTGGCGGTGCCTCATCAAGGATGAAATTGGGCAGATTCGTCTTTGTGAAGGATGCATGAATCAAGCCACGTACAAGGTTATCCTGGACAAAAACTTGTTTCCTTCTGATCTGACAATGTCCAACTACATATACCTATAAATAGTTGTGGCACGGTGGAGGGCGGGGCCGGGTCGTAACTCAACACGCCCGGTCCCGTATTAGGCTAATCAAGCCTCCGAGAGGGTTAAAGGCCGACCGCGGAGGACAGGCGTGAGAAAGAGATCGTTCATGTCCATCGTCCTATGTGTTTGTCTTTTGAGTTTCACATTAAACCTTCAGTTTGTATGTAAAGCCGTTTTCTCGCCTCTTCCTTGCCCGTGAACATGAACTTCTTTACATTGTTGCCGAAATCCCGGGAAAGAAGAGGGATACGCTGTAGCGGAGTTCTCGCCACTACCCCAACAAAGCAGCCGCGGCCATCTGCCAGGGGACGAGGAGCCCAGCCACCTGGACGCGGAGGAACGGCCGCCGACCGCGAGGGGAGTAGGGGCTCCTAGCCGACCACCTGGAGTGGTCAGTGCCACTGCCAGGGGCGGAGGATGCCCCTACCAGCCGCTGAAACGTGGAAGAGTCGATGGAAGGCCGCTGTCCGCGGGGGAGTCCCCTTCGGCTCCCCGAGAACGTGGCGGGGCGTTCCGTCCACCAGGGGCTGGAGGACTGCCTCTGATCCGCCTGGAGAGGTGCGGCTGTCGTCTGTTAGAGGGTGGAGGAGTGGCCGAGGAACAAGCTACTGCGTATCGGAGAACCGGCGAGTAAGTTTTTATTCTGCCGCTCTGCGTTGGCCTTTTCCCTCTTTTTTAAATTGTAGTGTTTTTTGTCATGTTTTAAAAAAAATAAATGGATTGACGGGGGATGGGACGGTTGTAAGAGTACCCCCCCATATTTGAATTGTTTGTTGTTTCCCTCCCCTTGCCCCCTCCCTCGTCCAGATTGATGTGGATGACCCACCGGCAGACCCCAGGGGATGTACGTCAGGCCGGGGGTCCCCAGCCTGAAAGAACGAGGGAGGAATGTGGCACGGTGGAGGGCGGGGCCGGGTCGTGACTCAACACTCCAAAACCACCATTAAAAAGGCCAGACTACAGTTTGCAAGAGCACATGTGGACAAAGATCTTTGGGAGAAATTTCCTCTGGTCTGATAAAACAAAAATGGAACTGTTGGGCCATAATGACCATTGTTATGTTTACAGGAAAAAGGGTGAGGCTTGCAACCCAAAGATCACCATTCCAACTGTGAAACATGAGAGAAGGCAGCATCATGTTGAGGGGGTGCTTTGCTATTGGAGGTACTGGTGCACTTCTCAAAATAGATGGCATCATGAGGGAGGAAAATTATGTGGATATATTGAAGCAACATCTCAAAACATCAGCCATGAAGTTAAAGCTTGGTCGCAAATGGGTCTTCCAAATAGACAATGGCCCCAAGCATACCTCCAAAGTTGTGGCAAAATGGCTGAAGGACAACAAAGTCAAGATTGGAGTGGCAATCACAAAGCCCTGACCTCATTCTGATAGATGCATGTGCACTCTGACCAGTCTACGGCTGCAAGCTGCATTACACTGTGTGTTTTGACACCTTTCTATCATGTCCAGCATTAATTTTTTTCAGCAATTTGTGCTAAATTAGCTCTTCTGTGGAATCGGATCAGATGGGCTAGCCTTTGCTCCCCATTCACATCATTTGGCACCAGTTGTTGCCGATTCATCAGTTGTCCTTCCTTGCCTGCCCAGTAATTCCACAGTATCCCTTTGCACACACCTTACCTTCACTCACCGACTTGCATCCACAGCCTCAGATTGAACCAAGCTTTGGTGAATGGAGATTTGAATACAACCTGAATCCACTAAGACTTGATATGTACCCCCTTAACACTCTCAGGTATTCAGTACATCCCAGCTTGATTGGGGGCAGCCTGTGATGCATCGTGGAACCGGACCAATGTCCCTACCTCCATCACTGGGCATTGGTCCTTGAAATGCAGCCGGTTTGGGAGGGGGAACTCCCCATTTCTGGGGAGGAGGAACAGGACATAAGGAAGGGGAGGGAAGAGGAGGGGAGACCGGAGAGAGAGAGAGAGAGAGAGAGAGAGAGCGAAAAGGATCCCGGGGCTCGCCGTCTCCCTAATATGCTGCCATATGGTCCTTTGCCATCTGGATGGCCTTGTAAAGCAACACCGAGCAATGGTACTGGGCCCACTCTGCCTTTCCTCTCGGAAGCCGAGCAATAAACTGCTCCAGTACAACCAAATCGATCAAAGTCTAGACGTCATGTTGCTCAGCCAGCAGCCAGCTCCGACAGGCATCCCAGAGCTGCTGGGCAAAGACAAACTGGCGGTCGTGCTCGCCAAGTGTCAGTGAGCGGAAGTGTTGGTGCTGCTGCTCTGGTGTCCGGCCGACCCATTTCAGGATAGCTTTTCTTAGATCGACGTACTGCTGCGCTGCAAATTGGGCCTCCTTGGACAAGAGACGTAACAAGTAGACTGCCCACTGGGTGCTCGGCCAACCACATGACCCCGCCGTCCGCTCAAAAAGCTCCAGGAAGGCCTCTGGATTGTTTTCCATTTTGACAAGCAGAACATGGGGCAGTCGCGGGGTCCGGAGTCGCAGCAGCAGCCCCCTCCTGGAGGTGTGCAATGAATTGCTGGTCCTGCTCTGTACGCAGCTCGAGTAGGGCCTGATGCTGTGACTGGTGAATGCTGGTGAGGGTCTTGAACACCCTCCAGAGGTGAGGCATCCGTGGCGGTGTTCTTCCTCCTTAAGTCACGGGTTTCAGCACCAATATGATAAGATCTTTGACTCCCTCCTTTAAGAAAGCAGTTTTTTTTACATAAAACAAAACACTTGATTATCAGCTCAAATACAGTGAACACCACAGTCTGTGGTTTGTGGTAGCTCTCTCTCTCACTAACTTTACTGGCGTCTGGCTCGCTCTTAAATCCATCTCAACTCTCATTGCAATGGTAAACAGCAGTTAGAGACAGTCATTGACAGGTGATGATCCTCACCTTTCTCATCTCCAAATCTCGCTCTCCATTCACAAGACAGTGCTCGACCACACCCTCACCACCACACATGTTGTACAAATCAATGTAAAGATTTGTAAATAGTATCAGTTATGCATTAAACAATAAACATGTAACAAAATATAGTATATTTTCACAATGTACCTAGTAAGATGGTATCCTGTATAATTCACAGCATTAGCTGGGATACAATTTATTTTATATGTAATCAAAATGGACATGCCAACTGAAATAGTCCCATATGAATCGATATTGAATTGAAGAGAAATCAAAATCAAATTGACAGCTTTACAATACTAATCAAATCTGTAAATCTGTATCAGTACCCAGCCCTAATAATTAGAGTACTTATAATAATATGGCTCTAAAGGCTTGTCATTGGTGTAGTCCAGCATTAAAGGTAATGAGTGCCGAGTCTGATGACCTTGTCTGATTCAGTTTGCCAGAACATATGAACTGAACATTCAGAGATTTAGATAATTGTTCTATCTTAAGTCATAAACACAATGCTTTTGTGTTTCTGCCTCTATGGATCATTCTTTAACTTCACTGTAACTGGAGTTTGTGGTTGCCTCTTTAGCAGACTGCCAAAAAAGTGTTTGACTTCTTGAATGGTGTTGTTGAAGTTTGGTTTAATATCACCTTGTAGGGGTTCTAGAAATGTTATGATGTCACTATTGAATTACATGCCCAAACTAATGATAATATCACCATTATGTGTTTCACCTGAATGTTTTGCCTAATTTCGGTTGTATGTTCAGCTGTAAGGAAGCTATTTGCCAGGAAGTTAAAGAAAATTACAAAGCCCATTATGGAGCATCAGGATTTGGTGCTGCTGACACTTGCTGATAAAGTGCCTGTTTATGACAAAGTATTTGAACTCATGACAGCTAATTAATAATGTGATAATCACATGTTGAAGGGAACAATCAAAAAATATGATTGATTGCTCGTTTTGTTTCTGACGCTACTCTGATGATGTTCGGAAAACACCTTTAGTTGAAACTTTAAAAGAGTTTATTTTAATAAATATTTTACGAATGGCAGTACTCCAGGTAAAATTTTACAAATAATCTATGTGCTTCACAGATTACATTAGAAGAAAAAAAAAATTTACAAAGCAGGTTGCATTTATCGTAGTCATTAGTAATCTCTATGTGCACCTGTTAATGTGTTTGGGTCAAAGTATTTTTATTCTAATACCTTTCCCCACCATTCTTTCAACAAAACTAATGTTACCTATCTTGAATTTCCCATTCCTTACCCAGAGATGACCTTCTGTGCAGACAAGATACAAATTGCTCCCCTTCTTTTGTTACGCCAGACACCCAAATATGTTTACATTTAAACATTCACCCTTTACCTTTTAAAATCTATTTTATTCCACAGTCCTCTTCTCTTGGCTTTAAGGTCAGTGTAGAGTAAAGAGCACCGAAATGAGACACAGATTGATAATTAGGAGAGGGAAGCCCCCCTAATTTGATTTATCTCTATGGATTTTTTGTCATACATGAGGAGTCGATCCTCAAATTGCAGAGGAGAGACCATTAGAAGGCACTTTGTAGCATTTACGGCTAACTTCACCGAGGCAGGCCTCTGCATCCATGGCCACCACCCAGACTGTTGCCTTTATTTGTTGTCTGAGGCGGGTGCTGTCCAAGGCTAATTTAATTTAGGGCCATAACACGCAATGGATGAAGCAGAGGGAATTACATTAAAACAAGCTCTAGTGGTTGCTGTAACCTTTCGGCTTGATTGCTGTTTGCTAGACGTTGCATCAGAATCAAATAAAAGGCATGGAGGAAAAAAAGAAGCGATGTTGTTTTGTGCTTGGTGTGCTGTTTTCATCTAGTCTGGGTTGAATTCATAACACTGTTGAACACTGTCTCAACATCGCTACGGCTTTCTTGCTCATCACTTCATTTATTGACTCTGATTGGGGCATTGCATTTAATGAAGAATGTTTTATTAATTTGCTTCAGTATTTAAAGATTAAACAGAAATTAAGTTTATCAAATGGATATTTGCAGTGTGAGGTGCTTTGTGAAACCATCACATCTGAGTTTAAAGGCCTTTTCTGATAACAAATTCTGACTAAGAAAAATGGGTTCTCTTGCATTATGTGTAGTTTGTACATTTTTTAGCATAGCCCAAAGGCATTAGCAAATCCATGTCCAGTGTTATTAATCACTGTGACAACGGGTTTGAAATGACCCAAAGTTCCATTTGTTTCCTGTGTGTATGAGGTTACTGTGCACAGCCGCACACACATACACACATACACACATACACTCGTTAACACAAACATCTCTAATGATGTAGTGTGCTTTGTATTCTACACCTGGTCTGATGGACAGCATTCTTCTCTGAAGGAATTTTCCATACGGATGTTTACCAACATACTAGCACAGAAACACAATGATGCCTACAAAGCAACTACAAGAGTTGTATGCATATATGCAGTGTTCATGTCATATCAGAAGTACTGTAATTATGAGATGGCAACATAAATATTCTACTCTGGGCTATTCCTCTGAAGTTATTACTTTCTATGTCTGGGCGTGCATAGTGCGAGTTCTAACTCTTGGGAGGTCGTGAGCCCCTGCACACGTTACGAGTCAGTTATCTGAAAATTGTACAGGTGCAATCGTACATGACACGACTTTACCACCTGCCGAATTCCGGAGCATCACACAAATTTTTGAGCTATTTATCATTATAAGACATAAAGCCAGAGGAGGACATTGCTTTAATTCCTCATAACTTGCGATATAGAAATAAAAAAGAAGACTGGCATGGGGGCTACATGTCCATTTGACAGATTAAGATTTTGAGGGAGGGGGGGGCTCTGTGATTTTATGACTGCATACATCAATCATAACGTCAGTGTGTTACTGCCAGTTACTGCATGATAATAAAGTGCACAAAATATACAAGTGTAGCAAGTGACCTTAGACCGCTAAAAGGAAAGTGTAACTTTGGCACAAAATTACACTAAAGACTACGCCGCCCTGGGAATTTCACACAGGGAACTAAAGTATCAGATCACCAGATCTTTTACTCAATGAAAGGTCAAAGACACAAAAATATACATCTTTATTAACACAAGATTTTAAGACAAAACGTTAAAATGAAAGAGGTCTTAGCCAAGGCACCACTGGAGTTTATAAGAGATTATAACTACAACAATTGAACAACCTGGGGCTTACCAGCAGGGGCGGGCTACCAGAGATTATATCACACCTATAATAAAGAATCACAGCATTAACAAGTGCACACACACACTCACACCTAAATCAGGATTCCAGTGACGAGCACTGCACACAGTCAGAAGCACTACCACCACTATAAGAGAATAAAGCCGGCCTTCCTGCTTTTGGCACCCAAGTCCTGTGAACACATGGAATAAACACGTTAATGTTCTCAAAGCTTCACACTCTAAAGCATTGGCACAACTTGGCTAAGATCGCAGTAAGGTTTCAAAAGGCAAAGGTTCATAACCTCTTAAAAAGCATGTAAAATTAAAACGCCTAATAAAGGCATACCCAAAGTAAATTTAAAGCTGTTCTTGAACCCTTTGGAGTACATGCATACAGAATTACTGTAAGTGCTACTGATTTTGAGTAATAGAAGTTTGAACACAATGAAATAGAAGTTTGTTTTTCTGCCTGAATTTTTTTTTTTTTGCATACAGATGCCTGCAGATGACTATAACTTGTAGCTATTAGCTTGAAAACAAAATGGGATTACAGCATGAAGCCTTACCTTGTCCAAGTACAAATTTCATAACAATACCACAAAAAATGACTATTTACACCTGTTTTTTCAAAGGGTACACCCAGGCGTTTTACAAAAGTGCCTTTTGGATACTCCAAAAGGACCCTTGGTAACCATGGCCATATACCTAGGATAAAAAGGCTACTACTTTTGAATGCTTCAACGTACAGTCATAATTTTGGGCTCTAATGAAAGATGACACTTAGAGCTATCACATTCCAGATCCAGATCCACTATTAGTTTTGCTGACACAGAGTAACTGATGCATAAACACATTAAAGTGCCTTTTCCCTTCTTGAAACTAAACGTTGTGCATATAAAAGAGTCAAAACTAGTGCTATGGTGGAAAATGTGTTTATATAAAAAAAATCCACATCTAACTATTTACATACATTTTTACAAAAAGTATTTACAAACAATTATGCAATTTTACAAGTTTCTAGCAACATGCCAGTCATTGTAGCAGTCCCGTTTTGGTAAAAAGCACAAAGGCACATCACAGGAGGAGCACTTCACTGGTGTCTTTGCATGACACTGCCTGCACTTCAGACAACCAGCGGTGCAAGATTTGGTGATGTGCACCGGCCTGTGATGTGCACTTTGTGGAGCAGGAGATAGGGGTCTGGCTGTGGAGTGAGACCCCAACTCTGCAAGGGTCTCTCTGAAAGCCTTCTGGTTCATTGGGACCTCTACTTTTTCTTTGGTGATCCGTGGTCCTCAGCCTCTTGGTCTTCTCCTGCTGGCAGAACCTCTCTTGGGAGTTTGGAGATGGGGCTCCTCTCTTGAGGTGCTGTCCTGCTGCTCCACTCTATGTGGCCGCTTGCTGAGTGGGGGAGAAGTATCTGGCTCACAATCGCTCAGATATTTGCCTATAGTGAACATAAAGAAATAAATGTCACTTACAAAGCTAGACAAAATGTTTCCATCTTTTCTGTATTCAACCTTTTTACAGCTTGCTTCCTCACATCTCAGCAATTTACACAATGAAACACACACACACACACACACACACACACCTCCCCCAAACTTATATATAAATATATATGTGTGTAAATATATATTTGTGTATGTATATTTACTGTAAATACTGTATGCTTTGGCAATGAAAACATCTATATACCACGCTAATATATCTAGATCGGCATCAAGCAATGAAACAAAGGCGTAAGAAAAAAAAGCACACACGCAAAAGCAGTCTCATATTCAACGTGTATATATAGTTTTTCTTTTCAAGTATGTAAATATATATTCGTGTATGTATATTTACTGTAAATACTGCATGCTTTGGCAATGAAAACATCTGTATACCACGCTAATATATCTAGATCTGCATCAAACAAGCAGGCTAAGCCTCATACACACAAAAACAAACAAAGAAAAACAAACAACTCCCCCAACCAGTTCAAACACTCACTAGGGAAACACGCGACAAAAGGTAACACAAAATGTGTATTCATTATTCAAACTAAAGCTTATTTATGCGGAATATACAGTAATATATGTTATAAAATACAAGAAAACACTTACATGTCCAGAGTAATGCCTCCTCCGTCCATAAACATTTCCTCCGCTTCGGAATCAACATATGACAAAGCATCCGTATTTTTCTCAGAGATTTCATCTCCAGACACATCACTTTCACACCGAGTGCATTCTTCCAAAACATCCTGGAGCGAAAATCTTGTTTTCCTCGTCCGTTTCGCCATATTTAAATCTCCAAATGTGTAAACAGTTCCAAAAGGACACGCCTCTGCTTTTACGCACAGAGGCGCAAATCACTCGGTAATGGCAAGACAACTTTGCGCACACACATTACAGAAACATGCAGTAAACATCCCACTAAAGCCGCATATCATTGTTTTCAGAATTTCATTGGCTATACAATGCGCCAGTCATCTGCAAACTTGGCTGTAATTTGCTTGATCTTTACACAAAGGAATGGGGGGAGGCCCTTACATTCCACACAGACTGTGGTTGGCTATTGAAGGCTTTGGACAGGACATGGAAGCTCCTATTGGGTCAAATGAGGTGTCATTCGAAAGGTCAGATTCCAGCAGCGATGATAATACCGGATATATGATTTTGTTTACATCTGAACTGAAGTTATGATCGATAATATGTGAAAGATTAGGCACAGCTGCCGGGTACTTTGAAATGATGCAACAAGAGTCTGTGGGTATTTATTGATGTAATAATGTGATTTGGACTAAAAATTTTACTTGATTTGATCGTTTGGACATTTGACAATGTAACAACACCGTTTTTGTCGGGATGTTATGGATCAGTGGACTACCATGAGGCTTCATTGGTGAGTTGCCTAAATTTTGTTATTGTTTGTTTATATGTTGGTGGTCTGAAAAAGATATAGATTGTACCTGCTGTTGTGATTTTATCTTAAAATGGTTTATAGCAATAGAAAATCAAGAAATTGAGCTTTCCAAAGATATGTGGCATGTGTACCAATGTACACACAGCAGTGTGTACATCGAATAGTTATTTTTTTTTACATTGAAGGCCCGTCGGCGGGCCTTTACACTAGATGGCGATAAAAGAAACAAATTAAACAAGAAATGACTTACCATAATACCACATGAAAACAGTGTCACCACTCCTTATAAGAGCAGTTACGTAAAGCTCAAGTCACAATAACAACAAAAAGGAACACATTACAATAACACATTACAATAAAACAAGGTCCTTATCCCATTAATCAAAGGCCACAGCGTTGCTCTTGACGCCGTTCAATATCACATGACCATACACACTTCTACATATCGACAAAACTCAAGCCAACCAATGACAATACAAAAAACAAAACCATAACTAACAAAATATAAAGAACACACAAAACACAAGACAATAACAAAGCAAAACAAAAACAGAACAGCAGTGTTATCCAAAGGCAGAACGTGAAACACAGCCAGACTAGTAGTTTACATGAACGATCCCGTTGTACCAGGAAGCGCACCTAAAACAAAACGTCTAGGTTACGTATGTAACCTCTGTTCCCTGATGGAGGGAACGAGACGTTGTGTTGAAGCGACACTAGGGGTCTCTCTTGAGTGCTGAATATGCCTCTGATCTATGAAAATAGGCCAATGAGAAGATGGCAGACAGTATTTGCATAACCCGCCCCCGGACATACGGGTATAAAAGCGGGGAAATACATCGAGTTCATTCAGGATTTGGAGGAGCCGGAAATGGTCCAGCCATAACAGTGGCTTGGCTCAGCGGCGTGGCCGCAAGGAGACAAAATCTCATTCCCTCCATCAGGAAACGGAGGTTACATCTGTAACCTAGACGTTCCCTGTCTGTCGCTCACTTTGACGTTGTGTCGAAGAAGCAAAACTAGGGGTCCAAATTAAATCACGCCGTGTGCTGAGCCATGTACGTGTTCTGCTGACACAGGAGCGGGCAGGTATTTTACGTGCAAAGGGGACCAGCTGTGTCAGACTGCATGTACCCTTCCCCAATGCTCCATAAAAGTCGTCGGAATACTTCTGGTTACCCTAAACAGGCGACGCTTGCCAACCCGGGAACAAGCCGAGCCTAGCCAGGCCTCTTTTCTCTCTATGTTTCTCCACATAGAGCAAGAAACAGCTGGGGCCTATGCACGCATCGAGGGAAGGGGGTCTTACCCAGTTTCCTATTCTTTCAGGGGGAAAAGACCCTGTGGAGACCACACCTGCCTGGAAGGGGGGAGGTAAGAGTGGTGAATACATCACATGGGTTTTACAACATGTGGAAGGTGGCACGGTGGTAGATCCAGCCTCAAGGAGGGGGGAGTTGCTACAAACATGGCGCCAGGAGGGCAGCTGGGACTGCCTAAGGGAGACGCGGGTCCACTCGTAAGGGGACCGTACCGCAGAAAATACACACAGGGGGAATCCATGCAGGAGTCCTGACCTGTGGAGCACCTATTCCAGTACAGGGTAGATTAAGTACCCGCAGTGGATCGGGTCGGCGAGTTCCTCCGCTGAACTGCGGACCCAAAGGGCTAGGGAGGAGTCCTCCAGGGTTCCGAATGAGTGGGATCTCCTGTGAGAGAAAGCGCACAGTTTTACCTCGGCCAAGGGAAAGGGCGCTAGGTGCAAGCGATCCACCTGGTTAGTCCGTCAGCGTTTACCGACTTCTACCGGCTCAGACCTGAGAAAACACGGGACGAGACTGACTCAACCCTGAGGTTGTAAAACCTCACAAAGGTATTGAGTGTTCCCCAACCCGCTGCTCTACATATGTCATAGGTTGGTTCAACCTCCGTCTCTGTTGCGGATGTAACCCGATCCTTCCGACGGGTGAACATTCGGATAGCCGTGGGCCCAGACGGCATTCCGGGCCGTGTCATCAGAGCGTGCGCGAACCAACTGGCTGGTGTTTTTACGGACATTTTCAACCTGTCCCTCTCCCTGTCTGTAGTCCCCACATGCTTCAAAACGTCAACCATTGTGCCTGTACCGAAGCAAGACAAAATCACTTGCCTAAATGACTGGCATTGACATTTGTGCTTTTATCAGTTGCTTAAAAACATATTAATGGCTAAAGTCTGATAACCCTGTATTCAGCACAAACAGGGCTACAATAATATGTGAGCAACATGTGTGTACATGTTTGTATTTTTGAGAAAATAAAGTTTATGCGTGGTTTTTGAAAAAAAAACATTTAAGTCACTGAAATAAGGTCATATAACACATACTAAACATTTGTCCACAAGACTTGAACTGGATCTTGTAGCCTAGAGTTTTTGCTACAAAATGATGTGAAAACCACACTGATCACTCATTCATACAAAACAATATAGTAATTTAACTTTTGTAAGACAATTTTAGTGGTGAAAGGTAATATGCGAGGAGGCGTGAATGATCATGAATATTGATGTGATCCACACCTGAGAGACAATGACCCCACCCCTGGGCCTATAAATGAGGAATGTGACAGAAAGAGAATGAATGTGAGGAGACTTAATGATCAAAATAAAGTTTTAAGTTAAAAGAAGATATCTGACTATATATTTTCTTTACATAAAGACTTTACTTAATTTTAGACCTACACTTTTAGACCGTTAAAAGAAGTCTCTTCTGCTCACCAAGACTGGATTTATTTGATCCAAAATACACAAAAAATATTGATATTCTGAACTCTTTTTACAATTTAAAAGAACAGTTATCTATTTAAATATATTGTAAAATGCAATTTGTGATCAAAGCATAATTTTCAGCATCATTACTGCAGTCTTCAGTGTCACAAGATCCTTCAGAAATCATAATAATATGCTGATTTTCTAATATGGACATATTTAAAGTGCATTTTACTAATTTAACCTGAACACATACACTCACCTAAAGGATTATTGGGAACACCTGTTCAATTTCTCATTAATGCAATTATCTAATCAACCAATCACATGGCAGTTGCTTCAATGCATTTAGGGGTGTGGTCCTGGTCAAGACAATCTCCTGAACTCCAAACTGAATGTCAGAATGGGAAAGAAAGGTGATTTAAGCAATTTTGAGCATGGCATGGTTGTTGATGCCAGACGGGCCGGTCTGAGTATTTCACAATCTGCTCAGTTACTGGGATTTTCATGCACAACCATTTCTAGGGTTTACAAAGAATGGTGTGAAAAGGAAAAAACATCCAGTATTGGGCGAAAATGCCTTGTTGATGCTAGAGGTCAGAGGAGAATGGGCCGACTGATTCAAGGTGATAGAAGAGCAACTTTGACTGAAATAACCACTCGTTACAACCGAGGTATGCAGCAAAGCATTTGTGAAGCCACAACACGCACAACCTTGAGGCGGATTGGCTACAACAGCAGAAGACCCCACCGGGTACCACTCATCTCCACTACAAATAGGAAAAAGAGGCTACAATTTGCAAGAGCTCACCAAAATTGGACAGTTGAAGACTGGAAAAATGTTGCCTGGTCTGATGAGTCTCGATTTCTGTTGAGACATTCAGATGGTAGAGTCAGAATTTGGCGTAAACAGAATGAGAACATGGATCCATCATGCCTTGTTACCACTGTGCAGGCTGGTGGTGGTGGTGTAATGGTGTGGGGGATGTTTTCTTGGCACACTTTAGGCCCCTTAGTGCCAATTGGGCATCATTTAAATGCCACGGCCTACCTGAGCATTGTTTCTGACCATGTCCATCCCTTTATGGCCACCATGTACCCATCCTCTGATGGCTACTTCCAGCAGGATAATGCACCATGTCACAAAGCTCGAATCATTTCAAATTGGTTTCTTGAACATGACAATGAGTTCACTGTACTAAAATGGCCCCCACAGTCACCAGATCTCAACCCAATAGAGCATCTTTGGGATGTGGTGGAACGGGAGCTTCGTGCCCTGGATGTGCATCCCACAAATCTATGGGCCAACATTTCTAAAGAATGCTTTCAGCACCTTGTTGAATCAATGCCACATAGAATTAAGGCAGTTCTGAAGGCGAAAGGGGGTCAAACACAGTATTAGTATGGTGTTCCTAATAATCCTTTAGGTGAGTGTATTTGTGAGCACAAGCTTTGTTGATGATAATGAGGCATTATAAACACTAGATAAAATATAATCTAAACATTCATATTATTTTTATATCATAGTACATATCATATTTAGATTATACAGCATACAATTTAAATACCTGCTTTAGCCGAAACAGCATTTAAATTGAACTAAAACTTGCTTATTAGGACATATGTCAAATGTCAATACTCTGAATCCTGGCTGGCAAGTGTAGAAACACTCCCACTAGTAAAATAAGTAAAAAAGTTTATATAAAATAGCATGTCAACTAATGAAAACTAATGACTTACTCATCTGAAATTGTATCCTTGGCTGGATCAAGTCTCTCTTCAAAATACAAATGTTCATCGGAGTCCTGCTCTTCTTCTGAGGAAAATGTTAACTCTTCCTTACAATCCTGGAGCTTTCTCGCCTGTGTATCGTTGCAAACATGCAGAAAACTGAATGGATTTTGTTTACATTATAACTCGCAGTCGGGGGGCGTGTACATTTGCGTTGATCGTCTCAGCACATTAGCGTATGAAAGGCGCGCTCCGCTGGTGGGTGGGATCACATTACATATAATTAGATGAACCGGTCAAAACTGAACATCGCTTTGTTTAAAACAGATTGCATTGCAGGAGAATATTTGTTTTAAATTTGAATTGGTTTATTAAAAAGTAGACATTTAAAGCTTTCTTTAGACATGTTTCATGTTTGTGTGATAAGTATTCGCGGAGTTTCAGTTCATGACGTGTTTCTGAAAAATGCTTGTGAATACCTTTTTATTTTCTTTATTTTACAAAAGCACAATGTTTCATTGTTTTTATGAGTGTACACAAATAAAAGTAGACCCTTTATAGTCTCTAATGATATCTCTACACTTATCTGTATACCCAAAAATGATTGAGTATTTTAAGGTGTTTCTGCTGTAATGACAAAAATATCCAGCAGGACGTGCCGGCGCGTCCGTCGACCCCAGGTTGTTAAACAGCTCGCTGTGCAGCTGGATCCTGGATTTCCTGTCAGGCAGACTTCAGGTGGTTAGAATGGGCAGCAAAATCTCCTCATCACTAACCCTCAACACTGGAGCCCCACAGGGCTGTGTTCTCAGCCCACTCCTGTATTCCCTTTACACACATGACTGTGTGGCGACACACAGCTCCAATGCCATCATTAAGTTTGCTGATGATATGACGGTGGTAGGTCTGATAACTGACAATGAAGAAACAGCCTACAGAGAGGAGGTGCACACTCTGACACGCTGGTGTCAGGAGCACAACCTCTCCCTCAATGTCAGTAAAACCAAGGAGCTTGTAGTGGACTTCATGAAGAAAGACAGAGAACACAGCCCCATCACCAATAATGGAGCACCGGTGGAAAGAGTCAGCAGTTTCAAGTTCCTTGGTGTCCACATTACTGAGGAACTCACATGGTCCGTACACGCTGAGGCCTTTGTGAAGAAGGCTCACCAGCGCCTCTTCTTCCTGAGACGGCTGAGGAAGTTTGGAATGAACCACAACATCCTCACACGGTTCTACACCTTTACAGTAGAGAGCATCCTGACTGGCTGCATCACCGCCTGGTACGGCAATAGCACCGCCTTAAACCGCAAAGACCTGCAAAGGGTGGTGCGAACTGCCAGAAACATCATCGGAGGTGAGCTTCCCTCCCTCCAGGACATATATAACAGGCGGTGTGTGAAAAAAGCTCAGAGGATCATCAGAGACTCCAGCCACCCGAGTCATGGTCTACTCTCACTGCTTCCATCAAGCAGGCGGTATCGCAGCATCAGGAACTGCACCAGCCGAATACATGACAGCTTCTTCCCCCAAGCAATATGACTTTTGAACACTTGATCTCTCATGATCAACAATCAGCACTGCAATTTATTAATCTATTATCTCACACTGGACTGTCATAATTATATTCTCCACAATATAACAAATGCATATATATTTTTATATACTCTTATTATGTATTTTTATTGTATGTGTATTCTATATTGTGTGTATTGTTTACTGTACATTGTATATCAGTATTATGTTGTGTAAGTATATGTAAATTTGTTATGTAAATTGCGTTGTGTAAATATGTTGTTTGTTGTAAATTGGTATATGTCTCGTCACTGTCATGACTGCTAAGTTGCTCGGAACTGCACACAAGACTTTCATCTACTGTTGCACTTGTGTACATGGTAGTGTGACAATAAAGTGATTTTGATTTGATTGATGTCTGCCAGGGAGGTGCCTCTGGCCAGTGCCCACGAGGATGCAACACTCCTTGTTGAGTGTGCTCGGACCCGCAAGGGGGGGGGGGGGGGGGGGGGGTGCACGACCTGGGTGTGATAGGCCAATGAAATGGCGTCCAGCACCCAGTGGGAAAGCCTCTGTTTGAAGACAGCATTCCCTTTCCGCTGTCCACCAAAGCAGACAAAGTGCTGCTCAGAACGTTTAAAGCTCTGCGTGCGGTCCAAGTAGGTACGCAAAGCACATACCAGACACCTGGGGCAGTGCTTGCAGGTTCACTACGTTGTCTCTAAAGGGCGTGGTACGAACCTTGGGCATGTAGCCCGGTCGCGGTCTTAGGATCACATATGTGTATGCCGGACCAAACTCGGGCCAAGTGTCGCTAACAGAGAACGCTTGCTGGTCCCGACCCTCTTGATGGAGGCGAGCACGATCAGCAGGGCCGTCTTTAGAGAGAGGGCCCTGAGTCCAACTGATTCTAGTGGCTCGAAGGTGGGTCTCTGAAGGCCCGCAAGGACCACCGAGAGATCCCAGGAGGGGAACAGGCCTGGACGGGAAGGATTTAACCTCCGGGCGCCTCTTAGGAACCAGATTATTAAGTCGTGCTTACCCAAAGACTTGCCGTCAACTGCGACATGGTGGGCCGCGATAGCAACAACATACACCAAGGTGGAAGGGGACAGCCTCCCCTCCAGCCTCTATTGCAGAAATAAGAGCACTGACCTAACTTCGCACCTCTGTGGGTCTTCAGCCTGGGAAGAGCACCAATTTGCGAACAAGCGCCACTTCTGGGCGTAAAGTTGCCTGGTAGAGGGGGCTCTAGCTTGGTTGATCGAGTCTACGACGGTAGGTGGTAGACCAGCTAGATCTTCCATATCCGTTCCAGGGGCCAGGCGTGGAGGTTCCAGAGGTCAGCAACTCTAGGCAATTGAAGTGCCAGTGCAGCAGGGCCCCTTTCCAATGCATGCTCGTTGCACACGGTGCCCCAACCCAATCTGGAGGACCGCTGTGCCCGGCCTGAAGGTGGCGAGGCATTTCAGTAATGACTGCGCATGTTCGTTGATGAGATGTGCTGACATTGAGTCTAACACCATGCAGAGAAAAGAGATGCTCTGAACTGGCCTCTGTGAGTGCATAGTAACGCTCGGGAGTGGGCCAGAATGAGCCAGTCGTCGAGGTAATTGAGTATGCGAATGCCGGCTTCTCGGAGCGGGCAAGGGCTGCCTCTGCGACTTTCGTGAAGACGTGAGGGGACAGAGACATGCCGAAAGGGAGGACTTTATACTGATAAACCTGGCCATCGAACGTGAACCGTAGGAAGAGCCAGTGTCGAGGCAGAATTGAGACGTGGAAGTACGCGTCCTTCAGGTCTACCGCTGTGAACCAATCTAGATGCCAGACGCAAGTTAAGATGTGTTTTTGCGTGAGCATTTTGAACAGGAGTTTGTGCAAAGCCCGGTTGAAAAGTTGAAAGTCCAAGATCGGTCATAAGCCATCGCCTCTCTTGGGTACGATGAACGGCGAGATACTTCTTCATTTCGGTTGGAGGGACACGCTTTATCGCGTCTTTGAGTAAGAGAGTAGCGATTTCCGTGCGCAGGGATTTGGCATGCGTGCTGTGTACTGCGGTAAAGCGGATGCCCGCAAAGGGGGGTGGGGGCCAGATGACCCAGAGACAAAGGAAATAACTCTTTTACGTAGAATGTGGGTACTGCAGCCCTGTCTAGGGGGTAATGAAATAAATAATACATTCAACAAAAGATTCTCCTCCCGGCCCTCCACCGGGGGACAGAGTGGTCTGCTTACCAGTTCCGGAACTAACGTCTTGGTCCCTGGGTCGATTGTCTCAGGAGCGCCTGGGAGCCTTATGGGTCCTCGAGGAGGTCCGTTATACAGGGGGCGTCTGCTTCCTGCATGGTGCTCGACTCATGGGCTGAGAGATGGGCCCAGGTTGAGACAGAACAGTGCGTTTCTTTGCCGCAGGAGGACGCCCTCAGCGAGCAGATGGGGCATGGTCCATGGTGGCAGGTTTGCGGCGGGGCAGGATGTGCGAGATGGCCTCCGTCTGCTTCTTCACCACGGAGAACTGCTGGGTAAAGTCCTCGATGGTGTCACCAAAGAGGCCAAACTGGGAGATATGGGCTTTGAGGAAGTGTACTTTGTCGGTCAATGTGTATATGTATGCAAATACTGTCTGCCAACTTCTCATTGGCCTTTTTTCATAGATCAGAGGCATATTCAGCACTCAAGAGAGAGCCCTAGTGTCGCTTCTTCGACACAACGTCGAAGTGAGCGACAGACAGGGAACACAATATTACTACTGCTACCTTTAGCCCTTCGTCCCAAAATTAGCAAGCACCCCTGTATACATGCCAATGGTGACACAATGCAGACGTACTCGAGGCATGCACACAGCCAGCCTATATGTGCGATAGCCACAAAAGCAATGCGAGACCCGCACGTGAAATCCCACAGCTGGAAACCATACGACTGGGAATGGCAGTCAAGCAATCGACGCTTACTATCATACAAACAGCAAACGACCAGCAGGCATTCAGTTACCAAATTAAAATACAAATCAAATCTGGAAACAACCGACCGCTCATACCTTTCTCAGTGTCCACATCTGATGCCGGAATAAGCAGCAATACTGCGCTGGTGATGTAATTGTGACGTTGACAATGGCACATGTCTGAGAGATGGATCCTTCCCCTTTTATATCATAAGGGTGACATTGGCTAACGACCCCAATACATTTATTAGGGAAGATAACTGACTTCCCCTCTACACAAGACTAAAAGCACCATTTTGGTTGGTTATAATTGGATTTAATTTAAGGGCAAACGTGATGTTTATTGAAGAATACTGAGTTATTTTAGTGGAGTAGGCTACCTGTATTATTCAGCTTTAGATTTTATTTATGTCCTTGTCATCTTTGTTGCTGCATATTGATAGCAGACATTCTGAAGATCTGTGTGGTCTTGTCCATGTGAATACACTTTAATGCCGCACCCAGCAAAGTTTAAAAATCTTGTTTTAGCGCAGCGGTTCATTGACAGTTAGAACTTTCAACCTACAAGTCCTTTGTTTCTTTAGACGTGCTTGGAGAGTTAGAAGATTTTTTTTTATCACATATCCATTATTTTGTGCATATACAATTATAACAGATGCTATATCCACCTAAATTTCACCCTAGAACTGAAACGAATGCAAGTATGATGAAGAAAAATAGACCATGACTGAAATTTGAAAACTCAGTCAATCAGATTGATAAAGATTGTATTCTAGCGCAACCTGCATGGCCAATGATTTGTTTGAAGAGCAGAGAATAGCATGACATTTCTGTAGAATTCTTCTCAGTGATGTGGTCATTATGGGGAAAATATTTTTAACACAATCATTTTCTCCAAATGTGTAAAAACTTCATGAACACTCAGTTTACATTGATCGTGTGAGTTGTAACACCTTCTATTGATTGGTCAACTTCAGACAGATTACCAAATTGGCCCGAATTAAAAAAATAAAAAATAAATTATGGTCGTGAGCTGCTCATAATTCCTCTCACATGATGCGAGCCACGACCAGACAAGCACCCACGATTTCCACGCAATCTCTCTCGACTGGAAAGAATCAGTCGGGAGCTGGCACGACAGCCAAAAATCACACCGTGTACACCCACATTAAGTCAATACTCATAAAGCCAAAGTGCTGTTGACAATAGCAAAACAATTATCATCACATTAATGTACAAATAAATTAATTCACCTCTATTTCTTGCTAAATGTTTAACAACATAGAAAGCGATCCAGGTAACAATATTATAATAAAATGGCATATCAAACAGAAATGTGCTACTAATGTGCGAACTAATGCTACATTAGTTCTTTCTACATGACTTCACGACTGTCAAAGTATCTAATACTGAAGATGTGAATGCTGTTTACAAGTTGGGATCTTGTAATTACGGTAATTCTAACATGTGACGTAAATGCACCAATAGTCTGTGAGTGTCATCCACACAATTACAAAAACTTGCACTGATTACAAACATTATTTTGTTTGCTTTCCTTAAAAACAAACTAGGGCGGTTTTCTAATTTCTGAAGCCCCAAGCAACTGACCAACCTGGGGCCCCATTTCAAAAGTTTTGTTAAAATAAATTACATAAAATGTTTTTTTAATCATGATTTTAAATTCATCCTATCAACCGTTGTAGCCAAGTATATATGAACAAATTATGTAATAAAAATCTAGTTAATATAATAGATAATTAATGCATGTTTTCCAGTTTTTCCACAATACAGTGGAAAAAAAAGCAATATTTGCCCTTTTTTTTTTGGTGAACAGGGTGTGCAAAACCTACTACTTCGCCCAGTAACATTTGGGAATTCAGTTGTTATTTCTTAATATTATAACCCAACAATTATTTATTTTTGTCCAGTTTGTCATTATAATATGATACAGTATTATTATTACTTTGAAGATTTGTTGTATACAATAGTAATATATTCTTGTCTTATTTACTTCCACCTGGAGCTTATTTTCTGACACTAAGGCCGTATTTTATGTTAGCATCGTAGGCAACATTCATAACAGAATTATAACAGTCAAAATACAAGACACGGTGGCCCCTCAGCACATTAGAGCAGAAGAAAAAAATCATTGGCGTTTTTCAAGCGCTGAAACTTTACTTGTTTGCAGAAAAATCTGAAAATATGTTAAACATTGTAACAGTCACCTCTTTGCAACCTGAACTTGTTCAGAATGTTCAATGTTTTTGACACCTGTGCTAAGAAACAATCTAGAACCAGTGCAACAAATGAAGCTGAATGCAAGTGTCTTAACATGCATTTTTTAAACCTGAAGCTCTTATTAACTTAACACAAAACCTAAAAATGTGCCGGTCCTGCTTGGACACTGAAGAAACAGTTAGACTTTGTGCAGCAGTCAAGGGTGTTCGTCCAGTGCGTTTACACAGGAAAACAATGAAAAAACAGAGATTCAAAAACAAGTTCGATGTGAACGGCCCCTAACACATCTGTATTTGCGTATCTGTGAGTGAGAGTGTGTGGGCAAAACGAGTTATGCAATTACTTACACAATTTATCCACGCAATGGTTAAAACAGCTACTGAAAACAAAACAAAACATGAGATTAAGAAAGAATGGTTGATTTAATTTTCTGTTTTATAGGTTTAACAAAACAAAGTCAAAATAATACCAAGCATCCCCTGGAACTTGCATAATTACCTGCATAAGTTGTGAAACATTGTGTTAATTTATGAGAAGAATGTCTAGAACAAGCTCGAGGAAACTTCTAAAAAATGCAAATGATAGAATCTCAAAGCATACAGTGATGGTTTAAATAATGTTATTCAAACTCATTCACACTGTTTTCTGCCATCTATTTTTACTTAATGTGCCCAATACACCGCTGAGAAACGTGATGAGGAGGAGATGTGTGATCACCTGATCAGGGTGGCCAAGTACCAAGTCTTGGTCACATCACTGTCACCCAGCTTATCCAGAAGATCGTGAACATCCTGATAGACAAGCATGGGGCATGGGGCTTCTCCACCATCAGGTACCACCTCAGTTATGTAACTCCTTCCCAAAAAACCTACAGGTAGAGGGCCAAATGTTCTAGCAGCATTGATATATTCTCTGTCTTACCCTGTGTCTATGCAAAAAATCAGTATTTTAAATGAGTAGGATGACTGAAAATTCAGTATTCTTGATACATTAATTTAGGCAAAAAATAATCTGATGACCTAATGTATCTGCTCAGATAATAAAGTGTACAACCAATGAACAATTTGCTATACCTTAAAAAATTGAAAATGTGTAAAATAAAACATGGCATAGATCTGTGAGCCTGGCAGCTCTAAGTAATATAGATACCAAGATAGTTGTCCTTGTGGTAAAATTATAATTGTTTAAAGGAATAGTTCACCCCAAAAAGAAAATTGGGTGTGTATATATATATATATATATATATATATAATATTATTATTATTATTATTAACAATTTGTATTGATTCCATTTAACAAATGAAATAAACATAACAGAAAACGTTGAATCAAATAATATACAATTAAACCCTTCAAACCCTTCATGCAACATTCCCCCCACCGGACACTAGCACGCACCCCAGTGGTCATAATTTTTTAGAAACATAAAAAAAACACACAAAAAAACATAGAAAGTATACTTTCAAAAAACAATAAATTTGCACACACACATTTAAAACTGCAAATCCCTCTCCACTGTCCCTCCCAGAATAGGTGCCCTATTTCTTATCAAATAAGCCCAGATTGCTAAAATAGATATTGCTAATAAGACATCTCCTCAAATGCCTCTAACCCGCCAATCTCTGTGCACCACTCTCGAAATGAGGTCGCTCCAGTTGATTTCAATCCCCATAGAATAACCCATCTACCGATCATAACTCTGGCCAGGACCCAATTATTTATATAATTATCCCTATATTAGTGACTGCCCCATCGCCTAAAATGCAGAGTCTGGGGCAAAATGAAATTTAAGTGCCCAGTACATCACACATAAAACTCTGAACCCTCAACCAAAATTCTTCGATCTTAACACACCACCAAAAACATGAGTTTTTCCCCATCTTCTGATTGGCATCATCAGCAGGTGGGTGTGACTTTAAAACCAAGACTATACAATCTAGAGGGGGGTCATATAGAATGTACAGTATGTAAAATCTTAAATTGCATAAGGTACACCCTTGCAACTCTAGATGTAGACTTGACATTTTTTGGAATTCAGCTTTATGCTCGAGGCAACATTTAAATAAATGTTTGCTTTTGTCCATACAGAGTGAAATTGCGAGATAACAGGGTGTTACTTATCTTCTCTGGTTAGTTTAATAGAAAGGCTTTGCAATGGCAAAATAGGGGCAAGAACTTCCTGTTCAATACAAAACCAGGGAGGGGCTCTCACCGGTGGAAGTGACCAATGAGCCAAATGTCTGAGACCGAATGCATAATAATAAAGCAAAATCTTTTGTAGGACTAGCCCACTTTTGTCAGTCGGCCTATGTAACTTATTGAAATGTAATCTGGGACGTTTACCATTCCAAATGAAGGACTTCATTATGCTATCAAATTGCTAGAAGTAAGAGAGATATCTCACCCTATAGAGAGATATTCTAGCATGTAGTTGTACTTTTGGAATGCAATTAATTTTAATATTATTAACCTTCCCAATCATAGATAAATGTAATGAAGCCCACCTGCGCACATCGCTAAAAAACCTTTTTTATTAAAGGTTCAAAATTAAATCAAACTAAATCACACAAATTTGCTAGGATTTAAAAACCCAAATACTTAATGCCCTGTTTGGGCCACTGGAAGGCACCCAGCTGAAATGCAGTTACCGGTACACTGTCAGAGCCAAAGCTTCGGATTTAGACCAATTCACTCTGTATCCTAAGAACTAAGAAAAGGAATAAATAATTAATAAAGCAACTTAATCCACCCAATAAAAATATTCCCGAAACCATACATTTCCAAAATCTTAAAAGGATAATCCCATTCTACCATATCAAACTCCTTTTCGGCGTCAAGTGAGATGGCAATGACCAGAGTCTGATCATTCGCCACTGAACACATCATATTGATGAAGTGCCTAATGTTATCAGAAGAGTTACAGCCACGAATAAACCCTACCTGATCTATATGTATAATAGATGTCATAACTTAGTCGCTTAGCCAAAATTTTTAACAATATTTTAATATCTAGCTGGATCAGTGATATTGGACGGTAACTCTTACACTTGCTTGAATCGTTGTCCTTTTTACGAATCAGACTGATCCGGGCTTGTGTCATGGTTGGTGAAAGCTTTCCATTCTTTAATGATTCTGTATAAACATCTAGCAAGAGTGTCAGTTCTGTAGCATAAGTATTAAAAAATAAATTCAGTGGGGAAAGCTATCAGGCCCCAGTGGCATGCCTGTAGGCAAGGCCTTAATTACCTCGTCATGCTCCTCCAAGGTTATCTCAGAATCAAGATAATTTTTTTGCAGAGTCATCAGTTTAGGGAGTAATAATGGTTCCACAAAATTTCTAATATCCTCTTCTGTAGACAAAGACATGGAACATCTAGGTTACGGATGTAACTTCCGTTCCCTTATGGAGGGAACGAGACGTTGTGGTGAAGAAGTGACACTAGGGGTCTCTCTTGAGAGCCATTCACATCTCTGATCTATGAGAAAAGGCCAATGAGAAATTGACATTGTGTCGAAGAAGCGACACTAGGGGTCAAATTTAAATCACGCCATGCTTTGAGACGTGTACGTGTTCTGCTGACACAGGAGCGGGCAGGTATTATACGTGCCAAAGTGACCGGCTGTGTCAGGCTGCACGTACCCTTCCCCAACGCCCCATAAAATCGTCAAAGCCTTCTGGTTCTTTACCTCCAACAGGGGGGAACAAGGTGATGTGTCAAGCATGGGAGCAGGCCGCGCCTTGTCTCTCTCTATGTTTCTCGCATAGAGTTAAAGCATCTGGGACCATCTTAACGGTATCATAGACATCGGGGAAGGCGATCTTTCCCAGTTTTCCTATTCTTTCAGGGGGGAAAGACCCTGCGGAGACCACACCTGCCCAGACTGGGCGAGGTGAAGAGTGGTGAAATACATCACATGGGCTTTTAGGTCACATGTGGAGAATGGCGCGGTGGTAGATCCTACCTCATTGGGAGGAAGGAGTTGCTACAAACACAGTGACCGGGGGTCCGTGAGGACTGCCCAAGGGAGACAAGGGTCCGCTCGCAAGGTGACCGTACCGCAAAAAATGCACACAGGGGGATAAGTCCACATAGGAGCCCGTCCTGTGGAGCACCTTTTCCAGTACAGGGTAGATTGAGTACCCGCATTAGATTTGGTCTCCGAATTCCTCCGCTGAATTTGTGGACCAGAGGGCTCAGGAGGAGTCATCCAGGGAGCTGAGTTAGTGGGATCTCCTGGGATAAGAGTGCACGGTTTTATCTCAGCGGAGGGAAAGGGCGCTAGGTGCAAGCGGTCCACCCGATCAGTTGACAGCGTGTTACCGTGTTCTACTGGCTCTGACCTGAGAAAACACGGGACAAATCCGACTCAACCCTGAGATTGTAAAATCTTGTAAAGCAACCCGCTGCTCTGCATATGTCTGCTAGGGAGGTGCCTCTGGCCAGTGCCCACGAGGACATAACACTTCTTGTCGAGTGTGCTCGGCCCCGCAAAGGGGAGGGGACGGCCTGGGTGTGATAGGCCAATGTAATGGCGTCAACTACCCAGCCTCTATTTGGAGACAGCGTTCCCTTTCTGCTGTCCAACAAAGCAGAAAAAGAGCTCCTCAGAATGTCTAAAGCTCTGTGTGCAGTCCAAATGGATACGCAAAGCACGTACCAGACACAGCAAAGAATGGGCTGGGCCTGCCTCCTCCCGGGGCAGCTTCGTTCGCAGGTTCACTACCTGGTCCCTGAAGGGAGTCGTAGGAACCTTGGCCACATAGCCCGGTCGCGATCTTAGGAACACCTGAGTGTCTGCCGGACCGAACTACAGGCAGGTGTCGCTGAGAGAGAACGCTTGCAGGTCCCCGACCCTCCGATGGAGGCAAGCGCGATCAGGAGGGCTGTCTTCAGGGAGAGGGCCTTGAATTCTAGTGTTCCCCCGGAGGGGAACAAACTTGGCCTGGAGGGATTCAACCTCCAGGTGCCTCATTAGGAACATGATTATTAAGTTTGGCTTACCCAAAGACTTGCCGTCTACTGCGTCATGGTGGGCCGCAATAGTAACTACATACACCTTCAAGGTGGAGGGGGACAGCCTCCCCTCCAACCTCTCCTGCAGGGATGAGAGCACTGACCCAGCTGCGCACCTCTTTGGGTCTTCAGCCTGGGAAAAACACCAATTTGCGAACAAGCGCAACTTCAGGGCGTAAAGTTGCCTGGTAGAGGGAATTCTGGCTTGGTTGATCGTGTCTCCAACAGCAGGTTGTAGGCCGACTAGATTTTCTGCATCCCGTCCAGGGGCCAGACATGGAGGTTCCAAAGGTTTGGGTGCGGATGCAAGAGGGTGCCCTGTCCCTGAGAAAGAAGGTCCTTCCTCAGGAGAATTAGACAGGGAGGGGCTGTCATGAGGATCACGAGATCTGAGTCTGAGAAGGCCAATAGGGGCCCAGTAGAGTGACTTGTACCTCGTCTTCCATGACCTTACACAACACCTGTGCAATAAGGCTCACTGGGGGAAATGCATACTTGCGCAGCCCCTTGGGCCAGCTGTGTGCCAGCTTGTCTGCCCCGAGGGGAGCCTCTGTTCGGGCGTACCAGTGCAGACAGTGGGATGTCTCTCGGGAGGTGAACTGGTCTACCTGTGCCTTGCCGAACCATTCCCAAATCAGCTGGACCGACTGGGGGTGAAGCCTCCACTTTCCGCTAGGCAAGCGTTGTCATGATAACGCGTCCGCTTCTACATTTAGGATGTGAGTTGCTGCTGGCTCCAAAGGAGGAGCCGACTGGCGAGTTGTGACAAAAGGTGGGAGCGTACGCTGTCTTGGCAATTTATTTACGCTGCCATGGTGGTGCTGTCTGATCCGGATCAAGACATGCTTGCCCTGAATTAGTGGGAGTAACCTGCACATGGCAAGAAGTACAGCCAACAACTCTAGGCAATTGATGCGCCAGTGCAGCGGGGCCCCTTTCCAATGGCCCGCGGCTGTGTGCCCGTTGCACACGGCGCCCCAACCCAATCTGGATGTGTCGGTAGTGACCAGATTGTGTCGAGACACCTTCTGGAAAGGGACTCCTCTCTGTAGAAAGCAGAGATCTGTCCAGGGTTTAAAAGTTTGGCGGCAGGCGGGGGTGATAAACACAATGTGCGTGCCGTGGCACCATGCTCATCTCGGGACTCAAGTCTGGAGCCAGTGCTGTAGCATTCTCATATGCATCAACCCCAGCATGACTGCTGTGGAGGACGCCATATGCCCCAGGAGCCTTTGGAAATGTTTTAGGAGGACCGATGTGCCCTGACCTGAACAAGGTGAGGCATTTCAGCACTGACTGCACGCACTGAGTCTAACTCCTTGCCGGGAAAAGAGATGCTCTGAACCGGGGTGAGCTAGCTCTTTTCCCGGTTGACCTGAAGCACTAAAAACTGAGGTGCCTGAGCATCTGGTCCCTGTGGACGCACAGTAACTCTCGGGAGTGGGCCAGGATGAGCTAGTGATCGAGTTAGTTGAGTATGCGAGCACCTGCTTCCCAAAGCAGGGCAAGGGCTGCCTCTGCAACCTTCGTAAAGATGCGAGGGGACAGGGACATGCCGAAGGGGGGACCTTGTACTGATATGCCTGGCTGTCGAACGCGAACCGCAGAAAGAGTCGATGCCAAGGCAAGATTGAGACATGGGAGTACGCGTCCTTCAGGTCTACCGCTGCAAACCAATCTAGATGCCAGATGAAAGTTAGGATGTGTCTTTACGTGAGCATTTTGAATGGGAGATTGTGGGCATTTTGAATACGATGAAGTAAGGGCTGTAGGGATCCTTCTTCATCTTGGCTGGAGGGACAGGCTCTATTGTGTCTATCCCATGCACTGTGGTAAAGCGGACTCCCGTGAAGGGGGGTGGAGGCCTGGCAAACTGAATTGTGTAACCGAGTCGAAGGGTCCTGGCCAGTGGCTTTGGGAAGTGAAAGCCACGCATCCAAGCTCTGTGATAGGGGCACTAATGGGACGAATAATTTTGACATACCCGGTGGGGCGGAGCAACGGGCCGGAGCAGGTAATGTGGCTTCAGGAGGCAAAAGCGCATCCCGAGTCTCTGGTGCTGAGAAATGTCTCGAAGCACTTACCTACCTCTGCACACCCGGCAGGGGGCAGGTTAGTAACTGAGGAGGAGGTCCCGTGGTGGAGTCCTCTAGACTCGTCAGAACCGCCCAGCTGGGGGACAAGAATCGTGGGGCTGGAGGCTAGAGGTCTGCGTCCAGCATGCCGGGACTGTTGAGGTGTGGTGGCAGAGTGCCTTGAGAATGGCATTTGCGGGCCAGGTGACCCAGAGAAAGAGGAAATTGCTCTATTATTGAAAATGTGCAGAAAGTACCTTTAACTGAAGGTTCTTTTCCTGGGCCTCCACCAGGGGACGGAGTGGTCTGCTTACCAGCTCTGTAGCAAACGTCTCGGTCTCTGGGTCTTCCGTCTCAGGACCGCTCGGGAGCCTTCCGTGTTCTCGAAGGGTTTCGTGAGGCGGGGGGCGTGTGCTTCCTGCTGGGCGCTCGACGCAGTGGCTGAGAGCTTGGCCCGGGTTGAGGTGGAGCTGCATCTATTTTGAAAGCCGCCGGAGGACGCCCTTGTCGAGCAGACAGAGCGTGGCCCATGCTGGCAGTTTTGCCGCTGGGCATGATGTAAGAGATGGCCTCCGTCTGCTTCTTCACTGCTGAGGACTGCTGAGTCGTCAATGGTGCCAGGCTTGCGGCCTGGGAAAGCATACCGGACATCTGTTCATCATCCTCAGACTGGGCAAGCAGACCCGAAGGTGGTGGCCCAGGCGAGTCATAGGCATCAGACGCTGCTCTGACGCTCTCCGATGCAGCGGCGATGTCGTCATCCAGTTCCAGGGGTTCAAGGGAGAATGCCGGCTGGCCAAGAGGCGAGCCACACTCATTCCGAGCTTGGACGGAAGCAAGCAAGCGTGCCAGGTGGACAGGTGGTTCGCGTGTATTTAACCGGCAAAACTGAGCCCGTCATTATCCCCAATTCACCTTCATCGCCAGCAGTGCCGGCCCCAATCCCGTAGGAAGGATGCAAGGTGTGGGGGGCGGCTGAAGTGGCTTTCTCTTGTGAAGAAAGAAAGCCGGGACCGCAATGCTGCCATGGCTATGTTCTCGCACTGAGAACATGAACCATTCATAAAACGCTGCCTGCGTGTGATCGCAGCCCAGGCACGCAAGGCAGCTTTTATTACCGTCAGAAGTGGAGAAAAATCAACCGCATCCAGAAACTACACTGAGGCGGAAAGACGTCTTTAAAAAGACACGTCCTGAAAAGGACGTTCAACGCCAGCTGTGTATTGCTCTTATAGAGAAATAAACTCTTTTAGGAAAACATTCTCGCTGTCGAGGCACCCAGGGGCAAAGCTGCACGCTGTACAGAGATGGAGAAATCCGCTGATATGTGCCGTAGATCCAACAGCATACGCTCTAAGAGATGAGAGGAACAGTTTTTGTGAATCGCAGCTTGCTGCTCGCACAACCGGTCGACTCCGATGAAAATTTCTGAATGAAACAGATGTATTTCCCTCCCTTTATACCTGCATGTCCGGGGCGGGACATGCAAATTCTGTCTGCCAATTTCTCACTGGCCTTTTCTCATAGATCAGAGATGCGAAAGGCTCTCAAGAGAGACCCTTAGTGTCGCTTCTTCGACATAACGTCGAAGTAAGCGACAGACGGGGAACTAGAGATCAAGATACAATCATTTAATAGCATTATTAATATATTAGCATAATAAATATTAATATTTCTCCACCAGCAGATTTCACTGAGGGAACGGATGAAAAAGACTCTCTGTTTTATATATCTAGCCAGAGGTTTTCCTGTGTTGCCCTGAATAGCCAAAACTCTGTATTATATCTGTATTTCAATCTGGTCAATTCCAAGAGGCCATTAGACAACATTCTGCACTTCAGCTCTGCCTCGGCACTTTAATATTCCCTTCCAATTTCACATGTTCTTGTGCTTTGGATTTTTTGGTGAATGAAGCTTACTGTGGACCAGTTGGTTGACATTGATTTCAGTCTTTAGCATTTGTTGGAATTCAGAATTTTGCAAAAGAGATACATTAAAAGATACATTTTCTCCGAATGATGAAAAACCTCTAAACACATCAGGGCATTATCTGAGACTAAAATGTTTCCAATTGAGCTATCAATAACAAATGAAATGAGGGACTTAAAAAAAATGTATTCTATAGTAAATCTTATGGACTGATGAAAGAAATGTATAGTCCCTACCAGATGGGTTCAAAAGTAGACCTGTAAGACCAAGATTTTTACACATCCTGTGAAGCATCAACTTTGGTCTAGGGGGCTTGCACACTTTTGCTTCACTATGATCAAGGACTGAGTCCATCAAATGATTAAAGTCTCCTCCCAATATGATATCATGAGGGGTGCCAGTGGCTTGCAACATCCCTTCAAGGTATATAAAAAAGCCCTGATCATCCACGTTAGGTGCATAAATATTAGCCAAAAATAGACAGCCCCTGAATTTCAGCTAAAAAAATAATGACTCTTCCTAATTCATCTTAACTCTGTTTGAGACATTTGAATTGTAGATGTTTAATTATCGTGTGTAATGACTCCACTGCTCTTACTCGAGCCAGTATGATAACGTTCCACATTTTTATGCTTTCTGCAGAGCAAGGTGCATTTTTTAAGAAACATTATATAATATTTCTTACACTTAAGAAGAGAAATAACCTTTCCTCTTTTTATGGGGTGCCCCAACCCATTCACATTCCATGTGGAGAGAGACAATCCAATTCTATTAACATTTGAAATTTTGACACATAAGAAAAATTGTTTATATAATAGACCACATTCCAACATTAGTGCAACCAAAAAAAAAGAAATGCATGCAGCGTCCATCCCTCCAAACACACACAGTCCATGTTCACCTCCGTGACAACTTTGCCATCATATTGCTCATGTCCAGTGTTTATATACAAATTAAAACTCCAGCCAACAGGCACAACAAACTCAAAGAGCATGTAGATTTATCCACAAAACTGTCCCAAAGGTGTGCCACTCCGCTAAATAAACTCCAGCTTCTAGGCATAGCCAGCACAAAAAAAAACTCTGTTTCCTCAAACAGTTAAGTGAATGATCAGTGAGCCAGTCCATTCGGCTGCAACGTGAGTACTATAAAATTAGTTACTCCATTGACTTTATGAAGGACATGGCTTGCTGTGGGCATGTGAATGCTTTACAGCCCTCCTTAGAATCTATTCTCAAATTGGAAAGGGAATATCAGTGAAAAAGTAACCTTCTGTTGATGTAAAATTTTCTTGCATTCATTGAATCGATCACGTTTCTCGCGTCAAATTCGCAAAGGCTGGAAACAAGCAAATGCTGTTGTTTTTCATGAAAGCCTTCCTTTTCTCCTCGCCTCATGTAACACAAGATCTTTATTGGATGTTCTCAGGAATTTGGCCAGAATTGATCAGGGCCTGCCTCCCTCCATGGATCTCTGTGCCAGAATCCTGTGAGCTCAATTTCCATCTTATGGCCTATGACGAGCAGATTCAGAAAGACCCTCTTTGTCCACAGGAATTCCAACAATACGGACGTTATTCCGCTGGCTCTGGTTCTCCAAGTCCTCCAACTTCTCCCAGACACACTACAAATCCACCTTGGTTGCTAACAGATTAGCAGATAATTCCCTCTCCGATGCATCCAGATAATCCGTTTCTTGACATCCCCCACTCTTGTAATCATCTAAGAGAGCTTCGCCTCCATGTTAGTGATCGATCGACATATCACAGCGAGATCCTCCAAGTCAGCAACAACCTTCGTCAGCATTTCCCACATACCCAGCGTCTCTTGCCGTATTTCCCGCACTTCCCCGATTAAATCGGTTCCCTGGCTTGCGACCCTATTGTGGGTGGGGGGGGGGGGGGGGGGGGGGGAATATTTTTAATTCTTTGACATATTGTCCTCCTAGAACAGTTATGAAACAGTGTATCAAATCTCACCGGTTTATATCATTAAAAGTGTTAAAACTAGCAAAGTGCACAGAGCTTTCCATTCACACGTCCGATCCTTGCATGGCGTCACGTGACTCCAGTATATTTGAATGGACCTTGGTAAAATATTTTTGCAGTTGTGTATTAGTACATTATAGGTTATAGAACACGGAGGTCTAAAGACAATGCCAACATGGTCATGTAGTATTTTCGGGAATGTATTTACGGTATTCTACACTCTTGCATACCAAAAGAATTTAAAACAATAAGCTCTTCATCAAATTCATACTCGAGTACATATTAAAATTTTTGGGAATGCAGATGCAACCTTACTCTTCATTACCTCAAAGCTGAGGCAAACATATGTAAGGCTACAGAAGAGTACCAACTCTAACTACAAGGCAATATCTGCATTTTACAGTACACTTGCATTGACCCTCCAATACCCTATACCTAATCATCCATAATTATTTGAGCACTTATTAGTTTTTATCTCTCATGATAGGCTTAACCTACATTTCCACCCATTATAGGCTGTAATGGAGTCCTACAGTCATGGTTCTGATCCTGGGTTATGTCTTATTGCTCCGGGTTCTATGTATGATGCACTGCTGTTGGAATGGGATGAAAGCCAGTGAATGTTACCTAGCCATTACTTAAGGAAACATAATGAGCGGTATTTAATTCTGTAAACACACAGAAATGTTCCTTAATGATGCCATCATGCACTGGTTTTCTATGATCCAAGGCAGCATGACCTGGATGCTCATTCACTCTGTTGTTAAATTGCTTTTTTTTCATCCTTTGTGTTAGTAGAAACGAAATGTGTTCTCTGGAGGTTTGGAGACCTGTCTGCGGTTTGTTGTATCAAGCTCTCTCTCTCTCTCTCTCTCTCTCTCTCTCTCTCTCTCTCTCTCTCTCTCTCTCTCCATTCTTTCCACTCAGTATTCAGCAGTCATATAAAGGCTGTGCTTGCTGTTCTCTCTTGGCTCTCTCCCCATTACTGCCCTTTATGCAGCAGGGCTATTGATGACTTCTGTAATAGCATGCGATGGGCGCGTGGTGATGCTGGCACAGTCTCAGACCGTGTTTAATAAATCACAATCAGATGCTGCCATTACATCAATACTTTTGCTCAATTACCCTAAAGGTCATGGGCAGAAATGCAGGAGAGCTGGGAATCAGTAACTACAGAAGAGAGAACAACATCTGGAAGTAAAAGAACACACACACCCAAATGCACACCCCCAACACAAATGCAACTTGCTGCAGCGCATTTCCACTTAATTATTTTTTACATGTTTTCAGATGGTTCATAAAAATGGGAGATTAAAGAAGGGACACACACACAAACACAACCACAACACCTGCGAATTGCTGCCGCACATGTCCACTTGGTTATTTTCACATGTTATCAGATGATTTGTAAAGGTGGGAGGGACTGGCATACACATTTGCTTGGTTTTGGTGTAAAACTATAAGAGATGACAAAAGGACATACTTCCAATGATAACAAACAAGAAAAACAGTGATGAAGCATTAAGAGACACAACACAGATGCAAACACAAATGCATAATACTATCTCTTTTTTTCACCTTCATGAAAATGAAATCAGATCTCTCACAGTGCACTGGGCCATGAATACACACCCTTTTGTTGGGAGTGTTACATTTGCAAGCCTGCTAGCTCTCCCCTCTATAAAGTTGTATTCCCCAAAGTTTCCATTCAATAAAAGGCTAAAAATGAAAATATTATTTTCTTCTCTGGCTGATGGGAGTTGTTATTTTCCCATGGCAGGCATCTAATATCATCTGACACCTACTGACCCGATTGAATGCAATTTGTGTCTTAATATCCAGCTTACAACAGTCCGGTCCTCAGGAGACTCGAGGTGTTAGGTGATTTTCTCTCTCTTTCTTTTATTCCTCTCATGCTCCCTCCCTCTCTCGCTTGTGGATGCATTGTCAGAGAGGTTCATAGGGGTTTGCACTCTAGCAAACAAAGGAAGAGAGACACGTGTGTACACACACACACACACACACACACACACTCACCCCACTTACTGATCTGGGACAGTCCCACTGTGTACTGTCAGTGGTGATTTTTGTTGTTTTTTTCCCCATATTCTTTCCCTTTTTGATTGCATCTTAGATTGACAGACAGCTAGGTGAATATGTGGCATTACCGTCTGCCAAAACAAGAGTAAATGAACTTGGTGCCAACAAATGAGGTGGCTGACAGCATGACATTTTTAATTTTCATTGGCTGCCTTCTTTTCCCCTCACTCTCCTTCTCTTTTTTCTTATTTGTCGGTATAATCATGTTTATTTGGATCAAAGGACAGATGATCTTTCATGTAGATGACACATCAATAAAGTGGCTGGTCGAACAAGAGATGATGGAGAGAGAGGAAGAGAGGGAGTCTCAGAGGACAGATGAGTCTTCCTCTCATACTCCTTCATTGCATTCTGATGGTAGGGCTAATGTAGCATGGAATTTCACTCTGCTGCTACACTCATAGCAGTTCCACACCCTCAAACACTGTCAGGCAGAAGATGAGAGAATGATCTAGAAAGAAGCAAATGAATGGACAGAGTAAAGAAAGTGATGTGCAAACTACAGTTGAATAGTTATCACAGATATAAATATTTTGCAAGTGAGGCAGTAACAAGATATGGGTTTAGATGGTCGATGATTCATCCAACAATTTATTAGCAAATTAATGAGGTCAAACTGTTTTTTTTAGATATTTTCTTATATATATTTTTAGTTTCATTATTTTTAGTGGCAGTGGTTTAATTTGAGTGCTAACAATGTGCTTTTCTCTAGCCGTTAAGACTTTATGGCAATTATGGTCACTCTGGCGCCATATTTATAAAGCCTGCAACCAGACTATTTTTAGTCATGCAATTACTGCTACTATCTGCTTGGGCAAGATTACATTCCAATAACATATTTCATTAAATCAGTACTAAAATCTGACACCAGTGGTTAAATCATGGAAATGTCTAGGTTACGTATGTAACCTCTGTTCCCTGATGGAAGGAACGAGACGTTGTGTCGAAGAAGTGACACTAGGGGTCTCTCTTGAGTGCCGAATATGCCTCTGATCTATGAAAAAAGGCCAATGAGAAGTTGGCAGACAGTATTTGCATACCTCGCCCCCGGACATATTGGTATAAAAGCAGGAAAATACCTTGAGTTCATTCAGGATTTTCCCGAGGAGCCGGAAATGGTGGCTCGGCTCAGCAACGTGGCTGGGAGGACACAACGTCTCGTTCCCTCCATCAAGGAATGGAGGTTACATATGTAACCTAGACGTTCCCCGTCTGTCGCTCACTTTGACGTTGTAACGAAGAAGCGACACTAGGGGTCCAATTTAAATCACATCATGCACTGAGCCATGTACATGTTCTGCTGACACAGGAGCGGGCAGGTATTTTATGTGCAAAGGTGACCAGCTGTGTCAGACAGCACGTACCCTTCCCTAATGCCCCATAAAAGTCGTCGGAATCCTTCTGGTTACCCTAAACAGAGGAACAAGACAATGTTTGCCAACCCGGGAACGGGCCGAGCCTAGCCGGGCCTCTTTTCTCTCTATGTTTCTCCGCATAGAGCAAAAAATAAAAACGTCTGGGGCCCATACATGCATCAAGGTGTCTTACCCAGTTTCCTATTCTTTCAGGGGGAAAAGACCATGTGGAGACCACACCTGCTCGGAAGGGGGGGAGATAAGAGTGGTGAATACATCACATGGGTTTTACAACATGTGGAAGGTGGCGCGGTGGTAGATCCAGCCTCAAGGAGGGGGGAGTTGCTACAACACGGTGACCGGAGGGCAGCTGGGACTGCCTAAGGGAGAAGCGGGTCCACTCATGAGGGGACCATACCACGGAAAATACACACAGGGGGAGTCCACGCAGGAGTACTGACCTGTGGAGCACCTATTCCAGTACAGGGTAGATTAAGTACCCGCAGTAGATCGGGTCGGCGAGTTCCTTCGCTGAACTGAGGACCCAAAGGTCTAGGGAGGAGTCCTCCAGGGATCCGAATGAGTGGGATCTCCTGGGAGAGAAAGCGCACAGTTTTACCTTGACCGAGGGAAAGGGTGCTATGTGCAAACGATCCACCCGGTCAGTCCATCAGTGTGTACCCCGTTCTACCGATGATGCTGAATCAACCCTGAGATTGTAGAATTTCGCAAAGGTATTAGGTGTTGCCCAACCCATTGCTCTACATATGTCTGCCAATGAGGTGCCTCGGGCCAGTGCCCACGAGGACACAACACTCCTTGTTGAGTGTGCTCGAACCCATGGGGGGGGGCACATCCTGGGTGTGATAAACCAATAAAATGGCATCCACCACACAGTGGGAAAGCCTCTGTTTGGAGACAGCGTTCCCTTTCCGCTGTCAGCCAAAGCAGACAAAGAGCTGCTCAGAACGTCTAAAGTTCTGCGTGCGTTCCAATTAGGTACGCAAAGCACATACCGGACACAGCAACGAAGGGGCTGGGTCTGCCTCCTCACGGGGCAGTTCTTGCAGGTTCACTACTTGGTCTCTAAAGGGTGTGGTAGGAACCTTGGGCACATAGCCCGGCCGCGGTCTTAGGATCACATTTGTGTCTTCCGGACCGAACTCCAGGCAAGTGTCGCTAACAGAGAACGCTTGCAGGCCCCCGAACCTCTTAGTGGAGGCTAGCGCAATCAGCAGGGCCGTCTTTAGAGAGAGGGCCCTGAGTCCAACTTATTCTAACAGCACGAAGGGGGTGTCTCTGAATCAATGTTAATTTCGTCAGACGAGACGAGACTAAATATGTTCGTCAACGACCTTTTTTTCCATGACTAAGACGAGACGATGACGAGACTGCACCAATGTCTAAAAACGCTGACTAAGACTAAATTATCATGCATTATTGTTGACGAAAAAAGACGAGACTAAAATGTTTTGCATAAAATAAAAACTAAGATAAAATCTCTCTTCATTTTCGTATACAATCGTCTCTACTTTTTCACCATGAGATAGAATATTCAGCTGTTACGCCTTCAAAATATTCCGAATGAGTTCGCGCTGTTGCTCAAGTAACGGTTACAGGTCTCATACTCCTGTGGCTGCAACACGAAACTACATGGAGCAAGAACACAACAATCATAGACAGTGGCGAACACGCGACGAGCTCCGACGACATGCTAGGTAGAAGGAAGAGGCTCGATATTTGGTCGCATTTTAGGTACAATGATATTGACAAAAAGTCAGAATGTGTCATTATAACTGACGGGAATCACTGCGGATAAACAATACCGGGAAAAACACCACCAAACTTAAGCGACATCTAAAGGCTAACCACCCACACATTCAGGGAAGTTAACTTAAATTAACGTCTCATAATCTAATGCTGATTTTAGGCATCTACGCTGTAAATTAACCAGTTAGCTATGGTGTTGTGGCACATACATTATGCAGGTTATATATATTTTATGTAACTTATTTGCTTAATAAAATACTCTTCAGAACAAGTTCATCATTTGTGAATGTGTCTCTTAAATCAGAAAACCAGACACGTTTAACAAAGTGAATTCAACAAATCATTCAACAAGTGTATTTTGTCAGGTAATTATGACATTTAACCAATATTTGAGATGTGTGAAACATTATTTGACTGAAATGGTTATCTTAGAATTAATCTCAGAAATAATTTATTTAAAAAAAGACTAAAATGTTTTGAAACTTGACTAAGATATATTGAGTTTTCTTTTGACTAAAACTAGACTAAAATGACGAGACTTTTAGTTGACTAAAACTTGACTAAGATACCTTAAATTCTCTTTTGACTAAAACTAGACTAAAATGACGAGACTTTTAGTCGACTAAAACTTGACTAACAAAAAAAGATATGTGAATGACTAAATATGACTAAAACTAACAAGGACATTTCGCACAAGACTAAGACTAAGACTAAATTAAAAATAGGTGACAAAATTAACACTACTCTGAATGCCCTTGAGGACCACCGAGAGATCCCAGGAGGGGAACAGGCCTGGCCGGGAAGGATTTAACCTCCAGGCGCCTCTTAGGAACCTAATGATTAAGTCGTGCTTACCCAAAGACTTACCGTCTACTGTCGTTTCGTGGTGGGCCGCGATCGCAGCAACATACACCTTCAAGGTGGAAGGGGACAGCCTCTCCTCCAGCCTCTCCTGCAGAAATAAGAGCACTGACCTAACTGTGCACCTCTGTGGTTCTTCAGCCCGGGAATAGCACCAATTTGCGAACAAGCGCCACTTCAGAAGGTAAAGTTGCCTGGTAGAGGGGGCTCTGGCTTGGTTGATCGTGTCTACAATGGCAGGTGGTAGACCAGCTAGATCTTCTGCATTCCATCCAGGGGCCAGACGTGGAGGTTCCAGAGGTCTGGGTGCGAATGCCAGAGCGTGCCCCATCCCTGAGAGAGAAGGTCGTTCCTCAGGGTAATTTGCCAGGGAGGGGCTGTCACGAGGAGTACGAGGTCTGAGAACCAGGCCTGGGTGGGCCAGTATGGAGCCACTAGGGTGACTTGTTCCTCGTTCTCCCTGACCTTGCACAGCACCTGTGCAAGAAGGCTCACTGGGGGAAATGCGTACTTGCGCAGCCCCGAGAGCCAGCTGTGTGCCAGTGCATCTTCCCAGAGGGGAGCCTCTGTTCGGGCGTACCAGAGCGGGCAGTGGGAGATCTCTCGGGAGGCAAACGGGTCTACATGGGCCTTGCCGAATCGTTCCCAAATCAGCTGGATTGACTAGGGGTGAAGCTTCCACTCTCCACCGGGCAAGCGTTGTCATTACAGCACGTCCGCTACCACATTGAGGTTGCCGGGGATGTGAGTTGCGCTCTGGCTCCAAAGGAGGAGACGACGGGCGAGTCATGACATATGGTGTGAACGTACACTACCGTTCAAAAGTTTGGGGTCACCCAAACAATTTTGTGTTTTCCTGAAAAGTCACACTTATTCACCACCATACGTTGTGAAATGAATAGAAAATAGAGTCAAGACATTGACAAGGTTAGAAATAATGATTTGTATTTGAAATAAGATTTTTTTTACATCAAACTTTGCTTTCGTCAAAGAATCCTCCATTTGCAGCAATTACAGCATTGCAGACCTTTGGCATTCTAGCTGTTAATTTGTTGAGGTAATCTGGAGAAATTGCACCCCACGCTTCCAGAAGCAGCTCCCACAAGTTGGATTGGATGGATGGGCACTTCTTGCGTACCATACGGTCAAGCTGCTCCCACAACAGCTCAATGGGGTTCAGATCTGGTGACTGCGCTGGCCACTCCATTACCGATAGAATACCAGCTGCCTGCTTCTGCTCTAAATAGTTCTTGCACAATTTGGAGGTGTGTTTAGGGTCATTGTCCTGTTGTAGGATGAAATTGGCTCCAATCAAGCGCTGTCCACTGGGTATGGCATGGCGTTGCAAAATGGAGTGATAGCCTTCCTTATTCAGAATCCCTTTTACCCTGTACAAATCTCCCACCTTACCAGCACCAAAGCAACCCCAGACCATTATATTACCTCCACCATGCTTAACAGATGGCGTCAGGCATTCTTCCAGCATCTTTTCATTTGTTCTGCATCTCACAAACGTTCTTCTTTGTGATCCAAACACCTCAAACTTGGATTCATCTGTCCACAACACTTTTTTCCAGTCTTCCTCTGTCCAATGTCTGTGTTCTTTTGCCCATCTTAATCTTTTTCTTTTATTGGCCAGTCTCAGATATGGCTTTTTCTTTGCCACTCTGCCCTGAAGCCCAGAATCCCGCAGCCACCTCTTCACTGTACATGTTGACACTGGTGTTTTGCGGGTACTATTTAATGAAGATGCCAGTTGGGGACCTGTGAGGCGTCTGTTTCTCAAACTAGAGACTCTAATGTACTTATCTTCTTGCTCAGTTGTGCAACGCGGCCTCCCACTTCTTTTTTTACTCTGGTTAGAGCCTGTTTGTGCTGTCCTCTGAAGGGAGTAGTACACACCGTTGTAGGAAATCTTCAATTTCTTAGCAATGTCTCGCATGGAATAGCCTTCATTTCTAAGGACAAGAATAGACTGTCGAGTTTCAGATGAAAGTTCTCTTTTTCTGGCCATTTTGAGCGTTTAATTGACCCCACAAATGTGATGCTCCAGAAACTCAATCTGCTCAAAGGAAGGTCAGTTTTGTAGCTTCTGTAACGACCTAAACTGTTTTCAGATGTGTGAACATGATTGCACAAGGGTTTTCTAATCATCAATTAGCCTTCTGAGCCAATGAGCAAACACATTGTACCATTAGAACACTGGAGTGATAGTTGCTGGAAATGGGCCTCTATACACCTATGTACATATTGCACCAAAAACCAGATATTTGCAGCTAGAATAGTCATTTACCACATTAGCAATGTATAGAGTGTATTTCTTCAAAGTTAAGACTAGTTTAAAGTTGTCTTCATTGAAAAGTACAGTGCTTTTCCTTCAAAAATAAACTTTTTGACCCCAAACTTTTGAACGGTAGTGTACACTGCCTTGGTGATTTATGTACCCTACCGCGGTGGTGCTGTCTGACCTGATTAGGACATGTTTGTCTTGAACTAACAGGAGAAACTTCCGCAGGGCAAAGAAAACAGTCAGCAACTCTAGGCCATTGATGTGCCAGCGCAGCGGGGCCCCTTTCCAACAGCCCGCAGCTGCGTGCCCATTGCACACAGCGACCCAACCCAATCTGGAGGCATCGGTCGTGATCAGGATGTGTCGGGACACCTGCTGCAAGGGTACTCCTGCCCGCAGAAAGCAGAGGTCTGTCCAGGGTTTGAATGTTTGGTGACAGATGGGGGTGACCATCACACGCTGCGTGCCACGGCGCCATGCTCGTCTCGGGACTTGAGTCTGAAGCCAGTGCTGAAGCGGTCTCATATGCATCAACCCCAGTTGCGCGAATGCGGTCCATATGCATGCCATATGCCCCAGAAGCCTCTGGAAATTTATAAGGAGACCGCTTTGCCCAGACTGAAGGTAGTGAAGCATTTCAGCACCGACTGTGCACGCTCGTTGGTGAGACGTGCTAACATTCTAACTCCATGCCAAGAAAAGAAATGCTATAAACCGGGGTGAGCTTGCTCTTTTCCCAGTTGACCTGAAGCCCCAAACGGCTGAGGTGCCTGAGCACCTGGTCTCTGTGCATGCACAGTAACTCTCGGGAGTGAGCCAGAATGAGCCAGTTGTTGAGTTAATTGAGTATACGAATGCCGGTTTCTCGGAGCGGGGCCAGGGCTGCCTCTGCGGCTTTCGTGAAGACTTGAGGGGACAGAGACATGCCGAAAGGGAGGACTTTGTACTGATACACCTGGCCATCGAACGCGAACCGTAGGGAGGGTCGGTGTCGAGGCAGAATTGAAACATGGAAGTACGCGTCCTTCAGGTCTACCGCTGGGAACCAATCTAGATGCCGGACCCAAGTTAAGATGTGTTTTCCCGTGAGCATTTTGAACGGGAGTTTGTGCAAAGCCCGGTTGAAAACTCGCAAGTCCAAGATCGGTCGTAAGCCACTGCCTTTCTTGGGTACGATGAATTAAGGGCTGTAGAAACCCTTGTTCATCTCGGTTGGAGGGAGAGACTCTATCGTGTCTTTGAGTGAGAGAGTAGCACACAGGGTTTTGGCATGCTCACCATATACTGCGGTAAAGTGGACGCCCGCGAAGGGGGGCGGGGGCCTGGCAAACTGAATTGCGTATCCGAGTCGGATGGTCCGGGCCAGCCAGCGTGACGGGTTGGGAAGTGAAAGCCACTCATGCAGGCTCCGTGCTAGGGTCACCAAGGGGACCCTCTGGTGCTGAGAAAAGACTCGAAGCACTTACTTCTCTCCGCACACCCGGCAGGGGGTGGGTTAGTGGCTGAGGAGGAGGTGCAGTGGAGGCGTCCTCTAGACTCGTCAGAACCGGCCGGCCGGGGAACAGTCGTGGGGCTGAAGGTGGGGGGTCCGCGTCCAGCATGCCAGGACTGTTGAGATCTGGCAGCAGAGTGCCGTGAGAACGGCATTTGCGGGCCAGGTGACCCAGAGACAAAGGAAGTAGTTCTTTTACTGAGAATGTAGATGGGGCTGCGTCAAATGAAATGAATTAAACAAAATATTCTCCTCACGGCCCTCCACCGGGGGACGTAGTGGTCTGCTTACCAGCTCCGGAGCTAATGTCTTGGTCCCTGGGTCAATCGTCTCAGGAGCGCCTGGGGGCCTTCCGGGTCCTCGAGGGGGTCCGTGAGACAGGGTCTCCTGTGGGGTGCTCGACGAACTGGCTGAGAGCTGGGCCCAGGTTGAGGCAGAGCAGGGCATTTCTTCGGGATCGAAAGTTTTAGGCTGATCCAGGTTATGTACATGTGCCTTATCGAGTAAATAGACAGACAATGTCTCATATAAAACTGTTTTAAAAAAGATTGGTCCTAGGTGGGACATTTCTACAGCTAATTTCTCCCATTCATATGTGTACAAGTTACCCCTTTAATTTTATAATGTCTCTTGTAAAACCCCTTAGGAAAAGGTGCATCTTTATATTCAGCCACTTTGAAGCACCAGGGCTACAGCCATACACATTCATAGGGGCACCTTTGGCTGTTGTGTTATGTATTACTGTGTTTTAGACCAAGTTTTAAAAAGACACATTCAAGCCTTTTGTATTCTGCTCTATCCTGTCTGGCTGTTTTTACATCTTATGTAAATGCCCTCTAAAAAAACTGTTTGATCGCAATCAGATGAGAAACCAGCTTAGTTATACATGGCTTACTTAAGTATAATTAGTCAACTTTTCAGGCATCTAACAGTCCGAATGTTTTTTTTCTTTCTTTATATTTTCTATTTTGTTTCTTTTTCTCTTCTTTCTCCCTTCTTCCATTTCTCTCTTTTCTCATCTTTGTCCATCTTTTACCACTATCATACACTCTCTCTCTCGTGCGCATGCGTGAGCGTCTGTTGAGCGAGTGGAGCATTGTGAGTGTGAGTGTGTTTGGAGTTCGCGTGAGTAATTTCTAAAATTTCTAAATTTCTAATTTCTAAAATCTTTCTCTCTTTTTCTAAATATTGTTGTGTGAAAAGTTAAGTGATAGTTAGGAGGGTTGCTTTGTGTGGGCTGTGTGCTGGCCGCTTCTTTAAAGAAGCATGAAAGCTTCGGGAATATGTAACCTGCACAAGGTTACTGGAGTGCAATCCTCTACTCCGCCAGAGGGTGGCGCAAATTTTCTAGCAACACTCACTTTTCATTTCTTATGTTGTGTGATGTGTACATATTCATTTACATAATGATTAGAGTATTTATATCCTTTACAATTGGTTATATTTGATTTGACATTTGAATGGAGATAAGTTGATAGGATTTAAACAGAAATGAGACAATAGTAACTAATGTATCCTGTACTGTATGCATAGATTGGGGGGTTTTTTTAGAGAGAGAGAGGTCATCTGAACCTGAACCTGGCGGTCATTGGCGAGCCAAACACAGAAGTTGACAGTGAATGGACCAAGAGCCTGGTGTGACCAGCCGTGGCATCTTTGGACCCATCATTATCCTGTTCCTTAATTTGAGATACAGATAAGATCACACGTAAACCTACCTGGGTAGTGAGAAGAACATACATACTTTAAGAAACACACACACACACACCAAGAACTATCATGGACTCAAAAGGAAGCAACTTTAATTTCTTTAAGCCTGCTTGGAAAAATCTCACAAAGAGACACTTTTTGTTTGGAGTTATTTATTTTGGGGTCCCTTTATTGTACGCCTGTGCACTCAGGAAGCCGGCTTAGATAGGCAGGGAATGTGAATAATTGTTTTATAATTTTGTACAATATATTTCTCAAACTTACCTTTTACTACTTCAGGCTCTGTAGTCGTACCTAGAGGTTCTGATATTGGCCCAGTTTTAATTCATAGCTAATCAAATTAGTTATCAGTTACACTTACCTAGAAACACAGGTTACAAATGCTTGTACTGAGTAGCCTTACGTGGCGCAACGGAGTGAAAGTGGTGAATGCAACAAGTGTGGAAGACTGTTGTTTTGATGTGGGTGAAGTGGTTAGATATGATTGTGTGTTGTCAGCGTCAAGGATGAACAATGCAACAGTGATTTTTCTGAATACAGTGGAAAAGGCAAATGTATTGGTAGAGAATGGTATTGTCATTGATGGTGTTTTTACCCCTGTACTGCCACTCTCTTTACCTTCCAAAAAAGTAACTCTGTCTAATGTTCCACCATTTATTAGTGATGACATTCTTTCAAAAACTCTCTCTCGATATGGGAAATTGATTTCTCCGTCTCCGTCTGAGTCTTCACTTTTAAAACATGTCTCTTTCAGATGTTTTGTTTATATGATAGTGAAAGATGATGCGGAGTTGGATGTAGCATTTAATTTTCGAGTGGATGATTTTGATTATGTTGTTTTTGCGAGTGTTTTGGTTGTGGCAAAATAGGACATCTAATTCGAACCTGTCCAGACAAGGAGAAAAGAAAACAAGTAAATGTGTCTGACAGTAACAGCCTGACTGATCAGGCTGAGACGGGACTGTCTGAAACAGAAAAAAACATGACTGAACAAGTTGTAATACAGAAGATGACTGTTGACAAATCAGTTAGCGATGAACCCATTGATGATGATTTGACACAAGCAGATCGTTCGAGTGAAGTAGCAGAAAATATATAGTCAAGTAGAAATAAAGAACAGGATCTACAGATTGTAGATACACACGGAATGTTAAGCGATGACAGAGAAGTGGAGCATGCAGTGTTTAAGGTACCTTTAAAAATAAATGAAAATTATGTTTTTAGTGATCTGAAACCTTTGAAGAAGGCAGATATTGATGAAACTAGAGTGAATGATGATTCAGAAATCAAAAGTGAATTATCGGATTCTAGTACAATTTTTTCCCAAAGTGAAAGTTTAAATAGAAATTATGAAGTGGAAGACATTAAGTCTTTTCTCAGATCGACAAAAAACAGGAGAGGGGTGAATGTAAATGAATATTTCCCCTGACGTAAAGCAATTTATTGAAAAAACAAGGTGTTGGATGGCTGAAGGGAACATTACAAACAAAGAAGTGTATCGTTTAAAGAAATTACTGAGAAAACTCAACATTGAGTTAAACAATGATGGAGGTGAAAAATTATAATATGAAGAGACTTATAGTTCTTTTCAGTTTGTTGTATTGTTTTTATTATTATATTTATATTTTTTTTTATATTTTTAAATATTTTTTATAAACTTTTTGCTTCAATAAATGTGAATGGAGCAAGAGATTTGAAGAAGAGAGCAACATTGTTTGAAGTAATTAAACAAAAAAGAGCAGACATTGTTTTTGTTCAAATATCAGTTTTAAGTCATTAGACGTCACTTAGTGGAGGAGTGGCAATTCTCTTCACCAAAAATTTCCAGTTTCTTATAGTGTTGAAGAAGTTATAAGTGGAAGGCTTTTAAAAGTTAAAGGATGTTTTGAGAATATTGTTTTTGAGACACTCTCTCATTAACACTACAGGATTGTAGTGATGAAGATTATTTATTTTTAGGGGGGGATTTTAACTGTACAGAAAAATAAGCAGACAGGAATCATATTGAACCACATTTACCCTCTAGGAAGAGACTTATTCAAGTCATTAAGAGACATGATTTGTGTGTTATTTGGAGGAATTTTCATGAGGAGCAGAGACAGTATACTTGGTTTCATACCCGTGATAATGTCATTTCATTAGCTAGATTGGACAGATTTTATGTACTAAAACATCAACTTGCTAATTTCAGTAACTGCGCAATTGTGCCTGTTACTTTTTATGATCATAGTATGGTTCTATGTTCTTTTCTAATTAATTCTGTAAAAGTAAAAAGTGCTTATTGGCACTTTAATAATTCACTGTTGGAAATAAACATTTTAAAGCTTTTGTGAAAATTTTAGAGAAACAAAAAGTTAATTTGATTCAATACAACAATGGTGGGATTTCGGGAAGGTACAGATAAAAATTATCTGTCAACGGTATTCGCAAAATGTCATAATGTTGTGAGATAAACAAATCTTTAGAAAATTTAGAGGCTGAAATAGTGAAACTTCAAGAATTAGCAGAACTAAATGGTCAGGATAGATATTTGGAGGCTATTTCAACAAGGAAAAATCAGATAACCGACCTACTAGGTGTTAAAACACAAGAAGCATTGCTCAGGTCATGTTTTCAAAATATAGATCAATTAGATGTGACAACTACATTTTTCTTTAATTTGGAGAAGAAAAATGGTCCGTAAACAATTATCAGTGCTTTGAAATCTGAGACGGGATGTTATTATCAGACCCTAAAGAAATTAGAAAGAGAGCAGTTTGTTTTTATGAACATTTGTATAAGAGTGAGCTCAAACTGGAGGATGGATACTAACAGAGGTTTCTTTGGAAACCTGCCTAAGGTATCGAAAGAAGCCAATGCAAAGATCAGTGGAGCTTTAAGCCTAAATGACCTGTATAAAGCGCTTCAAGGCATGGAATCATGAAAAGCGCCATGTGTGGATGGTCTTTCTGTAGACTTTTATAAGTCTTTATGGGAAGTAGTAGGTGAAGACTTGCTCATGGTACTTAACAAAAGTTTGGCTGGAGGGCGCCTGCCGTTGAGCTGCCGAAGAGCAGTCCTTTTACTACTACCAAAAAAGGAGACCTTACGGAAATAAAAAATTGGCGTCTAGTATCACTCTTATGTACTGATTACAAACTGCTTTCCAAAGTGTTAGCAAATAGATTGGCAGTAGTGATGGAAGAAGTCATTAAGACATATCAAAGCTATTGTGTACTGGGAGGTCCATTTTTGATAACATCTGTTTAATTTGTGATATCATAGATGTCTCCAAAATGTTTAATATTGATTCTATTTTGATCTCTTTAGATCAAGAAAAAGCTTTCGACCAAGTTGATCTTTACATCCTTATTTATGGAAAGTTTTAGAAGAATTTGTTTTTTGTAAAGATTTTATTAAAAAGATAAAATTTCTCTATAGTGATGTACAGAATATGCTGAAAAAAAAAAGGTGGCTTATGCTCCTTTTAAGGTAGGAAGGGGTGTCAGACTGGACACCCCTGCTATCCTCATTGGCTATTGAGCCTTTTTTACAACAGATCAGAGAAAAATTAACTGGACTGAAAACACTGAATTGCGAAAATGTTTTTTATCTATCAGCATATACTGATGACATAGTAGTTTTAGTTAATAGTCAGGATGATATTGACAATTTAATAAGACTTATAAAAGAGTTACATTTTTTATCATCTGCTAACATAAACTGGGCAAAAAGTAAAACTCTGTGTTTTGGAAAATGGGAAAAAGGTAAACCAAGTGGTTAGTCTTCCAAGTGGTTTAAAATGGAATGTTGGTGGTTTTAAATATTTAGGAATGTTTTTAGGAGATGAGGTTACTGTACAGAAAAACTGGGAAGGTCTAGTTGACAAGGTTAAAGGTCGGTTAAATAAATGGAAGTGGTTAGTTCCAAGTATGTCATATAAGGGGTGTACTCTGATTGTGAATAATTTAGTAGCATCATCTCTGTGGCACAATTTGGCATGCATGGATCCTCCTGTAAATTTGCTGGCTGAGATCCAAGCCATCTTTGTAGATTTTTTTTGGGATCATCTGCATTGGATACCTCGGAGCATACTATACCTGCCAAAAAATGAAGGTGGTCATGGATTGCTACATTTACAAAGTAGAATGGCAACTTTTCGGTTGAAGTTCATACAGAGATTTTTAAAAGGGCCAATGGACTTCAATTGGAGAGCGGTAACCTGCGCCATTTTAAAGCATACCCTGGAGTTAAAAATGTATACGTTTTTGTTTTTTTGAACCTCACAAAACTGGATATTGCAAAGCTACCTATATTCTATAGAAATCTTTTCAAAGTTTGGATGCTCTTCAGTCCACAAAGGAAAAGTTGCACGGACTCACTTTTCTGGCTGCTTGAAGAGCCATTAGTATAGAGCATGTCTGGACATAACTGCCAATGGTGTTTTTTTTTCCTGGACTCAATAGGTTTCTGTGCAATTCCCAGGTATGACTTTGAGCCTTTTTTAAGCTTATCTAGCCCTAAATTTTTAAAATGCAGAACTAGTGGCTAAAAAATGGTCTATTATGCTTGGTTTCACAAATGTAAAAATAATGGAAGTCAATTTTAACAATTGAGGAGAAAAAAATGTTAACTGTCTTTTCTGAAGGAAAATCTTTTCCCAATGTGAGAGATCATTTTCCAACTGTATCTTTGTCACCTAAGTTAAATGATTGTAATGTTTTTTTTTTCTAAATGCTGGAAAGGAAATGGATTGGGATTTCTTCTCAATAGATGGAAAAAGTTTGTATAAAGCATGTGTGTTAATCTTTAATAATAATAATAAAAACTTTAGAAAAGAAGGTAGACACACCTTGGTATTCTTTTTTTTAGGTTAAATGAGAGTGTAAAGCCAGAATGGAGAGCTCTGTATAAGCCACTGTTAGAGAAAAGTGCTGTAACATGCAATGAAGAATTCTACATGGGGCAATTGCTGTAAATGTTTTTATTTCAAAGTTGAATGCCGGAAATAGTTTAGATTGTGCTTTTTGTTTTGAAAAAGGAACAATATTCCATGTTTTTGTGCAATGTAATGGGTTACAACCTTTATTCAGACTGTTGGAGGACATTTTTTATGTTTTTGGTGAAGGATTTTCTTTAGAGATTTTTATTCTTGGTGTAAAGTATAAGCAAAGTAACAGATTTGTTTGCCAGGTTTTAAATTTTATAGTAGGTAAAGCAAAGAGGGCAATATATATATATATATATATATATATATATATATATATATATATATATATATATATATATATATATATAAGCAGGAAAAATAGAATATAATCAAAGCCCGGACAGAATATTATAGTTTTATTTTCAAAATCTGTAAAATCAAGAGTGTTAATTGATTTTCAATATTACAAGTCATTGAATGATATTTGTACTTTTGAAACAATATGGTGCTATAAAAATGCTTTATGTGCAGTTATAGATGGTAATCTAGTTTTCTCAAGTTTTTTTTAGATTTTCTTTTGAAGACTTTATTTGTAATATGATTGTAGGTTTTTTTTGTGTTGATTGAGTTGGAATAAAGAGACTTTTTAATTCAAATTCTCTCTCTCTCTCATTTTCTCTTCTCCTCTAATGTGAGTCATTTCCAGCAGCAGCAGCAGCTCCAGTGATCTCTAATGGAGCTCCTCTGGGCTGGAGGCACCCCTGCCTGGGGACATCCATCTTTTCTGTGTCAGGAGCCCACAGTGGCAGAAACCTTTGTGATGCACACTCCAATTTTTCTTCAGTAAATCAAATCTTCCCTTCTTTCAGAGGAATGAATGCTGCAGGGTTGTGGTGTTATAGAGAAAATCAATGCAGGCAAAATTGAAACAGTGTGCCCATGTATTGATCGGCCTTGTGAAATCTAAACTAACAGCTTAGTAACTGTTACGGAGGACAGTTAGCTGACCTGTAATGGACAAACTATCAATATTAGCATTACTGTTTTATCCCGTGCTTTGTCATTTTGTCCCCAGGTCATCAGGAGGAAAGGAAAGAAGGGCATTGTAACATACTCAGCAATGCTTCTTATTTTAGTGGATACACAGGAAAAAAAGTCAAACAATTTGTAGGGAATTTTTTATTTTTTATTTTATTGTGTAATGTTACTGGTGTATTCCTTAAAATCACCCTAATACCTTTGGTAAAATGATGAGATAGCGACAACAGCAATATAAAAAACACTAATGTTTAATAAACAGTTAAATGTGTTATTATTAATAATCAGAATAAACCATTCTTCCGCATTATCCTAAGAATTTTTATTTATAATATTAGCTTATTGTTTAGAAAGCTTTCCATTCTTTAATGATTCCATATAAACTTCTAGCAAAAGAGTTCATTCTGTAGCATCTCCCTCCCTCTCTCTCTCTTACAAACACGTACATATAAATGCACACACAACACACAAACAATCCAGTTCTCATTGGAGTCCTGAATTCTATCACAATAGATGGACAAAGGTCCACACACACACACCATAGGCCTTTGTTTGAAATGCTTCATTAATGTCATCACATTTGGTGTAGGTAATGTAAGTCATAAATCATCCCTACTGGTTAATGATGCTAAGGCTGTTATGAAAGCACCCTGCTGCCCTGCTCACCAAAACTACACAAGCACTCCGTCACCTCTCTCCTACCACATGCCATCAGTTGTGTAGCCTGCCGCGCTCTGGCATTCATCCACAAATCTCATTTTACAAAAGATGCACACTATGAGACATTTCAAAGAGTATCTGATTATGGTGGTAACATAGAAGAGACTCTTACATATACATTTTTAAGGGCTTTTTATATGGGAATGATTGTTTTCTAATGAGTTTATACCAGACACGATTTGTACAAATGCAACGATCTCACATGCATGTTCTTGATGTGCACAGCCACTGTTATTGTTTCTAGCTTCGTCTTCAGATATTTAGTGGTAATTACATTTTCTAGTGCTTCTTTGTAGCAACAATGGCTCAATTGTCAGTGTTGCCACCTTATGGACACAGAAGGTTCCATACAAATTACTGCAAATAATTCCATGGGCATGCACATACTGCACGTTCAGAGTATGCACGGTTCTAAAACTCAGGCTGCACGCATTCAGTGGTCAAATATTCTGCTGATGACGAAATTTGTGTCATGTGTCCTGTACACTGATGCCTAGTGCTCGCACCTGACTGAAGCTTATTTTGGGCTGTAGCCCACCAACTATATGCTGACTTTCCCTATATGTTAAGGGGATACTTGGCAAATAACCTTTCTATTAACTTTTTTCAGCATCAAGATTTGCATTGAACTATCAGTGTTTTTATTTATTTGTATTTTTAATAAAGCAATAAGCCACAAGAGGCTGTGCGTAACAGGGATTTTACTGCAAGAAAAGTATGTGTATGGAGTCAATTCCATGCCACATATATTTGTAAAAATCTAAACTTATTAAAAAAGTATTGAGCAAAAAAAAAGAAAGCTTTGAAAAACAAAAATAAAGAATTGCAAAATATATATTAAATATATCAAAAACCAAGATATAATTAATTGCAAAAATCAATGACTGTTGTAAAAGAAACTTAAGAACTGTTATCCTTTTTTATATCTGTAAAAGATTTTTAGGCAGCATTGATTTTGCCACACATATTTTTCTTTGCAATGCCTACTAATTATTTTGCAATGCACCTTTTAATCTGCATTTCCATCAAGTGTGAGCTCATGATACCGTTTTGCCTTTGCGTTTCAATTTATGGCACTGTTTTGACGTGGGGGTGGAGTCAGGGGATTGGGGCGTGTACAACGGGCTCAGGGATGCCTCCCTGGAAGTTACGTCATTAGCTTGAGACACGGATCAATCATCAGGGCCGAGCAGAGGCATGCGGGTGGATCTCAGGTATGTAAAGTTGATTATTTCCTTTTATTTAATTAGCATTAAATGTGTATTAACAGCATTTGCTTCAGATAAAGATTTTAGAGATCAGTTAAAGTGGTGGATTTATTAGCCATACTCGCTAACGTTAGCTAGCAGCTTTGGATAATGTACATATTTGTAAGGAATTATTAGTGTTAACAGATAATTGACAATCATGAGAGGATCCTCTGGTGTCAAACAACAAATACGCTGTCAACAAGTCATTTTTATAGCAGCTATAAATTAAGTAATATAACAAACTAAGCTGTCATTTCCAGAATATCTTGTCAAAATATCATACAAATCTTATTTTGCGTTTTGTATATGTCAACTTGCTTTCTGACTCTTGTTGAGTGCAGAAGATAGCGAGTCTTACTATATTGACGAAAACTGGTATATTTAGTGTTTGTGACGTGCTGGTGTTTATTAATATGTAAATAATTTATATCCAAAGTTTACTATATTAAGTAACATTGCATTTATATATTACATATAATTAATTTTACTTTTCTGCCAAGGATCTCTCATTGGCATTCATATGTACCTTGTAATAAACTTTAAATTGCAAATCCTGTAGGTCAATTAAAACTGTAGTTTTTGAGAAAATTAAAGGCAAAATCACACCAAAAATTCATCCTAGCACTTGCATCACTTCCTCTGTTCAAACTCATCATAAAAAGCTTTCCTTTATAGGTTGTTATTAATATAATTAAAGGCAAAATCAACCCAAAAATCTAATTTTGTCCAGGCACGTGGATCAGATCCTCATATTCAAACACTCGTAAAACGTTTCATTTTTTAATTCTTGTTCAAACATGCCATGCTTATTAACATTAAATTTAAACTCATTTAATGTAGTATTGGACAAAATTACAGGGAAATAATCTCCTGACATCATACACAGAATGTCTTCTTACATTTTATGTTTTATATGTATTGAGATGAACTTTAACTTTAAAATGATCTATTTAAATGAAAATCCAGATACAACAAGTGACAGATCAGAGAGATAAGGAAAGAGAGTTGGTAACACAGAAAAATCAAAGCGATGCAGTGTCATGTACTTGTTTTAAAATGATCACACTTTTATAAATTATTTATTTTCTTTTTTCAGATAACAGCCATGGCATCTTAAAGAACAACAGCACTTTCGGCATGCTGTTGTACTCATGCACAATCCATCAGAATGCACAAAAGTGTCAACTGTGTCTTCTGCACCTGTGGAAATTTTTGACATACTGTTACACACACCTAATAAAATTAGCTTCTCATATTAGGTTTTTGTCTTATTAGTTAAAAATTACATATTTGCATACTGTGACATGTCATAACACATGTTACATAATAATTATCACACCATCTTTCTTTAATTGACTCTTTTTAAACTCTTGTTTAAATTGCATTAGGTTGAGTTGCAGTATTCTCATTATCAATCAATACTGTGCTTAAGGTGTCACTGTCTTGAAAGGCACATATACATAAAATACATTATTATTATTAATAATTATTATAAATTAATACAGGAATAAGCTGGAGCAGAGGCTGCAGGAGAATGACACCAGGGAGTTCTGCAGACAGAGGCAAGAGGACCAGCACTGGTTACAAGCTTTCTGGACAATACAAAAATAAAAACAAGGAAAGGAAAACTTGATTTTATTCATATATATATATATTGCATCAAAACATGAACATGACTGTTTTCTATTATTCATACAGAAATAATCACACACACACACACAACAACTGCACTGTTGGCACCCCTCCTAGGAGCATAGTGTAAACCTTTTTTTTGTAAAAATATTTTTTAGGGTTTTTTACAGGATGCAAAAGCCTGTTTGATGAAATTAGTTTAGCCATGTCAATATTTTCTTAGCCATGTCAATATCAAGTTAGAATTAACAATTAATATTATTTCATTGAACTTCACTTTCTCATGGATCAAACTGTCCATTTGCAACTAAGGGGGTTTTTGTTGTTGTTTTTTTGCATCATTACCATCAGATGGTACCACCATGACATGATGGTCTTAATTTAATTGTAATAAAATGCAACCTTTTTTTTTTACTTTTTACCAGACAATGATGATTGTAAGAAAACACGCCCACAGTTTATTGTTGCTATAGTAACGAATGCAACGTTCATCTGCATCTGATTGACAGATAAAACATGCGCTCTTATTTCAGTGTTGATGTTATTTTGGGGGTAATTATTTTGTGGTTATTTCTTCGTATTCAGTTCAACAGCATTAAGTTAAAGAGGATAAAAGTTATATTCTAATGAACTGTGCACTGCATATGGGTGAATTTGCCTTTAATTTTTTAATTAACAAACTGTACTGTAAAATGACTTGAAAATGTATACTGTAACAGACAGGGTCACTCTTACATTTAATCCATTGAACAGGTCAGCAAACCTCTAAAGGAAAGCTTTTTTAATGGCGTTTGAATATGAGACATAATGTAAGTGCTAGAATTCACTTTGAATTTTGGGGTGATTTTGCCTTTAATTTTCTCAAAAACTACAGTTTTAATTGACCTACAGGATTTACAATTTAAAGTTTATTACAAGGTACATATGAATGCCAATGAGAGATCCTAGGCAGAAAAGTAAAATTAATTATATGTAATATGTAAATGCAACGTTACTTAATATAGTAAACTTTGGTTCCCCTTCTGTCACTCTCTCGACGCAGTGTCGAAGGAAGTGACACAAGGGGTCTTCTCGGACGCCGAATAGTACCTCTGAACCTGAGAAAAGACCAATGCCAAGTTGGCAGACAGAATTTGCATGCCCCGCCCGGACATACGGGTATAAGGGGAAGCGGGGCAGCGAATGCCAGTCAGAATTTTTCTTCGGAGCCGAATGGTTGTACCGCAAGCAGCTGAAACACACTCCTGTTTCACTCACCTCTACCAGCGAGAAGCATTGCTGTTGGATCTGCACGGCGCATTTCCAGCTGGCGTCTCTCTCTCTGCACGTTGTGCAGTTCACGCCCCTGGGCGCTTCGACAGCGCTTCTTTCAGTTTGAAAGAGTGTTCTCCTCCTAAAAGAGTATATTTTCTCTAAAAGAGTTTGAGTTCCCACTCATAAAAGAGCAATAAACAGCAGGCAGTGAATGTCCTTTTCAGGACGCGTCTTTTTAAAGATGTCTTTCCGCCTCTGTGTAGTTCCTGGATGCGGTTGATTTCTCTCCACTTCTGACCGTCATAAAAGCAGCCTCGCGTGCCTGATCACACTCAGGCAGCGTTTTATGAATGGTTCATGTTCTCAGTGCAAGAACATAACCATGGCAACATTGCGGTCGAGCTTTCTTTTGTCATGAGAGGAAGCCACTTCAGCCGCCCCCTGCGTCGTTCCTTCTTCCCACGGGATTGAGGTCGACCCGGCTGGCGATGAAGGCGATTTGGGGATGACCACGGGCTCGGTTTCGCCGGGTAAATCCCCACGAAACACCCGCCCCCCCAGCACGCTTGTTTGCTTCCGTCCGAGCTCGGGAAGAGTGCGGCTCGCTTCCCGGCCAGCCAGCATTTTCCCTTGAGGTCCCGGAATTGGATGACGACATCGCCGCTGTATCGGCGAGCGTCACAGCGGCGTCTGATGCTGATGGCTCGCCTGGGCTGCCACCTTTGGGTCTGCTCACCCAGTCTGAGGCTGATTTGCAGATGTCCGCTATGCTTTCCCGGGCCGCCGCGAGCACGAGGCTGCACTGGAGATCTGCGTCCCCCCCTCTCAGCTACTCGATCGGTTCCTCAGGTCACGGCGCCGCTTATAGCCACGCCCCCCCCTTGTTCCGTCATTCCCGGAAGTGCATGACGAGCCAATGCGGTCAGAACCGCCCTCCGCTTGTCCGCTCTCACTACCCTGGATGGCGGGACTGAACAGTAATCCTCTCCTGAGCCGTAGAATGACGTCATCACTGACCTCAAAAGTCTACAGCACCACTGGATAGGCCGCCTCCGCCCTGCATGCCATGGCTCTCCTGCAAATTCACTAAGGCAAGGCACTCAAAGATCTGCACCTGGGTAGTTCCAACCCCGATGTGCTGCAGGAACTGCGCTCTGCTCCAACCTTGCTCTCAGAGCTATGAAGGTCACAGCGCAGGCACTCAGGTGGACGACGGCCACACTCGTGGTCCAGGAGCGCCACCTCTGGCTGAACACGGTGGAGATGCATGGCGTTAACAAGTCATGATTTCTCAACGCCCCCGCCTCCCAGCTCGGCCTCTTCGGCGACACCATCGACGACTTTGCCCAGCAGTTCTCACATCATGCCGCGGCGCCAACCAGTCAGCGCGCCCGCGCCCCACCTGCTCACCGAGGGCGTCCCCCCTGCGACAAGAAAGCAACTACAGGTAGCTCCGCAACACAGGCCCAGCTCTCTGCCCCAGCGTCGAGCACCTCGCAGGCAGCGTACGCCGCCCATCTCCAGGACCCCCTCTCAGACCAGAAAAGCTCTGAAGCGCTCCTGAGACGAACACCCCAGGCAGTCGGATGTTCGCTCCGGAGATGGTTTCGAGACCACTCCCCCCCGGTGGAGGGTCGGGAAGAGAATCCTTGTTTTCACCTGTCGCACCGCCTTCGGGCTGCGGTACCTACAGAGCGATTCCCTCACTCCCTGGGTCATTCAGCCGGTGTGTGCCATTCTCACAGCACCCCAGCCTTGCAGTTCTCCAGTCCCGGTTCCCCGGATGCAGCTTTCTCGCCTCCGGCCCCGTGACTGTTAAACACCGGCAGGCCAGCGCTGACGAGTTTCGAAGACGCCCTCCCGGGACCTCTTCCTCAGTCTCTAACCCGCCCCCTGCCAGGTGTGCAGAGCAAGGTAAGTGCTTTGAGTCTTTTCTCAGCACCTCAGCCTCAGGACGCACTTTTGCCTCTCGACGCATTATTACCTGCTCCGCCGCGAAGTCCCACCTGGTACGTCAAAAGTGATCGTCCCCTTAGTCCCCCTCGCACGGAGTTTGGACACATGGTTATCGCTTCCCAACCCGTCGCGCTGGTTGGCCAGGACCATCCGACTCGGCTACGCGATTCAGTTCGCCCGGCTCCCGCCTCGTTTCAGCGGTATTCGCTCTACTCTAGTGTGCTGCCAACAAGCCAGTGCCTTACGAGCAGAGATTTTTACACTGCTCCTCAAGGACGCGATAGAGCCCGTCCCTCCAGCCGAGATGAAGAAGGGTCTCTACAGCCCTTACTTCATCGTACCCAGAAAAAGCGGTGGGTTGTGACCAATCTTGGACTTGCGAGTTCTCAACCGGGCCCTGCTCAAACTCCCGATCAAAATGCTCACGCAGAAGCAGATTCTCATCTGCGTTCGACAGCTAGATTGGTTTGCAGCGGTAGACCTGAAGGTTGAGTACTTCCACGTCTCTATTTTGCCGTGACACCGACCTTTCTTACGGTTCACGTTCGACGGCCAGGCGTATCAGTACAAGGTCCTCCCCTTCGGCCTATCCCTGTCCCCTCGCGTCTTCACCAAGGTCACAGAGGCCGCTCTTGCCCCCCTAAGGGAAGTGGGCATCCGCATACTCAACTACCTCGATGACTGGCTCATCCTGGCCCACTCTCGAGAGTTACTATGTGCTCACAGGGACCAGGTGCTCAGGCACCTCAGCCGTCTAGGGCTTCAGGTCAGCTGGGAAAAGAGCAAGTTCACCCCGGTTCAGAGCATCTCTTTTCTCGGTATGGAGTTAGACTCGGTCTCAATGACAGCGCGTCTCACCAACGAGCGCGCTCAGTCATTGCTCAGGTGCCTCGCTTGCTTCAAGCCTGGCACAGTGGTCCCTCTAAAACAATTCCAGAGGCTCCTGGGGCATATGTCATCCTCAGCCGCGGTCGCGTCGCTCGGGTTGATGCATATGAGACCGCTACAGCACTGGCTACAGACTCGAGTCCCGAGATGGGCATGGTGCCACGGCATGCATCTTGTGGCAATCACCCCCGCCTGGCGTCAGACTTTCAACCCGTGGTCAGACCTCTGCTTCCTGCGGGCCGGCGTTCCCTTGCAGCAGGTGTCCAGACACGTCGTGGTAACCACAGATGCCTCTCGACTGGGTTGGGGCGCCGTGTGCAATGGGCACGTTGCTGCTGGCACCTGGAAAGGTCCCCGGCAGCGTTGGCACATCAATTGCCTAGAGTTGATGGCTGTTATTCTTGCTCTACGGAGGTTTATTCCACTAATCCGAGGCAAACACGTTCTGATTCGCTCAGACAGCACCGCGACAGTAGCGTACATAAATCGCCAGGGCGGCGTGCGCTCTCGTCATATGTCACAACTCGCCCGCCATCTCCTCCTCTGGAGTCAGCTGCGACTCAGGTCGCTGCTCTCCACTCATATCCCTGGCAACCACAACACGATGGCGGACGTGCTGTTGTGACAGGTTTCGCCCAGCGGAGAGTGGAGGCTCCACCCCCAGGTGGTCCAGCTCTTTTGGGACCAATTCGGCAAGGCACAAGTAGACCTCTTTGCCTCCCAGGACAACTCCCATTGCCTGCTCTGGTATTCCCTGACGGACACTCCCCTCTGGACAGATGCGCTGGCACACAGCTGGCCTCGAGGGCTGCGCAAGTACGCATTTCCCCCATTGAGCCTTCTTGCATCGGTGTTGTGCAAGATCAGGGAGGACGAGGAACAGGTCGCCTTGGCGGCCCCTTACTGGCACTCCCGCCCCTGGTTTTCGGAACTCACGCTCCTCATGACAGCCCCTCCCTGGAAAATCCCCCTGAGGAAGGACCTTCTTTCTCAGGGACGGGGCACCCTCTGGCATCCGCGCCCAGACCTCTGGAATCTCCATGTCTGGCCCCTGGATGGGACGCAGAAGATCTAGTAAATCTACCACCTGCTGTCGTAGATATGATCATTCAAGCCAGAGCTCCCTCAACCAGGCAACTCTACGCACTAAAGTGGCGTTTGTTCGTGAATTGGTGTTCTTCCCGAGCCGAAGACCCACAGAGATTCGCAGTTCGGTCAGTGCTTCTATTCCTGCAGGAGAGACTGGAGGGGAGGCTGTCCCCCTCCACCTTGAAGGTGTATGTAGCTGCTATCGCAGCCCACCACAACGCAGTAGAGGGCAAGTCCCTTGGTAAGCACGACTTGATTATCAGGTTCCTGAAAGGTGCCCGGAGATTACATCCCAGGTCTAACCTGTTTCCCTCTTGGGATCTCTCAGTGGTTCTCTCGGGCCTTCAGAGACCCCCATTTGAGCCGCTTGATTCAGTCGAGCTCAAAGACCTCTCCTTGAAGACGGCCCTACTGATCGCGTTAGCCTCAATCAAGAGGGTAGGAGACCTGTAAAGTGGTCCGGCACTTTATCCTGAGACCCTGACCGGGCTACGTGCCCAAGGTTCCCACGACCCCTTTCAGGGACCAGGTCGTGAACCTGCAAGCACTGCTTCGGGAGGAGTCAGACCCAGCCCTTACGTTGCTGTGTCCGGTGCGTGCTTTGCGTACCTATGTGGACTGCACGCAGAGCTTTAGATACTCTGAGCAGCTCTTGGTCTGCTTTGGCGAACGGCGGAAAGGGAACACCGTCTCCAAACAGAGGCTAGCCCACTGGGTCGTTGATGCTATTGCCTTATCCTATCACGCCCAGGGCGTGCCCGCCCCCCTGCAGGTCCGAGCACACTCCACTAGAAGTGTGGCGTCCTCGTGGGCACTAAGCCACGTCACCTCCCTAGCAGACATCTGCAGAGCAGCGGGCTGGGCAACAACCAATACATTTGCCAGATTTTACAATCTAAGGGTTGAGTCGGTCTCGTCCCGTGTTTTGTCAGGTCTGAGCCGGTAGAACTCGGTAACGCGGCACAACCGACCGAGTGTTCCGCTTGCATCTTGCGCCCTTCACCAATGTGATCCAGTGCACCTTCTGTCCCAGGTCAGCCACTGAGTGTCGCTGCCTGGATGCTTTTTCCTCCCTAGCCTTCTGGCCCGCGAATTCAGCAGAGCAACTCGCGGCCAGACCCAGTACGAGTCTTAGGGCTCTGTACTGGGGTCGGGCTCCACGGGCATATTTCCCTCTTCAGGCTAACTCCCTGTGATGTATTCTCCGCGGTACGGTCCCCCTCTCGGCGGACCCGCATTTCCCTCAGGCAGCCCCGCTGCCTCGGCCCCGTGTCTGTAGAGTCCCCCCCTTCATTAGGCTGCACCTACCACTGCGCCGTTTCCCAAGTCTGGCTTCACAGCCCTTGTGGTGACCGCCTTCCCCGACATAGGTTGGGCCCCAGCCGCTCTACATCCTATGTGAGAGACATAGTGAGAGAGAAGGCCGCGGCTGTTGGGCTTGCTCCCATGCTAGCATGTAATACCTTTTTCCCCCAGGGGTGCGGGAAAACCTAAGGTGGATATGCTAAAACTCTTTGAGGGGGCGTTGGGGAGGGCGACGTGCATTCGGTTCAGGTGCCTCTAACACGCAATAGCCTGCTTTGCCCCTGCTCCGACAGTCACGTCACACGGTCAGTGCGTGGCGTTTTTATATGGACCCCTGTTGTAACCTCCGTTCCCCGAGGGAGGAAACGAGACGTAGTGTCCCTCCTGCCACGGCACTAGACCTAGCACTGTAAATGGCCATGCTTCATCCTTCGGCTCCTCAGTGCAAAATCCTGACTGGCATTCGCTGCCCCGCTTCCCCTTAAACCCGTATGTCCGGGGCGGGGCATGCAAATTCTGTCTGCCAACTTGGCATTGGCCTTTTCTCAGGTTAAGAGGTACTATTTGGCGTCCAAGAAGACCCCTTGTGTCACTTCCTTTGACACTACATCTCATTCCCTCCCTCGGGGAACGGAGGTTACAACAGTAACCGAGACGTTATAAATTATTTACATATTAATAAACACCAGCACATCACAAACACTAAATACCCGTTTTCGTCAATATAGTAAGACTCGCTATCTTCTGCACTCAACAGGAGTCAGAAAGCAAGTTGACATAATCAAAACGCAAAATAAGATTTGTATGATATTTTTACGAGATATTATGGAAATGACAGCTTAGTTTGTTATATTACTTAATTTATAGCTGCTATAAAAATGACTTGTTGACAGCGTATTTGTTGTTTGACACCAGAGGATCCTCTCACGTTTGTCAATTATCTGTTAACACTAATAATTCCTTACAAATATGTACATTATCCAAAGCTGCTAGCTAACATTAGCGAGTATGGCTAATAAATCCACCACTTTAACTGATCTCTAACATCTTTATCTGAAGCAACACTGTTAATACATATTTAATGCTAATTAAATAAAAGGAAATAATCAACTTTACATACCTGAGATCCACCCGCATGCCTCTGCTCAATACTTTTTTTCTTTTTCAAAACTTTATTTTCTTTTGCAATACTTTATATTTTTGCAAATATATGTGGCATGGAATTGACTCCATAGAGATGTGCTTATACATGTCATGATTTGACACATTAATATAGAATGTGCTTTTACAACAGCTGAAGTCAGAATGTTATTGGAACTATAGATTTTTTCATCACAAATTTTATCAACAGATTTTATAACTTGTAGTTGTCTTAGTCTTGCTGTTTGACAAATACATTTTTCACCGCCCAAATATAAAGAAGTTTGTTTGAATAAGTCCTAGATATCACAAACATTGTTGTTTATCAAATTAATAGTTGTATTATAATAATACTTAAATAAAGAATCAGAGAAATGTTGTTAAAATTAGTTTTTATGAAGTACAGCATGCCACACTCCAGGACACTGCATGTATCCAAGTCATCTACCCAAGTATAGAGGCAATCTGTTGCATGGTTTCATTACATATGAAGTATCATCATTTATCCCTTATAGCTCCCAAAAGCATGACAGACTGTTTGTTCCCACCGCGAGTCCAAACATTTTATGACTGCATTTGTACTGGTTTATTGGGACCTCTAGGAATTCAATCCATTTACCAGTGTCTGCTTAATGCAGCTGTTGAAGAGTACCAGTGCTGCTCAGTGCAGCTTTTTCTGATTATATTTTCTCATCCAGTTTTTCCAAGAGGGGATCAGGACCTTCAGTAAAGTCTTATTATTTCCTCTGTTTACTCCTTAATGCTACCAGAGTTATACAAATAAAGAAATGGATGCTAAATGCCCTGCTGTTCTGTAGTATTGGACGGTATGTGTGTATCAGAGCAGAGTGAACTCAAGTACCCTGTTAGTCTCATTTTCAACTCTGAGGGCCTCAGTTTTATCTGACCATCGCTTTCCCTGCATCCACAGCCAAAATAAACAGAGATCAGGGATCGGTCTCAAAACATAGCTGCCTCGTTGACTACGTTTACATGGACACCAGAAGTTGGGTTATTGCGAGAAAGCAGTGTTCCGGTTTACATGCACATTTTAAGTGTTGTACTCTCTACTCCCATATACATACTCCCGTGTCTCAAGAGTGAAATAATTATTCGATGATGTGTATCGTATACTCTGTTGTTTCATTTTATTTTCAGATATTCCAGAGTTGTTGCTGTGTTTGTTTCCTTACCTTTCTATTACAACCTTCAGTGGCATGAAAAAGTCGCTGAAAAGACACTCTCTCCCCACGAAGCCGTGCAGGACCACCTCCATGCTAGTTGGGAGGGCTTATCAGGCAGCGGGTCAGGCTGGTGCTGCACTGCACACTATGGCAGTGTTACAGGCATACCAGTCTGATCTGCTTAAGGACCTGAGTGCAGGTACCGCGCTCGACGAGGAAGTGTTTTCTGAACTTCGTCAAGCCACAGACCTATCTCTCCATGCGACCAAGCAGACAGCCTGTGCCATTGGCACACCTATGTCCGCTTTGGTCAGCACGGAAAGACACCTATGGCTCAACCTATCAGGCATCAAGGACAAAGATAAAGCTTTCCTCCTTGATGCCCCGGTTTCACCTTCTGGCCTATTTGGAGACGCTATGAATACGGTTATCGTCAAGTTCCAGGAGGCGAAAAGCCATGAGGAAGCATTTGGGCAATTCTTTCCTCGCCGCACTCAGGGGGCGGGGCCGTCGGCCACCCAGTCCCACCACAGTCCTGCTAGAAGGGAGGCTCAGAAGCAGAGTGTGGCGAGTCGTGCTCCCCCTCGTGATGACTGGGGACAGGCTCATCGCCCTCGACAGCCCCCAAAGCAAGACCTCAGGTTAAACCGGATAGGCATGTCTACTGTGGAAAGAACTGCATTTACTTTTACAGCAAATACTTCCTGGTCCCCAAGTAGGGTGGGGGGCTGCGTCCGATCTTAGATCCTTGAGGCTTGATCTGCTCAGTCAGGGAGTTCAAGTTCAAGATGCTAACTATCAAGACGGTCGTGTCACAAGCCCAACATCATGTTTTGGCTGGTCACGATCGATCTCATGGACGCATATTTTCATATAGAAATTCTGCCACAGCACAGGAAGTTCCCAAGGTTCGCTTTCGGGGGCGAAGCCTTCCAGTATCGGGTTCTTCCACTCGGCCTAGCCCTATTACCACGCACATTCACAAAATGCATGGATACAGCACTGCTTTGCGACTCCGAGGTATCCGTATTCTGAATTACATAGACGACTGGCTGATACTAGCGCAGTTCCAAGAACTGGCAGTTCAGCACAGGGATATCGTCTTATTTTCTCTGGGTCTGAGACTAAATGTCAGAAGAGCATTCTCACTCCCACCAAGGGAATTACCTATCTGGGAGTTATATGGAATTCGATCACAATGCGGGCACAATTGTCTCCCGCTCGAATCATTTCCATTCAGAACACCCTGAGCAAAGTCAGGCTAGGTCAAGGTTGCACTGCGTCCACGGTGATCCCATTGGGCCTTCTACACATGAGAAAAGCCAGGGGGTTTCATAAATGGCCAGCCCTCTAAGGCAAATAAGGGTTATGCACCATGGGCTTCGTTCCCTTTCTATGTGGTTCAGACCCCGGTTTCTTACCTTGGGTCCCACTCTAGGTGTTTCTTGTCGTTGCAGGCTGTTAACGACAGATGCCTCCCTGACGGGCTGTGTAGCGGTCTTAAGTGGTCGTCCAGCTCAATGGGAATTTGAGGGTCGTCAGCTCGATTGTCACATTAACTGTCTCGAGTTGATGGCTGTATTTCTGACCCTGAAATACTTCCTCCAGAGGCTTCCATGTCCTGAGTGGGTGGACAACACAACAGCAGTCTCCTACATAAATCATCAAGGAGGTCTACGTTCACATCAGCTGAATTCCCTGGCACGTCGGATTCTCCTTTTGGCCCAGGGCAAATTCCTGTCACTCAGGGCAGTTTATATCCCTGGATGCCTGAATGTGGGAGCAGATTTACTATCCAGACAGAAAATACCGACGGGGAGTGGAAACTCCACCCCGAGGTAGTAGAACAAATCTGGGTGAGATTTTACAGGGCAGAAGTGAACCTCTTCGCCTCTTCTCAGACAGCGCAATGTCCACTCTACATCTCTCTGAGTCACCCAGCCCCCCTGGGTCTGGACACGATGGCGCATACATTGCCCAGAATGTGTCTGTATGCGTTTCCCCATTTTCTCTGCTTCCTGGTGTCTTGGCCAGAGTTCGCCAGCAAGGGTCTTGCCTCTTACTGATAGCGCCGCACTGGCCGAACAGGGTATGGTTCTCGGAGATAATGTCTCTCCTCGATGGCTCGCCTTGGGCGATTCCGGACAGGAGGGACCTTCTGTCTCCGGCACAGGGGACAATATTTCATCCCCGTCCCGAGCTGTGGAACCTTCACGTTTGGCTCCTGAAGGGTACCAACTGAGGGACACAGGGCTTTCACCTGAGGGTCTCAAGACCATTTTAAGTGCTAGGGCTCCCTCTGCCAATAAATGGGGTGTCTTTGAAAAATGGTGCACTACACAAAATGCAGATCCAGTTAACTGCCAAATTGCTTCAGTTCTGGACTTTCTGCAGGAAAAACTGTCAGCAGGCATATGCCCCGCCACTCTCAGGTTTTATGTGGCCACCATTTCGGCTTGCCATGCCCTTATGGATGGGGTGCCTTTGGGGAGACATCCTCTACTCGCCTGTTTCATTTGTGGAGCCAGGTGACTGAGGCCTCCTGCTAGGACCAGGACCCCTTCATGGGACTTAGCAGTAGTCCTGGAGGGTCTGGTTGAGACCCCCTTTGAACCTCTTGAGTCAGCGTCTGGCAGACTTCTGACTCTCAAGATGGTTTTTCTTATGGCAATTACCTCTCTAAAGAGAATTGGGGACCTACAGGCTCTGTCTGTCTTTCCAGCCTGTTTAGAGTTTGCCCCAGGAATGACCAAAGCAATTTTGCACCCTCATCCTGACTACCTGCCTAAGGTGCCTTACTCGAACTTACACCCGAAGGAAGCCTTCTGCTCCCTGCCGTTCTCTACGCCGGAGCAGGAAAGACTTCATGGACTTTGTCCAGTCCATGCCCTTCAGACTTATGTCCACCACACTAGCCAGTTGCATAAGTCAGGTCAACTATTCGTTTGCCATGGGGGTGAGGGACGCTATTGCCCTGGCCTACGAGTGTTTCAGAACACTGCTTTCTGCAAAAACCCTGCAATAACCTGCTTAAGTGCATGCAAATGGAGTCATTGTTTATTGCTTACATAGGCAAATGCCTTCTGAGAGAATACCCTAACCAGTGCTGGGTAGATTACTTCTGAATTGTAATACGGTACTGTTTACAAATTGCATGGCTAAAAAAGCAATAAATGACGTAATCTCTTGAATTATATTTTTAGGTAATCTATTAATCGATTAATTTAGGATTTCTTTTGGATTACATCTGACCTAACTTTTGATTATTTGATGTCACAAACATTTGAATAGGATAATCAAAATATGAGAATTGATATGATTTTTTTGTTTTACTCTATATTTGTACAGTTCCTGAGTGAAAAGCATCACTTAAAGGGCAATGATGACAGAAAAAGATGTTGTGGATTATTCTTGTTTAGAAGATAATTTTCTTTTTCTTTTTTCTTATTTTTTTTAGTTTTGAATAATTTTTTGTCCAGACTTACAGAATCAATTATTTAAGGTTGCTGGATATGATGTAGACATTGTAATTCACAGCTATAAATCGGGAGTAGTAGTTGCATTAACTGAAAGTTCTCCATCATTTACTGAATTTTTTCAACCATCGACAGATAATTCAAAACGCTGTCCATTATTTTGACAGACAAAAAAAGGAAATAAATGTAACCTTGTGCATCAGTTTTGATCTCTCTCTCTCTCTCTCTCTCTGCTGTGTGTGTATGTGCCCTATTTATTGCCTGCTATTGTCATGGTCCTGTCACTCTCTCAGTCTTGGTTTTTGTCTGACAGGACAGGACCGTGTCTTGTGTTTCAATGTCTGTCTTTGTTTGAGCATAATTTCGGTTATATTCCCCACCATGCCCTCTTCGGCCTGTCTTGTTTCATGTCTGGAGTGTGGCGTCTAGGTCCGAACTTCCTGTTTGGTTCAGTTTTGGCCTGTGTCGGGATCCTGACACTCATGCTCCATGTCTGTCTGTTATTGACATGGGTTCACTGTGCTTATGTCATCTTGGCAGCATGCACTCACATCTCTCGCGATCACAGGTGCGTGTTGCGCTTGCGTTGCATTGCACGCCTGGGTTGCGAGCTGTCTTCGTGTTGTGCTGAGGTTTGGTCACTTTGGTCTAAGGTGTCAGGTGTGTGTGTGGCCAAACTCTCAAACATGTATCCCGTCTTGTTTTTGTCACCTGTTGCGTGCGCTCATGTTTTGTTTAGTGTGAGAATGCATGGCATCACTTTGTTTGGTGTTGTTACGCATTCTCTTATCTTGTTTGTCAGTTGGCATGGGTGTATACTGACTTATTGTCATGGAAATGTGCACTCATGCCATTCAGATGTTTTGTTGTCTTGTGAGAGCACGTGGCTTTGATTTGTTTCTGTGTCACCGCATGTCTCTCTGTCTTACGTCATACCTCCTTGTTTGCTTATTAGTTAATTTGCCACACCTGTTCCCTGTTAACTCATTTGATTTTTCTCCCTATTTTAGTCTCCTCTTGTGTGCTGTCCAGTGCCAGTTCATTTTGTCAGGAACCTACCTTGTTCCTGTTCTGTCCACTCGGTCCTGTGCCCCATTTACCTCCTTACCCAGACAGGATTACTTCCTTTGTTGTTTTTACCCAACAGGGTTGTTTATGTTTGTTTTTCCCCCTTGTGGGAGTTTCGGTTTGATTTTTTTGCCCTTTTTGTTTGTATGAATAAGCCTCTGTATTCCTGACAGCTATTAAGATGAGTTTCAGGCAATCTGATCAAGAGCGTACTGGGCCATCGCCATTTATACCTGGTAATATGTGTCTCATTTAATCACTTGTGTTGAGATTTCAAGTGGAGGGTCTCTCAATTCATTACATTAATTATTATGTCAATCTGTTACTGCATTATAATAGTGCAAAAACGTAGAAAAACAAAAAGAAAGCAGTGGCGTATTGTTTCTGCCAATTATACTTACAGTACATTTAATTGTAGAGCAAAAATTTGACATCTAGATCAGAATTGTCCGTTGTTTTAGTGGAGTTGCTGTATTAACCTGAGTTTCATATGTTAGTGCTTCTTATCTGTGTCACTTTGTTGATATCCGACACACTGAAAAATTTGTGAACTTGTGCATGTGTATGCACTTTTCAAAATTTACAGCCTGATAATTTTCTTTTAATGCCGCACTTAACCAGCAACGTTTTAAAATCTTGTTTTAGCATAGCATTTGATTGACAGGTAGATCTTTCACCCTAGGACTTCTTGGTTTCACAACACTCTCTTGGGGAGCCAAAAATCTATTATATACCCAATGTCTTGTGTATACCAATATAATGGATGCTACGCCCCTGTATGTATCTCTAGTACTTATGAAATATAAAGTTTTATGGATAAAAATAGACCAGGATGGAAAATTTGCAACTTAGTTCTAGAATGACTGATAAAGTTTTTTTTCTAGTGCAACCACTGATCAGGAGTATTTAGTAACTTGCATAATTATTTGTCATGATTGGGAGTTGAATGTTTTACCCCATAATGCTCATAGAGCACTGGGCTCCCCATCAATGACTAATAATGGAGGCTTATGGGAGAGTTTCTAAAATCATGGACAGGTACCCCGGGGGACATTAAACAAACATGGTCGTACTCTGGCAATTTTAGAAACACAATCCATGTGTGCTCACAGATCAGACAAGTCATATTTGTGAATCAACATCACAAAAAACAATCTGAAAAGTTATTACAAAATAAAAAGTGCATTCATTTACGTTTTTGAAGCAGAGCACAGAATCATTTAGCGAAACTAACTTTACTGCTCAAATGCAGTTGTTTCAGCATTTAAGTGTGGTTTACATTGTGAATATGTAATTTCGTGTAGTTGTGCATTTTGATGCGTTTGATGGACAAATCCCTTCTAAAGACATAACGACACATGGTTACATGTCACACAGATAAATAATTTAAATAAATAATAATAAATAATTTAAAATAATTAAATAACCAACCATATTTGGTTAGATATGCAATATAAAGTTAAGAAAACATGCAAGCACACCTCCAAATATTTCTTTAAATTTGATGTTGTATTGGTTGCAGTGGATAGGATATTAAGTTTTGTTAGGCACAGTAAAGTTTTTGGCCTGTGTCTCTTTAAAAGTGTAATGATTTTTGTAAACACACTGGTCAAATGCTGAGTGACACCTCTCCATCTTCAGTGTAATTATAGCCACCTATTTATCAGGGGACAAATAAATTATCAAGGATTATTTGCTGTTTCCTGATTAATATTTCAACATGTAATCCATTAAAAAGTAACTGTATGATTACAAGTATTTTAAAATTAATCTAATTACAAGTACTTGATTTTTGAAATCCGATTATGTAATCCAGATCAAATGTAATCCATTATTACCTATCACTGATCCTAGCAGAGATGGAACCTGCTCTTCATAGGCAGTAGCTGAAAACTCACACACAAATAGTGCTCCGCGCAGGAGACTCGACTCAAAATTTATTCCAAAGGAGTTTAGACAGGTGTCAACTTGTTGCAAATTTAACATTCAGCCTCTTAGGCACAAAGCAGGGCTTTTTTCTAGAATCGATAGAAATGCCCTAATAAGCATAGAAATGCATAGCACATACAAATATTGTGCAAAATAGTTATTCTTACCTGCCTTATTATTTTGCTAAAACAAGGTTTCTTAATAGGCACCATAATTAAGATACTTACCTTGGGAGTGCACCAATGGTACCTTGAAATGCTGCCTGAGTAGTCAGCTCACTAGGTTTTGGAGCATAGCTCCAGTCTTTCAGGGATCTTCCTGAGCCAATGCTTGGCCTGTTTGTACGTGCCAGTGTTCATATGCTTGTACAGTTTTTTCTGAGCCAATGCAAGTTTTTGAGGCTGTTGAGTAGGGCTGAAACGATTAGTCTACGTTTTCGACAACGAAAAATTGTTGACAAAAATATTAATTGTCGAATAGTCGCTTCTTCTCATTTAACGTAACTTGAGATCATATGAAACTCTAATGATGATGCAAGAGAGGAGCACTTCAGCTCATGCCTCACTGGGTAGAGGAAGAAATCACATGTCCAGATGCACTCAAAACTTTCCAAACAGCTTCAGGTGATGTAGATCACAAAATATAATGGAAATATAATGGAAAAATGCTAAATAAGGAAATGCTGAAGCACTGTCATCGTGTGTCATGTGTCATCTTATTGTGAAGTAAATCTGCAATACACAGCTCTTTTAAGAAGAGAGTGTACTCTTAGCAAATTATACACTGCAACAAAGTTTTTGATCAGTCTTTGATGGCTTGTTTTCCAAAAAATACTATCTAAAACTCCTTTAAAACAATGTATATTTACATTAGTAGCTATACTGTAGAACACAAAATTGTTATTGGAGAATGTTGAATACAATATTTAATATTTTAATATTTTAAAATATCTAAAAACACTTAAAACAAGATACATTTACCTACAACACAACATTTAAGATATTTAGAATTGCTTTTAGAGAATGTGGAAAACAAGATAAAAAAAAAATTGGAATTCAGTGAATGTCATTTAGAGATATGTTTAAAAGATGATTTTGTCATCTTTATTGTTAGTAAGCACATTTAATACAACCTTTTAAGTCAAGGCACAAGCTGAATAGTCAGTTAAGAGCTAATGATTAATCGTTAGATTAGTCGATTATCATAATATTCATTAGTTGCGGCCCACAGAAAATCTCTCCTAAGTCAGTTATATGAACCTAATGCTAAGTACCATACAAAAGTTGACAGTGTCAATATCTTCTTCATATTAAATCATCTACTGCGGCATACTTACGACATACTGTTCCATGAAAAACTATAAATTATTTTATCAACTTAGCCTACACAGTCCTGGCAGAGATAAGGCAAAGTACTTAGCGGATCACAGTATGTCAAAACATATACATGTCCTGCTTTTATTTACATTTCTTCATAAGCTGTTTAACAAGTACCATGAATGGCTTGGATTGGCTATAAACACTTGGGAAACCATGTACAAACATCCCACATTACTGTGGGCCAGAGAGAGAGAGAGAGAGAGAGAGAGAGAGAGAGAGCAGCTGTTCAACGCACTCTTCTCCATTCTCATCCTCCCTTCTTCATCCGTGATGGAAACAAATGAATCTTTCATCCAAGGAATCTCAAACCCTTTCAAACAAAACCAGCATGCTACAACTAGACTTAAAATCTCTTGCTTGAGACATTAGCTGTAAACATAGATTAGCAATGTAGAATGTCCATCATCTGTGGGCAACTCACACGGCTGTTTTTTTTCTTTTTCTTTTTTTAGCTTTTCAAACTAAATGTATTGGTCCAATTTCCATGCCTTCAACTTGACAATTTGCGATGTCATCCCAGTCTGTCTGTAAATCTCCAGGAGAGCATGAAAAAGTGTAACAGCTGCAGATTCCTCTGGATATTTACATAAATTATGAGAAAATGTCTTCTTGCGCTCTCCTCTTTGCATTATGGAAATGGATTAAAATATATCCTACTGAAAACATTTAGCTTTGACTGTATATACACTACAGTGGCCCAGACTGTAAGAAATAGTAACAAAGTGTCAGAGAAAGACATATTAACGGCTCCCGTAATGCTGATGTTGTCCATATGTTAGCATGACAGACTCCACATACTCCAAAACTTCAAGCGTTCAGCAGTCACATCAAGTGTTTCACTGAAAATGTAGACGCAGTGAAAAGTGGTGAAAAGGAATTCTTGGTCATTTACTACAATTCTCAAGTTGTTTGTGTGATGTGCACTAATAAAGAAATGTTTTCTTTCTCAAAAGACCAGCTGAGACCTGTATGAATTTCCAGTCCTGGGCCTTGTTTTAATTAATTTTTGTTACCTTAATAAAGGTAATAGTAAATGAAGAGTTCACCGCACCATAGCTAGTGTGTTATGAGACATTATGAGCAGTTCTGTTCACTTAAACAAATGTTATCAGGTTTGTGATAGCAATGAAATGAGGCTTTCTCTTTTCAAGAGGTTGTGATAATCGTTTGCCTCAATTTTCATTCACAGTCTCCAAATTTTTCAGTCAAATAACTGTAATTTAACAATTTATTTTACAAAAAAACATCAGATAACTATGATTTATAATGTAACTCTTCGTTTCAGCCCACTTAAGAATATTATCAATTCCATTTAGGAGAATATTTTTATGTATGCCGTTCACGGCACTCTCATTCATTGCTATGAATGTTCTGTGGAAAGCTAGTCAGAGTGAGAAGTGGTAACCAAGGAGGGTGGAGTTTAGCAAAGGGTCAATTGTTTGCATGTGAGAATCACTGATTTAGAGTTGGTTTTCTTTTCTTGTTTTCTTTGTTTTCCCAAGTCTCTGAGCCAACTGCCTATGTGTGCATTCACTCTCCCCCTTGTATGTTTAATCCTCACCTTCAGGCCAATGCTGACAGCTGTTGAGACACAGTAATGCTGGACACTCTTGTGCTCTTATCTGTCCCTCAAGCCTTACCATTATCCTCTCTGAGGAACCCTTATAATGGAATGTCCCTGTTTGAAGTACAGAACGGGCCTTTCTGCTCCAGCAAGACCTATTACACACAACAACACCATGCACACTTTCTCTGTAGCACCTCAGATTTATGAGTTTCATATGCCCTTAGAAAGTATATGGCCATGACAGAGCAAGGTCACGAAAGAAAGCCCTGATCAATATTTGAATGAAAAGCCATTTGGGAAGTTTTTAAGGCCTTTTCTCCTCCCCCCTCTCCCTCTTTCTGTCTCAAACTCTCCCAGGGAACAACATCAGGAAAGTATCGATTGCCGGGGTCCAGTAGTTAGTCAGAGGCTATCTCCTTTGACTAAAGCCCCTTAGCACTCTGTCACCTCCTCATCACTATGATAGATTGTTACTCTCTGGGCCACAGTAATTGCACGCAGCTTCAGTTGGGTCATTAATTTCAACACTTTCACCATTTACCAAAAAATCTCCTTTATCTTTGTGACCCAAGCAGTTTGCTTTTGCAGCGAAAGCAGAAAAAGGGACACATAAAACTCTCACTCCCGCTTTTGGAGCATGATGGGGCATCCGTTACACATCTCGTCCATATTTCTCTCTCACATTCTTTTTTTTTAGATAGTATTTTTTACCTTTCTGTCTTTTTCTTTTCTCTTCTCTTCCTCTCACATTCACTGTAGTCTTCTGTCTTGTTACCCAGACTGCCTGTCTGTGTTTGTGATTCTGTGAAGTTCAGTAATTATATAGTCTCAGTTCTCAAATCTGGGCATTACTGTATTTTAGATTTGCATTTTGCTCATCATGATTACATGTATTTATAGCAATTTCTTGGAACAAACACATGGATATTGCACATACTATATATAGTACACATACACAAATGATCAGTGCTCAAATAAACTGAATACTCCTTACAGCACTCAACAGTAAGGGGGCCTGTGTAATAGTGTTTTGGGCCAATTGACGGAACTATCACTTGCCCTGGGCTTAATTTAACATACTCGTTGTGAATTATGCTTATTGAAATATGTTTATATATATATAAAACAATTGCAAACAATTATCAAACCATACAATTATTTGTAATTTATCTGTTGCTTATAAAATGAGTTTCCTGAGAATTTACTAAATATTTTTTTGTATTACAATTTGAAAAACAATTAATTACGACTACTTTATTGATATTGAAAATTTTTGTAAAACAACCTTGATGAATGTATGAAATGCAATTACAGGGATCACATTGAAAGTAATGCATGAATAACTATAAAACAGGAAAATGGAGAGAGAGAGAGAGGCCATTTATTCTCCCCTGACATGTAGCACAGATCATCTGTCACTGATGTCATTATCATGTGCTGCTCTTGACCTGATGTCTACCTATAAAATACACAGAGTCAACATCTGCCTTTGAGGAACACAGTTTATTTCCCCTGCTCTGCATAGACACTTTAAGCCACCTTAATCAGACACAATGATTTCCAGTTTAATTTGAGGCTCTGGGCAACCAAACGGCTGGCTACTGCCAACACTTTGACGGCGAGATCTGCACTTGCCCTTCTACTGCGTGACAAATATTCAATCCATCCATTTAGTTTTCATAAACACATGGCTTATGCAAATCTTACAAAATAATCTCCATGTTGCAAAGCAATTTGAGCAGTGGCAATCGCAGGCATTAATGAAAAAGGCACAAAGAGAGATGTGTTCACACCGACTGTAACTGCATTAATCCACAGGAAAAGGTTAGAAATGACTGAGTTGCCTCTAAAATGCCCCATACTGTAGTGATGTATGAAATCATCACTACTAACAAATGTCTGCCCCATTTGTTATGTTAAAAGGTCACGTCATTGTCATTTACATAATCTACTTGTCAGAAATGAACTCCAATGTAATATCAGCCCAGAATACACTTGCTGCTTTTGAAGTGAATGCCGGTTAAGAATCATCATCATTCTTGGAGGATAGTTTTGCCCGCTTTGTCAATTATGTTACTTTCCAGTGGCAGCTTTCATTTTTTTTAATTCCTTTAAACTCATGAATAAGATACACTGCTAGGCTAGAGTTGAATGTGTTTTTAACATTTCCTCCATTCTAAAGGATGACAATCATTTGTCCTTGTCAGAAAAAGAACACTATGATATCATCTTAAGAGTGCAGTAAAACTTTCAAAGGCATACTGAGAAAATCATTTTTTTTTAATGGTCTGTCTGGATGCTTTTCCTGTACAGCAGCATGGGCCACATAGATATCACATCTTAGAGATCATCTAGATGTTTGCAAGGTGGTTTGGATTCTAATTTCATTATACACTGTGAGGCATGTAATTTCTTCTTATTATTATTATTCTTATTATTATATCTCTTTTTAACTTTATCCTTATGTTCTGTATTTCTGTTTATTGATAGAGACATCTGAACTTCTCTCTTCACAGAAAACATTCTGTTTTCTGAAAGATACTTGAAATGGACACATTACACTATGAATGACAATGAACAGATTATTTAAATTAACAGAATAATGGATTAGTAGTAGTTGCTGCTCCCTTTACACACTATAAAATAAATCCTGTTGTTTTTACAAAAAAAAAAAAATCTGGCAGCTGTGGTTGCCAGAATAATGATGTAAAAACGTCTAAGTTATTGATGTAACCTCCCGTTCCCTGATGGAGGGAACGAGACATTGTGTCGAAGAAGCGACACTAGGGGTATCTCTTGAGAGCCTTTCACATCTCTGATCTATGAGAAAAGGTCAATGAGAAATTGGCAGACAGAATTTGCATGTTCCGCCCCTGGACATACAGGTATAAAGGGAGGGAAATGCATCTGTTTCATTCAGGATTTTTCTGAGGAGCCGACAATGAGGTTTGGCCGCAACAGTGGCTTGGTTCAGTGACGTGGCAGGGAGGACACAACGTCTCATTCCCTCCATCAGGGAACGGAGGTTACATCCATAACCTAGACATTGTGTCAAAGAAGCGACACTAGGGGTCCAATTTAAATCACGCCATGTGCTGAGCCGTGTATGTGTACTGCTGACACAGGAGCGGGTAGGTATTTTACATGCCAAAGGACCAACTGTGTCAGGCTGCACTTACCCTTCCCCAATGCCCCGTAAAATCATCAAAGCCTTCTGGTTCTTTACCCCGAACGGGGGGAACAAGGCGACGTGCCAAGCATGGGAGCAGACTGCGCCAGCCGCGCCTTTTCTCTCTCTATGTTTCTTGCATAGAGTTAAAGAGGCTTGGGCCATCTTAACGCTATCATACACATCGGGGAAGGCGATCTTTCCCAGTTTTCCTATTCTTTCAGGGGGGAAAGACCCTTCGGAGACCACACCTGCCCAGACTGGGCGAGGAAAAGTGTGGTGAAATACATCACATGGGCTTTTAGGTCATATGTGGAGAATGGCGCACTGGTAGATCCTACCTCATTGGAGGGAGGAGTTGCTACAAACACGACGACCGGGGGATGGAGAGGCGGGTCTGCTCGCAAGGGGACCGTGCCGCGGAAAATACACATAGGGTGATAAGTCCATGTAGGAGCCCATACTGTGGAGCACCTATTCCAGTACAGTGTAGATTGAGTACCCGCATTGGATTTGGTCAGCAAATTCCTCTGCTGAATTCGCGGACCAGAGGGCTCAGGAGGAGTCATCCAGGGAGCCAAGTTAGTTGGATCTCCTGGGATAAGAGTGCACGGTTTTACCTCAGTGGAAGGAAAGGGTGCTAGGTGCAAGCGGTCCACCCGGTCAGTTGACAGCGTGTTACCGAGTTCTACCGGCTCGGACCAGAGAAAACACAGGAGGAAACAGACTCAACCCTGAGATTGTAAAATCTCGTAAAGGTATTGGATGTTGCCCAACCCACTGCTCTGCATATGTCTGCTAGGGAGGTGCCTCTGACCAGTGCCCACACGGACACAACACTTCTTGTCGAGTGTGCTCGGTCCCGCAAATGGGGGGGGGGGTGGGGGGGGGGCATGGCCTGGGTGTGATAGGCCAATGTAATGGTGTCAACTTCCCAGTGGAAAAGCCACTGTTTAGAGACAGCGTTCCCTTTCTGTTGTCCACCAAAGTAGACAAAGAGCTGCTCAGAACGTCTAGAGATCTGCGTGCAGTTCAAATGGATATGCAAAGCACTTACTGAACACAGCAACGAAGGGGCTGGGCCTGCCTCCTCCCGGGGAAGCTTCGCTTGCAGGATCACTACCTGGTCCCTGAAGGGAGTTGTAGGAACCTTGGGCATGTAGCCCGGTCGCTGTCTTAGGAACACCTGAGTGTCTGCCGGACCGAACTCCAGGCAGGTGTCGCTGACAGAGAACGCTTGCAGGTCCCCGACCCTCTGATGGAGGCGAACGTGATCAGGAGGGCCGTCTTCAGGAAGAGGGCCTTGAATTCGACTGATTCTAGCGGCTCGAAGGGGGTGGTCCCTGAAGGTCCGAGAGGGCCACTGAGCGATCCCAGGAGGGGAACAGGCTTGACCAGGAGGGATTCAATCTCCGGGCACCTCTTTAGGATAGTTAGTTTGATAATTAAGTCGTGGTGGGCTGCGATAGCAGCTACATACACCTTCACAGGACAGCCCCCTCCCTCCAACCTCTCCTGCAGGGATGAGAGCACTGACCCAACTGCGAACCTCTGTGGGTCTTCAGCCCGGGAAAAACACCAATTTGCAAACAAGCGCAACTTCAGGGCGTAAAGTTGCTTGGTAGAGGGAGCTCTGGCTTGGTTGATCGTGTCTACGACAGCAGGTGGTAGGCCAACTAGATCTTCCGCATCCTGTCCAGTGGCCAGACATGGAGGTTCCAGAAGTCTGGGTGCGGATGCCAGAGGGTGCCCCGTCCCTGAGAAGAAAGGCCCTTCCTCAGGGGAATTCGCCAGGGATGGGCTGTCGCAAGGATCACGAGATCTGAGAACCAAGTGTGAGAGGGCCAATGGGGGCCCATTAGAGTGACTTTTTCCTCGTCTCACTGGAGGACATGTGTACTTGCGCAGCCCCGTGGGCCAGCTGTGTGCCAGCACGTCTGCCCCGAGGGGAGCCTCTGTTTGGGCGTACAAGAGCGGCCAGTGGGAGGTCTCTCGGGAGGTGAACAGGTCTACCTGTGCCTTGCTGAACCTTTCCCAAATCAGCTGGACCGACTGGGGGGTGAAGCCTTCACTCTCCACTGGGCAAGCATTGTCGTGATAACGCCTCCGCATATTGCTCATCTACCTGCAAAAGGTGTCTTGGAGTGACACATGACAAGAAATGCTGTTTGAAGAAACACAATTTATTATATTTTTAAGAACAGACAAAAAAAAAAGCAGTCACTGCTCATGTCTGATTCACTGTTCAGAGGGGTGCAAAGGGACCCTGTCGCGTGAAAAAAGCACATGTAAAGAGTTATCACTAATTTTTCTCTGTTTCATCCAACTGAAAACTGTTTGGGAGAATAATGTAGTCTATGAGAATGCTGCACATGATCTCTGATCATCTCGTGACGTACTGCAAGTTTAGTTCGCTCTTACACATTGTGAACGCAACTCTGCAGGATCAGTAATATATACAGGTATCTTTGTATTAAATAAACAAAGAGGTAGTAATACAAGACACGTTCAACTTGAACCTAAATTAAGTTCTATATTTTTCTTTAAGGCAGCATAAATATGACCAAAACGGAATACAAACACATTTGATAAGACCACACATTTTTTGGGAACACAAGAATTTATTAGGCTTATTTATTATGATGACTATTATAATTATCTTTACATGTATAATTGTCTTTAGTTCTTAAGTTGTATGCTAGTAATTTTCACCTGTTGCTGCATACTGATACTTGAGTGATGGTAAATGTTTGGATTTGGGTTGGTGGTTATATAGAGGATCTTTTTTATCACTTCGTTATTTTAATTGCTTTTTCGTGTCGTATAAAGTGCAATTTGAATTTAGAAATGTCTTTTGTTTAAGTTTGTCGTGTTTCAATAAATTAATAACATTTTTAAAGCAAAATCAATAAAGCAAAAATATTCACTGACCCTGGGGATTGACCATATAATCGAATATTGATATTTTAAATGCGATTATCATTCAAATGTTTTTTACATATCACCAAAAGGGAAGTTTTTCATGAAGTAAAATGAAGTAATTTTATGGAGACCCACACAAACGCATGTACTCAATTCCATATTGCAACAAGTTACCTATTAATATTTGCATATTTGTTTGTTTTTGAGTAGTCTATGGGCAATATAAACATTTTATTTTATTGAAAAACTTTGTTTTTGAAAATAGTAAATTATTAGTTTATTGTATGGTTCTTTTGAAAAAAATGCATCAACCAAAAATTTGAAAATTGGCTCTTAGTGAAAAAAGGTTCCTGACCCTGGTCTAAGCGGTCTCTGGTCTCTTAAATTATATTTAGTATGAAAGTATGCGTGAGAGTAGCATCATATATAAATCAATAATTAATGTAATTCTACTTCATTATGTGATCGGAATCCACATCAGATCCAAGTCGGATGTTATTTCAATCACTTGTTGGTGTTTGTAAGTGCGTTTTGAGCTCAAGACATGAACATCACGAATGATCATTCAGATGTGTGTGATTTAGCAGGTGTGATTACATTATGCGATTAATTTCATGCAAATTGTAGGCTTATTGTGAGGCATTTAATGGCTAATTTATACACTGTGTAAATGCTTGCGTGCAAGCATCAATAACACGCGTGGATTAATGACATTGAAATGATAATGATATTATTAATAAAGATAATTATAATAATCATCATAATAAATAAGCCTAATAAATTCTTGTGTTCCCAAAAAATGTGCGTTCTTATCAAATGTGTTTGTATTCATATTTATGCTGCCTTAAAGAAAAATATAGAACTTAATTTAGGTTCAAGTTGAACGTGTCTTGTATTACTCTATGATTTAATCACTTTTGTCTTTGTTTATTTAATACAAAGATACCTGTATATATTACTGATCCTGCAGAGTTGCGTTCACAATGTGTAAGAGCGAACTAAACTCGCAGTACCTCACAAGATGATCAGAGATCATGTGCAGCGTTCTCATAGACTACATTATTCTCCCAAACAATTTTCAGTTGGATGAAACAGAGAAAAATGAGTGATAACTCTTTACATGCGCTTGTTTCATGAGACAGGGTCCCGTTGCACCCCTCTGAACAGTGAATCAGACATGAGCAAAATACTCAGCTTAAAAAATCCACATTTGGAGGCTTTAAACTTCGTGAGAAAGGATATCAAAACAGTGTCATTGACTTCAAGCTTTGCAACCGCACCACATGTTCTGTTGGAAAAGTATATATATAAAGTTTTAAACATGTTGGTGAGAGACCCAGCAAGCCACCTGATTTTTAACAAAGAGCCACGTGGCTCGCGAGCCATATGTTCCCGACCCCTGGCTTAGACAAATGTCTCATTTGCTGAGAATGTGCTAACGTGCACACCATAAAAATATAAATCCTAAAAGTTTAAGAACCACTTCATGGTCAGAATGACGATCTTTTGAATCATGCTCGCGCCAGAGAATTATTGCACCTCGACCTGTAATTGGCCAAAATGCTCCGTTCAACTTCTCTGAGACCCTCTACTCTTCCCTGCGGAACACGGAAGCTTGACCTCTGACCCACTTTCTGTAGATCTGAATTTCTGCGGTTTGAATTTTAGAATATTGAATTTGGTGTTCTGAATTTCATCTTCATCTTGAAAACTGTATTTTTTAAAACGGAATATTTACAGTGTAAGAATTCAGAACCAAAAATTAGCTGTTTGAAAATACATATTCATAAGATTATGCCATAAAAAACTATTCAATTTGGTTAAATATGAAATGTTCAGGATTGGAGTTTAAAAAAATTCAAATTCAAACCTATTTAAAATACAACGTAATATTTCATTTGGCAAAAATCACACTTATAATTTAAATTCAAAAGTCTATAATTCAAATTTACACAATTCAAATTCAAATTGTTTTGGCATTATTCTGGCTCCATACAACCAGTTGGCTCAAAGAAAATTTCTGAATGAAAGATGCATTTCCCTCCCTTTATACCATATGTCCAGGCGGGACAGCAAATTCTGTCTGCCAATTTCTCATTGGCCTTTTCTCATAGTTCAAAGATGCGAAAGGCTCTCAAGAGAGACCCCTAGTGTTGCTTCTTAGATACAACGTCGAAGTGAGCGACAGACGGGGAAATACAGTTAAAGTGTAAACCACTTTACAGAACGACCTGTATATTTTACAGTTTAAAATGGTTGTAATTTACACTCTGGCACTGTAAAAAAAAAAAAAAAATAATTCTACGAAATTTACTGATAAAATAAATCATAAACTTGCCTTCTGAAACTGTAAACATCTGTTGTTTAATTTATAAGGTAGTTGTTAATCACCATAGTAACTACAGAAGTGCACATGATGATATGTAGTTCATCAGTAGTGGCTCTTCCAGACGCTTCCTTTTAAACATTTAGAGACAGTGCTCAGTATCACTCACACAAACACTAAAATCATGGTAACATGTGAGATTTAAATGCAGTAAACATTAACTAAATGATATCAAATATAACACAGAACACCCCAGTGTACGTAACTGATATAAAAAATATGATGAAACATAACTATTCCCATAAAATATAATGAAATGTAATGGGTCATGCAGGGAATTGAGGGAACACCCGATTACTATTTTTTACTGTAATTTTAACAATAATTTACTGTAAAAAGTACATGTACTCTCTTGTTCTTGTTCAATAATTACACAGGAAAATCTTACTTTTTACATTTAAATAATTAAAAATATTACTGTATATTTTACAGTTAATATTTGTTAATCAATTAACATTTTATTTCTGTAATATTTTTACAGTATTTTACTTTTAAAATTACTGACATTTTTTACAGTGCATGTTTGGAATACAATTACAAACATTAACTTTAAAGGGATAGTTCACCAAAAAATGCATATTCAGTCATGATTTACTTGCCCACATGTTATTCTAAGCACATATGACATTCTGAATTTTTCGTTACAAAGGGAGAAACTTTGAAAAAATATTCTGTTCACTGATGTCATACAATGGCAGTGGATGTGTCCAACTCTTCAACTCTTTTAACCCCCCCCCCCCACCCCGCCACCCCCACCCCCCACCACACACATACACACACACACACACACACACACACACACATTACAATTCTGAACACGTGGACCAGTTAAATGCTTTGTTTATCATGACGCCTCCCTCGAGTCAAGTAGACTTGAAGTGTGGCTTGTTTTATGCAAACCTACAATTTAGGAGTGCAATTGAAGCATTAAAGAGGAGATTATAAAACATGATACTCTTCTCTGTTGATTCTCTCTGTCCCACTGTTTACTTCTCACTCTCCAATATATTTCCCTTATTCATTAACTGAATGGGTCACTGTCTGCATTAAACTACATTACGATAAGTTCCCCATTAATTTTCTCTGTTGGTAAACTGGTTCAGATTTACAACTAGCGACACAGCACTTGTACTGGGTGAGAATTAAGACCTCAATTACATGTAACAGGTGCTTATAAAAGTCCCTGCTTGTGATAAATTCTCACCCAATGTGGTTTGCATTGGAGGAGGGTGTCAAGTGTTGCTTTCAGCATATGCAATAAGACAATTTAGACAACCAGCTGCCATTTGAAAGTTTCCATCATGGCTCTTTTACGAGCATACTAATTACTAATTGTGCCCCCTCAAGGATGTGTGTGCTGTTCTGGAGGCCTATTGTGTTGCGTAATTGTTGTTGTCTTGAGAAAGCACTGGCATTATTCCTGTTAGAAACTCCCTTTGGAAGGATGGATGGATGGGGAGGATGGATGAATAATTAATTAATGCTGTGGAAGCCCTTGCTGCGTGGAATGTGCATGCAGATTCTGCTGCTGGGATTGATGACGGTTGGATTGCACGCACACACACACACACACACACACACACACACACACACACACACACACACACACTTCCTGTGCCTTCATTAGGGCTCTATTGTCACAGTGTCTGGACGGCAATGGAGTCCGTGAATGTGTTTCCAGCTGTTCGACTAATTGCAGTGTCCAGCATGGTGTTGTATTGCAGACAGATTGATCCTCACTGTGTATCTGTTTTCTCAGAGACTGACAGGAGAGGAGCCCTTAGAATTGGTTCTGTGCCTTTGGTAAATCATTTTAATTAATGAACGCTGGAAGCTAGGATGATGGAGTGGCTATTCACATGGAAGAAACTATCACATGCAAACATCTCTCTGCTAATTTGATAAAGGGAAATCTTTTCTCAGACAGATTGGATGATATGGAGTGGACCCTAATTTTGTATTCCTATCTGGCTATAATTACTGTGTGAATAAGCACTCTTGTGTCCTTTTCTCTCTGTAGTCTGCTTAGTATTTTTAATGTACAGTATTGTAACTAATGGTACAAAACGTATGCATTGATTGCAGTCAACATGCAAATTCCAACTCTTACACTGTATCTGCACTAAAAGCGAGTTGCATGGCATGGTAAAACTACATTACCAATCAAAAGTTTGTAAACATTCTCATTTACTGACACACTGAATTTAAGTATATCATGATGTTAAAAATAGGATTGGTGGATGAGGTGGATACCTCATGAAGCTGGTTTCAAGAATGCCCAGATTATGCAGAGCTATAATTTGTGCAAAGGGTGGCTACTTTTAAAGAATCTAAAATGTTTTGTTCAGTAGATGAGATAGGAATCAAATCTGTTGGCCTAATTAGTTTTGTAAACACAGATAAATATTTATGTATAAAAAGTGCAGATTAAAATTTGTAATCAAATGAATTACATGGGGTCCCAATTAATTAATCGCAATTAATCACATTTAATCACATATACAAATATTTGCTGAGAAAGCCCCATTATAATTCAATATGTAATGATAAAATAATTATACATAGTTATCTTTAAATATTTAAAAATTATATATAGATAGATAGATAGATAGATCAGAAATGCTTGTGTAGCATTTATCATTGGTATTTCACAACTACTGAAATCTTGTTGTTGTATGAATGGTGCATGGCATTGGTTTTTGATATAAAACATTTTTTACAGGTTAATGTTTGCACATTATCTGGACCAATACTAGTATAAGTATTAGTTTAATCTCTACCGATTACGTTTTATGCATATTTTTTTTGGGAAGTCAATTTATTATATTAATAATAATATAATATTATGTAATTCAATTTATAAAAATAATGTTGATTTTATCATTCTTCCTGACCTGTATGTAAATTTCATAATAAAAGTATTTTTCTTATTCATTTCTGAGATTGTACATCCTAGTTTACTTTCCTTGCTTCCATTCCTTGCATCCAAGCTCCACACTCCTAGGAAACGAAGAAATTATCCAAGGAAAGGAACTGCAGATGAAGGAATCAAAGCAATATCTATTTGTAAAATGCAATGTCCTTTTTCACTCAAGGCACACTTCAGAGTGCCGTCTTCGCGCAGCTGCATTACCTTAGAATGCTTGCCGTTGTATTGTTAAAACTTTATAATTTATTAATATATTCATTATTCATAATAAATCTTGATAATTCAAGATGCACTAAGTATGCGACAATTATGTTTTTTTAAACTGCAGAGGTAACGCTTGAATTAAAACTGTTGTGCCAGATGAGAAGGGTGAGGAGAATGTATGATTGTGTCATGTGTTTTAACAAAAAAAAGTCTTCTGCATAGGATCCACCTGTGCTTCTGTGCTTAACTGTCCTCAGAAAGCTTCCTCTGTCTTCTGTGCTTGCCTCTTCGGATGCATTCAGAGAATTGGTATGTCCTTTGTGATGGCAGACTTTGATCTGTTTACGAGTCACTGACTCTAGGATGGAGGAGTGAGGAAACAAGGATGCACAACTAAATAAATGAGAAGCTCCCCCAGGTCACACAGGATCAGTTCTTGACAGCTGAGAGAAGCACAACAGAATACAGGGATGTCGAGACACAACTTTCAAAGTTTCAACTACGTTTAACTTGACACAGTGTCCTAGAAATGTAGCGTTTAACCAGTGAGATGCTCGTAAAGAATCTAGCACAAAGGGAATGCAAAATGCAAAATGGACTGTTGTTGACTGTAGGTGTATGTTCAATGATATGGGAATAAAACGTCTCGGGTTACATGTGTAACCCTTGTTCCCTGAAAAAAGCGGAACGAGACGCTTTGCTTTGCTAAGCGCTTTGGGAACAATCCTAGTTGTGAACAAGCTGTGAAAATGTGTGTAACACGTCAATGAACATTGACCGGAATTTATAGCCTCGGCTGATGTACTCATTAGACGCACCTGTGGCCAGGCTATAAATGGATGCGTCACCAGGTGTCGTCAGATACTTCTTTTTGGAGAGCAGTCCTGGGACGTCCCAGGACGTCCCAGCGCAGCATCTCATTCCGCATTTTTCAGGGAACAAGGTTTACACATGTAACCCGAAATGTTCCCTTTACAAAAAGCTTCACTATGATGCTGCGCTTTGGGAACGCAATACCCACGCCGCCGCACTGGGGCTTTCCGGACACCTACGGTTGTGAAGTTTGCTCACAAGAATACGAGAGGCCTCAGACATGAGCTTGAGATATCGACTCAAGGACGTAAGAGTCCGGAGTAGCAAAACATCTAACCCATAAAATTTGATGAATGTGTGCGGAGAGGACCAACCCACCGCATCTCAAACTTGACCAGACATGAGCTTGAGATGTCGACTCATGGGCATAAGAGCCCGGAGTGGCAAGAACATCCAAACTATAAAAGTCTAATGAATGTGTGTGGAGAGGACCAACCTGCCGCATCACAGAATTGCTTATACATGAGCTTCAGACGTTGACCCAAGGGCATAAGAGCCCGGAGTAGCATGAACATCCAAACCATAGAGCCTGAAGAATGTGTGCAGAGAGGACCAGCCTGCCACATCACAAACTTGTTCTGGCATGAAAGATTTAAGCCGTAAGATCTGAGAATGTGTGTGGAGAGGACCAGCCTGCCACATCACAAACTAGCTGCAGATGGAGACCTCTAGCCAAGGCTTTAGAGGAGGAGAGCCCTCTGGTAGAGTGCACCCTAAAACCTACTGGCAAAGCTTGACCACGCGCCTCATAGGCCCGGGCAACAATGTCTCTCACCCAAAGTGACATAGTCTTCCAGAAGGTGACCGCCCCCCGGTCATGGCTTCCAAGTGAAGAATTGCTGCCCTGACTTTACGCCACTAGCAAAAGTGGTGGACATAAGTCTGAAGGGTACAGACTGGACAAAGTCTGAGAAGTCTTAGCTGCTCCGCCGTTACAAACGGCAGGGAGCAGAAGGCTTAGAAAATAAATGGCCAAGGGTCGCGAATGGTACCTTGGGCAGGTAGTTAGGGTGAGGGTGCAAAGAATGCTTTTGGTCATAGCTGGGGCAAACTCCAAACAGGTCGGCAAAAGAGACAGAGCCTGTAGGTACCCAAGTCTCCTTAGAGACGTAATTGCCATAAGAAAAACCATCTTGAGAGTCAGAAGTCTACCAAACGATGACTCTAGAGGTCTAAAAAAGGGGGTCTTACCCTATGAAGAGGTCCTAGCAAGGATGCCTCTTAGGGGGCACCCCGCCCACCAAGGCGTGGCAAACCGCAGTGGAGGCCTCATAGAACCTGGCAGTGGCGAGGCAAGTGCCCGCTGACAGTTCTTTCTACAGAAAATCCAGAACTGAAGCAAACTGGCAGTTAGCTGGTTCTGTAATATGAACTTAGGGTGGGAAACTGGGCGACTCAGGGAGAAGTAGAGGAGACATTGCGCAATCAACAGAGGCGAAGAGGTCCTCTTCTGCCCTGTAAAATCTACCCAGATCAGCTCCAAGTGGAGGGAGCCCTAGCACTTGAAATGGTCTTGATAACCTCAAGAGAAAGCCCTGTGAACCTCAGTTGGTACCCTTAGGGGCCAAGCATGAAAGGTTTCACAATTCGGGCTAGTGATGAGAAGGTCCTCCCTGTTCGAAATCGCCCAAGGCGAGCCGTCGAGGAGAGGTATTCGAGAAACATATCCTGTTCGGCCAGCGCAGCGCCATTAGAAGGAGGCAAGACCCTTGCTGGCGAACCTTGCCAAGACTCCCGGGAGCAGAAAATCCGGGGGACAAAAACGATACAGACGCATTCAGGGTCATGTATGTGCCTTTAAGTCAGGACCCAAGGGGGCTGGGTGACTTAGGGAGAAGTAGAGGAGACATTGCGCTATCATAGAGGCGAAGAGGTCCTCTTCTGCCCTGGGAAATCTCACCCAGATTTGTTCACTACCTCCCACACACGGGCATCCAGGGATGAAACTGTCCTGAGTGACAGGAGCTGCCCTGGGCCCCAAGGAGGATCCAACGTGCCAGAAATTCAGCTGACGTGAATGTGGATCCCCCTGATGGTTTACGTAAGAGGCTAATGCAGTATTGCCCACCCACACCAAGACATGGCAGCCTCAAGAGGAAGTATTTCAGGGCCAGAAATACAGCCATCAGCTCAAGACAGTTACTGTGACAACCGAACTGACGACCCTCCTATCCCTTTAAGCCGGACGACCACTTAAGGCCGCTTCCCAGCCCGTCAGGGAGGCATCTGTCGTTAGCAGCCTGCAATGACAAGACGCACCTAGAGTGGGACACAAGGTAAGAACCGGGGTCTGAACCACATAGAAAGGGAACGAAGCACGTGACGCGTAACCCTTATTTGCCTTAGGGGACCAGCCCTCGTATAAAACCCCCTGGCTACTAGCCACAGCTGAAGCAGTCTCATGTGCAGAAGGTCCGAAGGGATCACCATGGACACCAACACCATGAGACCTAGTATTCAATGATACTGACGAGCAGTGCAACCTCGACCTAGCCTGACCTTGCTCAGTGTGTTCTGAATGGAAACGATTCATGCGGGAGACGATTGTGCCTGCATCATGACCGAATATAACCCCAGATAAGTGATCCCCCGGGTGGGAGAGAGAACGCTCTTTGACGTTGAGTCTCCAACCCAGAGAAACCAGATGAACTGCGCTAGGATCAGCCAGTCGTCTATATAAATCAGAATGCGGATGCCCTGGAGTCGCAGAGGAGCCAGTGCTGCATCCATGCATTTCCTGAATGTGCGGGTTAGTAGGGCTAGGCCAAGTGGAAGAACCCGATACTGGAAGGCTTCGCCCCCGAAAGCGAACCTCAGGAACTTCCTGTGCTGTGGCTCTATATGAAGATATGCGTCCATGAGATCGATGGTGACCAGCCAAACGTGATGTTGGGCTTGTGACACGATCATCTTGATAGTCAGTATCTAGGACTTGAACACCCTGACTGAGTGATTCAAGCTTCGAAGATCTAGAATCGGACGCAATCCCCCACCCTTCTTGGGAACCAGGAAGTATCTGCTGTAATAGCCTGACTCTTTCTCTGGAAGGGGAACATGTTCTATGGCCCCTTTGACCAAGAGATTTTGCAGTTCTTTCCACAGTAGACATGCCTGTCCCGGTTTCACGGTAGTGGGAACCACGCCGTTGAAACGGGGAGGACGGTGAGCAAATTGATTTCTGTAGCCTCTTTCTACTGTTTCTAGAACCCACATAGAAAGACCTGGCAGAAGTTTCCACGCTGCCAGGTTCTCTGATATCGGTGTTATTTCTGACACTTCCTGTTTAGGGGATGTCGAGTGTTCTGCATCCTGGATCAAGGCAGGAAGCAACAGTACACCCAACTCTATCACCCGAAACACCAAAGGCGGCGGGAGTGAAGAGGTTTCGTGAGGGTACTGGAAGGGCCGAAGTGGATGATATACGCTATCCCCACAAGGCTGGGTACAAGACCGTCAGGGTTTCTTTCTCTTAGAAATCACGCCCCTGAGGCATTGGGGGCTGCTGAGGGTGACGAACTGGACCCCAGTCTTTACGAGGGGGAGCACGATTCGCCATGTTTTGTTTTAGAGCCTCCCGTCTAGAAGGACCGGGGCAGGGCTGGGTGGCCGACGGCCCCTTCCCCTGTGTGAGGTGCCCACACTCAGGTCCTTCAACAGATTTAACCTAGTGCACCTGTAACACTGCCATAGTGTGAAGGCAACACCAGCCTGACCTGCTGCCTGATAAGCTTTCCCCACAAGCATGGAGGTGGTCCTGCACAGCTTTGTGGGGAGAGTAGGTCTCTTTAGCGATGATGCCGAGCCAGGCGAGAGAAAACCCGTAGGTGTCTCTTCTACCGGCGGCATCACCAAATACCCCCGAGTTTCAGCACCCACGATACTTGAATACTCCAACGTCGAGGGCATGAAGACACGGGAAGTACAAATTTCCTCCATAAAGAAAATACTTGTTATGGAGGTCATAGAAGAAAGGAAGGGACCGATATAGAGTTCCATTCCCTCTTTTATTTATGTAATTATTTTGACCACCAGACAGAAATTTGTCTTCTAGTTTGGAGCATTTGGGGGAGTGTCTCTTGTTCGCGTGGCCAGTCTAGCTGTAGTCTGGCCACATCTTGTGTAATCACCTCGAATAATTTCTCAGCCGCTTTATTATTGTGTGTGAAATGTACAGAGGTTCAGTGCCACGCCCCCCTCGTGAACTGAAGAGGCGCCAAAGCGCGCTTCGAGATCACAGGAAGGACCAGCTGGGTCTGGGGAGAGAGTGAGGGAAAGGGACAAACCTGTCTCTTGCTCCTCAGCCAGATCCATGCGAGAGCCCCACGAATGAAATGTGGGCACTGACTCCCGGAAGTAATGAGGCGAGCGCGAAGCATTCTGCCCGAAAGCAGATCGTAATGGTCGCATTTGTCTCTTAATTCCACAGCTGCTTTATTATTATGCGCAGGATTTACAGAGGTTCAGATTCCTTGTGAATGAAAGGGATGAACCCGTCTCTTGCTCCTCAGCCAGATCCATACGAGAGCCACACCCAAGCAGAGCAAAACCGATGCGCGTCCTCTTCAGCTTTAGAGTGAGAACAGGGGAACACGCATCGTTTACGGCTTTCAGTCATTCTCTCTTTCTTTTAAAAATATATATTTTCTAGACAGAAGAGAAAGGAGAAAAGGTTCACTGCTCACTGCCTCATAAATTCTAATTCCTAGCAGAGGAAAGAAAGTTTTGACAGGGTTTGTAAAACACACACACACAGAATCGCTCTGAAAGAAGAGGATCTGACGACACCTGGTGACGCATCCATTTATAGCCTGGCCACAGGTGCGTGTAATGACTACATCAGCCGAGGCTATAAATTCCGGTCAATGTTCATTGACGTGTTACACATATATTCAAAGCTCGTTCACAACTAGGATTGTTCCCAAAGTGCTTAGCAAAGCGCAGCATCATAGTGAAGCTTTTTGTAAAGGGAACAAGCAATATATTGACTTCTAAAGCTTTTTGTATAGTTTAATCAATGCTTTACTTGTCTGCCACAATAATGCAATATATTTTAATCTGAATTATTATATTTATAGGCCTGTCAAATGTATAACTATTTAAGTTATTATGTACCATATTTTAATTCAATTATTTTAATTTGGGGGCTTATTCAGAAAATAGTAATATATGCAAATAATTGTGATTAGTTCAATTAATTAATCGGCATGGCATTTTGTGTATATGGCATTTCAGACATATGCAGAGCAGCGTGTTGGGCAACACCCAATACCTTTACAAGAGTTTACAATCTCATGTTTCATTCTGAAATTTCCTCCAGAGCCGATGGTTGTGTATGCAGCGAGCTGCGAGTCACATACTGTTCCTCTCATCTCTGAGCGATTGCTGTTGGATCTATGGCACATATCAGCGGCTTTCTCCCTTCTCTGCATGCCAGTGCAGTTTGCACCTGGGTGCTTCGACAGCGCAACTAAAAGAGTTGATTTTCTCTAAAAGAGTTATTTCGCTAAAAGAGCAATAACACAGCTGCTGTTGAACGTCCTTTTCAGGACGCGTCTTTATAAAGATGCCTTTCCGCCCTGTGTAGTTCCTGGAGGCGGTAGAGTGCTCTCTGCTTCTGACGGCCACAGGCGCTGTCTCATGTGTCTGGGCTGCAACCACACCGAGGCAGTGTTTGTGGATGGCTCATGTTCTCACTGCGAGAACATGACCATGGCAACTTTGCGGTTGTGGCTTTCCTTCAGCTGAAGGAACGACACTTCAACCACCCCCTGCGTCGTTCCTTCTTCCCACGGCATTGACGACAACCCAGCTGGCAATGGATGCGATCTGGGGATGGCAGTGGGCTCGGTTCCACCGGGTACACCCCGCGAACCACCCACTCCCCGGCATGCTCGTTGACTTCAGTTCGGGCTCGAGGCAACAGCGGCTCGGCTCACGGCCAGCCTGCCTATCCTCTTGAGCCCCCCGAGCTGGATGAGCTTGCCACTGCATCGGAGAGCAGTCCGGTGTCTGACGGGGATGACTCTACTGGGCTGCCTCCTTCGGGTCAGCACGCCCAGTTTGAGGCTGATGCCCAGATGTCCGACATGCTTGCCTGGGCCACCACCAGCGTGGAGATGGACTGGAACCCTCCGTCCTCCCCACAGTCTTTGCGGCTTGATGACTGGTTCCTCGGGTCCGCACGCCGCTCACAGCCACGCCCCCCCCCAGATCCTTTCTTCCCAGAAGTGCACGATGAGCTGACGAGTTCGTGGAGGACACCCTTCTCTACCCGTCACAAAGCCTCTCGCTCATCCGCTCTCACTGCCCTCGACAGAGGAGTGGCCTACGGGTACACGGCGGTCCCCCAGGTGGACCCGAGGTAAGTGCTTAGAGTCTTCTCTCAGCACCAGAGCATCGGGACGCATCCTTGCCTCCTGGCTCATCCTGGCCCACTCCCGAGAGTTACTATGCGCCCACATGTACCAGGTGCTCAGGCACCTCAGACGTTTAGGGCTTCAGGTCACCTGGGAATAAAGCAAGCTCGCCCCGGTTCAGAGCATCTAATTTCTTGGCATGGAGTTAGACTCAGTCTCAATGTCAGCGTGCCTCACCAACTAGCGCGCGCAGTCAGTGCTGAAATGCCTCGCCGCCTTCAGGCTGGGCACAGCGGCCCCTTTAAACCTTTTCCAAAAGCTCCTGGGGCATATGCATATGAAACCACTTTAGCACTGGCTCCAGACTCAAGTCCCAAGATGAGCATGGCTCCACGACACACACCATGTGATCATCACACCCGCCTGCCGCCAAATGTTCAAACCCTGAACAGACCTCTGCTTTCTGCGGACGGGAGTCCCATTGCAGCAGGCGTCCCGACGCGTCCTGGTCACTACCAACGCCTCCAAATTGGGTTGGGGTGCCGTGTGAAATTCAGGGCAAACACATCTTGACCCGATCAGACGTGTTATATCCGATCAGATATAAATCGCGGTGTACATTCCCGCCACATGTCACAACTCGCCCGTTGTCTCCTCCGTCGACTCAAATCGCTATGTGCCACTCACATCCTGGGCAACCTCATCATGGTGGCAGACGCGCTATCACGACAACGCTTGCCCAGCGGAGAGTTGAGGCTTCACCCCCAGTCGGTCCAGCTGATTTGGGAACGGTTCGACACGGCTCAGATAGACCTGTTCGCCTCCCGAGAAACCTCCCACTGCCTGCTCTGGTACGCCGGAACAGAGGCTTCCCTCAGTGCAGACACACTGGCACACAGCTGGCCCACGGGGCTGCGCAAGTACGCATTTCCCCCAGTGAGCCTTCTTGCACAGGTGCTGTGCAAGGTCAGGGAGGATGAGGAACGAGTCACTCTAGTGGCTCTTTATTTGCCCACTTGGACTTGGTTCTCGGATCTCTTACTCCTCGGACCTTCTTTCTCAGGGACGGGGCACACTCTGGCATCCGCACCCAGACCTCTGGAACCTCCACGTCTGGCCCCTGGACGGGATGCAGAAGATCTAGCTGATCTACCACCTGCCGTCGTAGACGCAATCAACTAAGCCAGAGCCCCCTCTACCAGGCAACTTTACGCCCTGAAGTGCCGCTTGTTCGTGAATTGGTGTTCTTCCCTTGTTGAAGACCCACAGAGTTGCACAGTTAGGTCAGTGCTCTCATTCCTGCAGGAGAGGTTGGAAGGGAGGCTGTCCCCCTCCACCTTGAAGGTGTATGTAGCCGCTATCGCAGCCCACCACGACACAGTAGACGGCAAGTATTTGGGTAAGCATGACTTAATTATCAGGTTCCTAAGAGGCGCCCGGAGGTTAAATACCTCCCGGCCAAGCCTGTTCCCCTCCTGGGATCTCTCAGTGGTCCTCTCGGGCCTTCAGAGACCTCCCTTTGAGCCACTAGAATCAGTCGGACTTGGGCCCTCTCTCTGAAGATGGCCCTCCTGATTGCGCTCGCCTCAATCAAGAGGATCGGGAACCTGCAAGCGTTCTTTGTCAGTGACACCTGCCTGGAGTTCGGTCCGGCAGACACTCATGTGATCCTAAGACCGCGACTGGGCTACATGCCCAAGGTTCCTACCACTCCCTTCAGAGACCAGGTAGTGAACCTGCAAGCGCTGCCCCGGGAGGAGGCAGGCCCAGCCCCTTCATTGCAGTGTATGGTACGTGCTTTGTGTCCCTACTTGGACCGCACGCAGAGCTTTAGACGTTCTGAGCAGCTCTATGTCTGCTTTGGTGGACAGTGGAAAGGGAACGCTGTCTCCAAACAGAGGCTTTCCCACTGGGTAGTTGATGCCATTACATTGGCCAATCACACCCAGGCCGTGCCCCCCCGCGCAGGTCCAAGCACACACAACAAGAAGTGTTGTGTCCTCATGGGCACTGGCCAGAGGCACCTCCCTAGCAGACATATGCAAAGGAGCGTGTTGGGCAACATCCAATACCTTTACAAGATTTTACAATCTCAGGGTTGAGTCGGTTTCATACTGTGTTTTCTCAGGTGCGAGCCGGTAGAACTCGTTAACACGCTGACAACTGACCAGGTGGATCGCTTGCACCTAGCACCCTTGTCATCCACTGAGGTAAAACCGTGTGCTCTAATAGGTGCTCCACTGGACGGACCCCTATGTGGACTTGTCCCCCTGTGTGTATTTTCCGCGGTACGGTCCCCTTGCGAGCGGACCCACGTCTCCCTTAGGAAGTCCACATGGACCCCCAGTTGCCGTGTTTGTAGCAACTCCTCCCTCCCAATGAGGTTCTCCACATGTGACCTAAAAACCCATGTGATGTATTTCACTACTCTTTACCTCCCCCAGTCTGGGTAGGTGTGGTCTACGAAGGGTCTTTCTCCCTGAAAGAATAGGAACTGGGTAAGATTGCCTTCCCCGATGCGTATGATAGCGTTAAGATGGCCTAAGCCACTTTAACTCTATGCGAGAAACATAGAGAGAGAAAAGGCGCGGATGGCGCGGCCTGCTCCCATGCTTGGCACGTCGCCTTGTTCCCCCCTGTCAGGGGTAAATAACCAGAAGGCTCTGACAATTTTATGGGGCGTTGGGGAAGGGTACGTGCAGTATAACACAGCTGGTCACTTTGACATGTAAAATACCTGCCCGCTCCTGTGTCAGCAGTACACGTACCCGGCTCAGTGCATGGCGTGATTTAATTGGACCCCTAGTGTCGCTTCTTCGACACAACATCGAAGCGAGCGACAGATGGGGAACGTCTTGGTTACGAATGTAACCTCAGTTCCCTGATGGAGGGAACGAGACGTTGTGTCCTTCCAGCCATGGCGCTGAACCGAGCCACTGTGGCGGCCAAACCATTTTCGGCTCCTCAGAAAAATCCTGAATGAAACAGATGCAATTCCCCTTCTTTATACCTGTATGTCCTGGGGTGGGACATGTAAATTCTGTCTGCCAATTTCTCATTGGCCTTTTCTCATAAATCAGAGATGCAAAAGGCACTCAACAGAGACCCCTAGTGTCGCTTCTTTCGACACAACGTCTCGTTCACACCATCAGGGAACGGAGGTTACATCTGTAACCTAGACGTTAGGTAATGATCTTATAAAATGTTGGATATATTTGAGTAATAAGTCCCCACCCTCCAAAGTAAATAAATTTCCCATATGATGCAATCCTTTTTCAGACATGAATGTTCAGGCTCTGGGTAGTGTATTGCTGTTGTATTTGTAGTAAAGTCTCCCCTCTTGTCTCATTTATTAGTGATGAGGTGCACCCAGGAGATTTGAGCCATGCACTATTTTTAATGCATTTTCAGCATGTATTCATCTGTCTGCATGTGCATTTGCACATACCAAGGTAGGCCTCCGTCCTTTGCTAACATTTCTATTCTAAACAATTCTAATGCTAAACACTTTCTTTTTTTTTTCTTTTGTTTATCCGTGTGCAACATTTCCTTTAAAACATTTAAAAGAAAGGCATTGCTGTCTGCCTGAGCTGTAAATGGTCTCAGAGGAGCTGTGCTTCTCCAGGAAAACTCACATCTCTCTTTAAATTGCATCTCTTTTTTTTCTTGCCTTATATAAATCAGTTAATAATGTCTCGTTTTAGTCAGACCAGTTAGTTCTTGAAGTTTATTTTATTTTCATGTTTTAAGCACTCTCTTTAGTTTTAAGAGAGATCTTTAGGTGCACAGTATAGAGATTTGTACTGAGCCTCTGGCAGTGGAGTGATTTGATCACACTTCTGAGAAAAACTACTCTATTGCTCAAATACCCCCTCCTTCTTGGCCCCATATGCCTGAGAAGCAAAGTGGGATTTTAAGTGGGATTTTAAAATGTGTATTTTGCATGCCATTACGGTGCCATAAATATTTCCATAAGTATTTCTGTATGTTTTTATTTCTTCTAGTATCATTAATTCTGAGCAGACTTGATTACCACTCTTTGATTTATCTATTTTCTCAAGTCCTTTTTTTAATATTTTCCCCTCTCCATCTTTTTTTTTTTTCTCCTCCGTGGTATTTTAGGTCATAATAGCATGTTTGCTTGAGAATGTGAAAGTATGCAGGCGTAAAAGAGAAGGTGAGCACAGGGGAGGGCTCTTAAGTGGCTGTTATCCTGATTTATTTGGCCTGGGTGTGGAGGCCCTGTTGCACGATAAAACTTCTTCTCACTTCCATGGAGCAGAATGACTTAGAGAGTTATATTTCAACGCGCCTACAGTAAATCAGCTGGTGGACGGCAACAGAGCCACTGCTAAATCTGTGCTTCTGGGTGGAAAATTATCATTTGTATTTGTCAATATGTGTGTGTGTGTGTGTGTGTGTGTGTGAGATTAATTGCTAATGTCATTCTGCAATACAGCAGAATGAATTAGTGTAATTTGGTTTGACAAACTATATATATATATATATATATATATATATATATATATATACACACACACACACACACTGACGGCCAAATGTTTTGACTATATATTTTGTTCTTATGGAAAGAAATTGGTATTTTTATTCACCAAAGTGGCATTCAACTGATCACTTCTTAAACTACTTCATAGAGTTCTCATCAAAAACTTGTCCACGTGCAGCAATGACAGCTTTGCAGATCCTTGGCATTCTAGCTGTCAATTTGTCCAGAAACTCAGGTGACATTTCACCCCACACTTCCTGTAGCACTTGCCATAGATGTGGCTGTCTTGTCGGGCACTTCTCACACACTTTACAGTCTAGCTGATCCCATAAAAGCTCATTGGGGTTAAGATACATAATACACTTTTCTAATTATCTGTTGTCCAATGTCTTTCTTTGCCCACTCTAACCTTTTCTTTCAGATTTTCTGTGTCAAAAGTGTCTTTTTCTTCGCAATTCTTCCCATATGGCCTGCACCCCTGAGTCTTCTCTTTACTTTTGTTCATGAAACTGGTGTTGAGCAGGTAGAATTCAATGAAGCTGTCAGCTGTGGATATGTGAGTCATCTCTTTCTCAAACTAGAGACTCTGATGTATGTATCTTCTTGTTTAGTTGTGTATCTGGCCTTTCACATCTCTTTCTGTCCTTGTTAGTCAGTTGTCCTTTTGAAGACTGTAGTGTACACCTTCGAATGAAATCTTTATTTATTTATTTATTTGTGGCAATTTCAAGCATTGTATAACCTTCATTCCTCAAAACAATGATTGACCGACGATTGAAAGACAATGTTAAGCTTTATTTAACAAACCAAATAGCTTTCAACTGTGTTTGATATTCGGCAAGTGATTTTCTAGTACCTAATTAGCAATTAGCATGATTACTCAAGAATAAGGTTGGGCCTGTCTATATTTGATAAAAAAAATACTTTTTCAAATAGTGATGGTGCTGTTTTTTACATCAGTAATGTCCTGACTATACTTTGTGATCAGTTGAATGCCACTTTTGTGAATTAAAGTACCAACTCAGCAAAAAAAGAAGCGTTCTCTCAATTTAAACTTGTTTTTATTTTCAGCAAATTTAACATGTGTAAATATTTGTAAATACATTGTATGAATGTCAAATCTAACAACTAAGACATAAACTGAACACGTTTCACAGACATGAGAGTAACAGAAATGGAATAGTGATGGGTCAAAAGTAACAGCCAGTATCTGGTGGCAGTGCATCTCCTCCTCATGGACTGCACCAGATTTGCCAGTTCTTGCTGTGAGATGTTACCCCACACATCCACCAAGGCACTCGGTTCCTGGAAACTTCTGGGGGGAATGACCCTAGCCCTCACACTCCAATCCAACAGGTCCCAGACGGGCTCAGTGGGATTGAGATCTGGGCTCTTCGCTGGCCATGCACAGAATGATCAGTATGGCTGGTGGCATTGCCATGCTGGAGAGTCATGTCAGGATGAGCCTGCAGGAAGAGTACCACATTAGGGAGGAGGATGTCTTCCCTTTAACGCACAGCATTGAGATTGCCTGCAATGACAGCAAGCTCAGTCCAATGATGCTGTGACAAACCGCCTCAGACCATTACAGACCCTCCACCTCCAAATCAATCCTGCTCCAGTGTACAGGCCTCGGTGTAATGCTCATTCCTTCAACGATTAACGTGAGTCCGACCATCATCCCTGGTGAGACAAAACATTGTTGCCGGTGATGTCTGGTATGGACCTGCCTTACAACAGACCTACAAGCCTTCAGTCCAGCCTCTCTCAGCCTATTGTGGACAGTCAGAGCACTGATGCAGGGGTTGTGCATTCCTGGTGTAACTCGGGCAGTTGTTGTTGCCATCCTGTACCTGTCCCGCAGGTGTGATATTCGGATGTACCGATCCCGTGCAGGTGTTGTTACATGTGGTCTGCCATTGCGAGGATGATTAGCTGTCCTTCTTGTCTCCCTGTAGCGCTATCTTAGACGTCTCACAGTACGGACATTGCAATTTATTTCCCTGACAACATCTGCAGTCTTCATGCCTCCATGCATCATGCCTAAAGCACATTCACGCAGATGAGCAGGGATCTTTCTTTTGGTGTTTTTTAAGAGTCAGTAGAAAGGTCTCTTAAGTATACTAAGTTTTTATAACTGTGGCCATAATTCCTAATTGTTAGTGTCTTAACAACAGTTTCACAGGTGCATGTTCATTAATTGTATATGGTTCATTGAACAAACATGGAAAACATTGTTAAAACCCTTTACAATAAAGATCTGTAAAGTTATTTGGATTTTCTTTTTTAAAATATCTTTAAAAGACAGTGTCCTGAAAAAGGGGTTTTGTGTATATATATCAACATCTCAACCCCATGCCTCTACAAGTTTGTGATGCGGCAGGCTGGCTCTCTCCGCACACATTCCTGTGTTCTCATGGTCTAGATGTTCAAGCTACCCCGGGCCCTTAGGTCCGGGGGAAGGAGTTTAAATTAGGTTTGTGTTGCGGCAGGCTGGTTCCTTTCCGCGCACAGTCTCAGACTTTATTGGCTAAACTCTTTTTATGCCTGAACAAGTTTGTGATGCGGCAGGCTGGTTCTTTCCGCACACATTCTTCAGGCCCTATGTCTGGGCTCCCATGCCCCTGAGTTCATTTCTGATCTCAAGTTTAAGATGGTCTGTGTACGGCAGGCTGGTCCTTTACGTACTCATTCCTAAAATCTTACGATTCATGCCTGAACGAGTTTGTGATGCGGCAGGCTGGTCCTTCCTGCACACATTCTTCAGGCCCCATATCTGGATTCACTTGTGTTCATTTATGATCTCAAGTCTAAGAAGGTTTGTGTACAGCAGGCGGGTCCTTTTCGTACACATTCCTAAATCTTACGATTTAGATCCTTATGCCTGAACAAGTTTGTGATGCGGCAGGTTAGTCCTTTCTGCACACATTCTTCAGGCTCTATGGTTTGGATGTTTATGATACTCCGGGCCTACGCCCTTGAGTCGACATCTGAAGCCAAGTCTCAAGTAAGTCTGTGATGCGGCAGGCTAGTCCTTTCCGCTCATATTCTACGATTCTCATGAGTAGGATTTTTGCTACTCCGGGTCTTTCGCCCTTGAGTCAACATCTCGAGCTCATGTCTGAGACCTCTCACGTCCTTGTGAACACACCTCACAACCGCGGGGGTCCGGACAGCCCCAGTGTGGATGCGTGGGTATTTCGTTCCCAAAGCGCTTAGCAGCGCAGCATCATAGTGTAGCTTTTTGTAAAGGGAACGTCTCGGGTTACATATGTAACTTTTGTTCCCTGAAAAAGCGTAATGAGATGCTGCGCTTATTTTCCGCACTGGGTCGTCCCAGGACTACTCTTCAGAAAAGACAAGTAGTATCTGACGAACACACTGGTGACGCCTCTATTTATAGCCTGGTCACAGGTGCGTCCAATGATCTCACCAACCGAGGCTATAAATTTCCGGTCAATGTTACATTGACATGTTACACACATATTTATAGCTGGTCACAATGCAAGATCATTCCCAAAGCGCTTAGCAGTGCAGCATCTCGTTCCGCTTTTTTCAGGGAACAAGGGTTACATATGTAACCCGAGACGTTATTATCTGATCACAAATTTGTCCCCAGTTGGCAGCAAGGTTACAGCAAAACAAGGCTGGTATTTTGCAGCACTGCCTGTGCCACTTCTCACTGCATCGGCTAATTGCTAACATATGTGTTCTCTCTCTCTCTCTCTCTCTCTCTCTCTCTCTCTTTCATTCTCCATCTCTGTTTCCATCTCTCCTTTCCTCTCGGCAGCAGACCACGGGAGTTCTGGCACCTGGACTACTGGGAGGATGACCTGAGGAGTCGTCGGCACTTCATCAGGAACCTGTTTGAGTCCACAAACTCTGAGGCCATGCTCAAGGCTGCAGCAGAGCATGGTGGGTAATACATAGTCACACACTCTCTCTGTTTCCTACTTTCAAGACCCGATCTGTAAAGCTGTGATGCTTTAACCCCTGTGAGAATGGGTACACGGATGTAAAAATTAAGGCTACAGTCACATAAAACATTTATAGTACAAGAATCAATTAAAAAACAAATCTTTATCATTAATTAGCTATTCTCTTACATTTTACCCTTAAACTCCCTCACTGTTTTCCAGGCCTTTGTTTCTAAGATAATATTATGACACTAATTCCCATTTCATTTGTTTATAATCTGTTTACTTTCCTCTTATTAGCTCAGGTATTTAAATAGTGCTAAGAGCGTGTAAATTGTCACTGTGTATTTCTTCTCATGCATGTATGCCGCTGGTATTACAGGGAAGTAAAGCCGTGAAATTAGTGAGTATTAGTGGCAGAGGCTTTGTGTGTTATGTGCCAGGATTAGATGTGTGTACACACACTCCTCTGGCTTTTCTCTCAACAATATCTGAAAGTAAAAACTCATTGTAGAACTAGAGACTTTTACATTAGGACACATTAAAACTATGGCTTACAAAATGGAGAAACTATTTATCGTTGAATGTTCTATCTATCTATTGTCTGAGTTGCTATATTGCGCTCTGAATTTCTTTATATAAAAAAATGTAATGTGAAATCCCTGGTTTGAACTTGTTTTATCACAAGTACAGTAAAGTTGTTTAGATTATCAAAATTCATCGAGGCATTGATGAGTAATTTGGTGTTAAACTCATTTAATGCCTTTGCAATTTGATATTTAAACACATTACATTTTTTACTTTCTTATTTGGTTTGTGGTGTTGTTTAAATAGAGCAGTACTTTGTCACTTTATTCTGTGCAAAAAATACATGCAACATATGAGAGTTAAAATGCTTTGCAGACTTCTGCCTAATCTTTTGTGTGATGAGTTTTGGCCACGCTGAGAGATAGCAGTGCCATTCAGTATTTGAGCAGCTTAACCTCTCAGAAACGGGACATTTTCTAAGAGAAAATGTCTCCAATATGTCACCAGTTAGTCCCCCTAGAATGACATAGGCCCTTAAGACAAATGACCAATGTGACAGAAGTCAATAAGAATGTGATCTAAAAGCAATAAGTGCTCTGAATCACAACATCCTCAGAGACCTATATGCCACCCTAATGGTCATAATATGCAGCTGGACAGAGGGCCCTAAGGGGATCCAATGATTTCTCTTTCTCTACTCTTTCACTTTTTCTTCTCTCTTTTCCTCCCTCTTTCTTTTGCTAACATTGGACTTGGTTAAGTTCAAGTGTTCCTCAAGGAACACTTTGGAGCCCCTTTGAAATGGAACCTTAAATGTTAAGTACTTAAAACCCTTCATTATATTTGAATGTTTCCCCAGTGACTATCCAGTGCAGGAAATAATCAATCCATCCTTCTATATTTATGCACAAATATTAATTGTCTTCATCTTACTGAAGTGAAATTCTGCAACAAATCTGTACTAGACACAAAAACAGCTATTGTCACTAAAGTGCATATTTTAGTATTAAAAGTGCACTCAGTGTTTTGTTTTCTTCCCATTAAAACAACTCCTAAATACATTAATTGTAATTTTGCAATATATGTAGGAAATCATGACCACTCACATTAAAATGAAGTCATATCATTAACCTTATAAAAGCTGTTTTAATCTACATTGAGAGGGTCCGCACATGGGGGCTGCCATGTTAGAATCACAAATACTACTCCTTAATCTTTCAATCATTGATAATCAAGTAATCACGGCTGAGTGTCTGAATACTGAATTTCTATGATGGCATCTGAATCTGGAAACTACAGATTTTAAATGATGCTGCATCCAAGCCTCTAAATGTCAGTGTAATTCCAAGATTACACAAAAGTTACTGAGTGCACCATTAAATTATAATAAGTTCAAAAGTATCAGTTATTAGAAGTTCAAAGGATGAGCTCAATACATTATTTTTATTATTAGTTTTTATGCATTTGGCAGACTAGTTTATCCAAAGCATTTTAATTAATATTAATAAAGATCACATTGAGGATTGAGAGGAAAAAGTAAACAAACATCACTGAACAGAAAGATACTTGAGAAGCTAAATGATACTTATATCTTGATGTTTGCCTTCCCCCTCCTTCACAGAAAGCTTGTTTTGTTCTGCTGACCCTAAATTTGCTGCGGAAGTGGAAGGAAAAACGCAGCCAAGATCTCAAGTTTTCAAACAGAGCCACAGGGGTCATATCTGTCTGTGATTATTCTCATGACATGTGGAAGAGAAAGACTTTCATTTCCAGCATTATTATACAAATAGCTAGTGATTTTTATATTTAGCACACATATTTAGTTCAAAGCATGACAGCATATGTCACTATGTTAAATTATATAAGACATAAATCAAAATAGCAACTGCAATCCAGCATTTACAAAAGCAACATATTGTATTTTTATATAAATATATATAGAAAAATTTGCTTAAAAATATTTTTTTTTTAGTTTTCATTACTCAAACTATAACATCATATCAAAATTACATTTTTTGGCATACAAAATTGTGATCATTCATCACCAGCCAGGAAACAGTGGTGCCATTTACACCCCTAGGGCAAATGGATGGCTGGTAGTTTGGTAAGTTATGTATTTATGGCTGGAATGCGCCATCTTTTCTGGTGATTTATTTGGCCAGACGGGAGCTGTGGTGTTGGGGAACTCAAAGGATTGTAAATACCTGAAGACTAATGTCTCCGTTCCCATGATCAATAAGCCCCTCCTGACTTCATTCCTGGCTGCACTCTTGTTAAAAACAAATTTGTTAATTCTGACAATTTAATTGCTTTGCCTCGCTCTGCCCTTTAGTGGCATATACATGAGCATTTGAACCTGCACGGAAAAGGGAAACAGAGCTTAAAACTGTAATGCAACTGAATGTATTTACATTAGCCTTTGCTGAATGAGAGGAATAAATTAGTTATTTAAGTAAAGCTGATGTCTGAAAGTAATCTTACAACATGAGTTTTTGAGTCATTTAGGGGCACTGGTAGTTCTTAACTATAGTTTTTTTCCTAACACAACTTTTGTTTTGCATTTGTGCGTGTAATGTTGGTGTGTACGGTTTGATTGGACAGCATTACTTAAGTGGAAGCTCTCGTGTACGAAACACATGAACAATGCAACAACACAGAAGTTATGTTACATTTCTTTTACACACACACACACACACACACACACACACATATATATATATATATATATATATATACACTACCGTTCAAAAGTTTGGGGTCACATTGAAATGTCCTTATTTTTGAAGACAATGAAGACAACTTTAAACTAGTCTTAACTTTGAAGAAATACACTCTATACATTGCTAATGTGGTAAATGACTATTCTAGCTGCAAATGTCTGGTTTTTGGTGCAATATGTACATAGGTGTATAGAGGCCCATTTCCAGCAACTATCACTCCAGTGTTCTAATGGTACAATGTGTTTGCTCATTGGCTCAGAAGGCTAATTGATGATTAGAAAACCCTTGTGCAATCATGTTCACACATCTGAAAACAGTTTAGGTCGTTACAGAAGCTACAAAACTGACCTTCCTTTGAGCAGATTGAGTTTCTGGAGCATCACATTTGTGGGGTCAATTAAACGCTCAAAATGGCCAGAAAAAGAGAACTTTCATCTGAAACTCGACAGTCTATTCTTGTCCTTAGAAATGAAGGCTATTCCATGCGAGACATTGCTAAGAAATTGAAGATTTCCTACAACGGTGTGTACTACTCCCTTCAGATGACAGCACAAACAGGCTCTAACCAGAGTAGAAAAAGAAGTGGGAGGCCGCGTTGCACAACTGAGCAAGAAGATAAGTACATTAGAGTCTCTAGTTTGAGAAACAGACGCCTCACAGGTCCCCAACTGGCATCTTCATTAAATAGTACCCGCAAAACACCAGTGTCAACATGTACAGTGAAGAGGCGGCTGCGGGATTCTGGGCTTCAGGGCAGAGTGGCAAAGAAAAAGCCATATCTGAGACTGGCCAATAAAAGAAAAAGATTAAGATGGGCAAAAGAACACAGACATTGGACAGAGGAAGACTGGAAAAAAGTGTTGTGGACAGATGAATCCAAGTTTGAGGTGTTTGGATCACAAAGAAGAACGTTTGTGAGACGCAGAACAAATGAAAAGATGCTGGAAGAATGCCTGACGCCATCTGTTAAGCATGGTGGAGGTAATATAATGGTCTGGGGTTGCTTTGGTGCTGGTAAGGTGGGAGATTTGTACAGGGTAAAAGGGATTCTGAATAAGGAAGGCTATCACTCCATTTTGCAACGCCATGCCATACCCAGTGGACAGCGCTTGATTGGAGCCAATTTCATCCTACAACAGGACAATGACCCTAAACACACCTCCAAATTGTGCAAGAACTATTTAGAGCAGAAGCAGGCAGCTGGTATTCTATCGGTAATGGAGTGGCCAGCGCAGTCACCAGATCTGAACCCCATTGAGCTGTTGTGGGAGCAGCTTGACCGTATGGTACGCAAGAAGTGCCCATCCAACCAATCCAACTTGTGGGAGCTGCTTCTGGAAGCGTGGGGTGCAATTTCTCCAGATTACCTCAACAAATTAACAGCTAGAATGCCAAAGGTCTGCAATGCTGTAATTGCTGCAAATGGAGGATTCTTTGACGAAAGCAAAGTTTGATGTAAAAAAAAATCTTATTTCAAATACAAATCATTATTTCTAACCTTGTCAATGTCTTGACTCTATTTTCTATTCATTTCACAACGTATGGTGGTGAATAAGTGTGACTTTTCAGGAAAACACAAAATTGTTTGGGTGACCCCAAACTTTTGAACGGTAGTGTATATATATATATATTCTAATTCAAGTTTTCCTGCCCATTTTAGTGTTAGGAGTACCCATTGAATAGTTGAATTTGAAATAATTTATACTTGTTTGTAATAATCTCTGAGCTTTGGGTAGAAGTGACCCAAGCTCTGTTAACTTCAGACATGTTAGTACATAAATGTTCGTAAATATTATTGTGGCTGAGTGAAACTGTTGGATCCCTGTGTCCACTGTCTGGTGTGAACACACAGGCATGTGGTATGTATTAGGAAGCTGGTAGTAACTACAAATTCTCTGGGGAGAGTTAATTACAGGAAGACCGTTCTAAATATCAGTGCGCCAGCATACTTTCCATGACAAGAAATTTCTTTGCTCTGCTTTTCTAATGGTTTAGGGGTTTTATTTATAAAAAGTTGTCTCAGGGTTTTGCTTAAGTGCAAATACAAACCCCCTCAGGTGATGTATTTGGAGAGAGGGGACAGAGGTCAGATGGTTCTGTGCCCACGCCGTTCTGGAGTGGACTATAGTTCTAGTGGACCTACAAAAATAACACTCCAAAGCAGCCTGATGAGAGTCTGTCCCATCACCTCTTTCTGTTTACATAGATGGACTGCCTTTGTTTCTACTGTAGACCCATTTCTGCCCCTCACCACTTGGGAATGCTGTACTCTGTAAATGTTTACAGATTAGCATTTTTCTTAAATAATCTATGCAGAACCTCAAGTCACTTACTGTTGAAATCAGAAATGACCACTTCTCATTTTTGTCAGGGATTAGCCTGGCATATAGAGCAGAATATATGTCTGACTATAGGCTTTCTGATTACTAAAGGAAACAATTAAGGAAACCATTCACAAATCAATCTTGTTCTCAAAAGGTGTCGAATGGACAATTAATTTGGTCAGTCTCATGTGTATTTTTGTTGTTGTTGAATTTGCGAGTTTAAATTATCAGGCAAAACAAGCATGCCAAATTACATTCTTAAAAGTACAGGAACAATTGCAATTCCAGCAACATAATTTTCTCAATGTTCTTATTTTTTCCTTCAATTATTTTAATCAAATATGCCATAAAGTTATTTTGTATGTAAATAAGCTGTTTTAATATTTAACCATTTAAAATAATGCTAGTGACAATGTTACAGATTGGCTAAAAAAAACTATTAGGCATTTGGCTAATTTTCATTTGGCATTTTGGTGCTAATTAAGGTGCTAAAAAAGTTTTGGGGGAAAAAACTGACAAAAAAATATAAGAATATATGTCAGTTAAGTTTCATCTCTTTCAGATTTTATAGTATTAAAGTAACAATAATTATCAAAACAAAATATTTTAAAGGAATATTGCAGGTTTAATACAAGTTAAGCTCATTCGACAGCATTTGTGGCATAATGTTGATTACCACAAAAACTCACTCTTTTGACACTCCTTTTCTTAAAAAACAAAAAGTAAATATCTAGGTTTAAGTGAGGCACTTGATGGGGTCAATGAAAGTGAATGTGGACAATTTTTGGAGGATTTAAATGCAGAAATGTAAAGCTTATACTTTAATAAAAAAAGCTTGCAGTAATTCTTCTTTTGTATTATTTGGGGTTGTTTTGTAAAAGTTGTTTAAATCGTCATTTTTACAGTTGTTTTGGGGGTTTGTTGACATTACATTGTTATGGTAACAAAGTTGTAAAGTTGGCTATAACTTTATAAAGAAAAGGTTAAAAGGTTAGTTGTCACACTAAAATAATTTTAAATGCATGTTCTTTCTCTTGTGGGTATACTTTTGAAACAGAGAGTATTTTAATGTTCAAAATTTGGCCTCTTATTCACTTCCATTATAAGTGCCTCTCTGGAACCAATGTGTTTTTTTTTTTTTTGTTTGTTTTGTTTTTTAAAGAATGGGATGAACTACATTTTTGTGGTAATCAATATTATGCCAGAAATGCTGTCGACTGAGCTCAACTTGAATTGAACCTGGAGCATACCTTTACTTACATTTTTACCTGCTAGTAAAAACGAACAGACATTGGTCTAAAGTTTTACGCCTATGAAGGAGTAGCCTCTGTTGTGTTTTGTTTAAAGCAGTTCCAGATGAAGACGTGCTGAAAGGCAAACAGTCCATCAGGAGTTCAGCGCTGGGGAATCAAAACTTGGAGAGCGAGCTGCTCCTGGAGGATGATGACACACTCTCATCCTTGGAGGAGAAAGACCTGGAGAACCTAACAGGCAAAGTCACAACGGCTCTGACGCAACGCGACAAACTAGAAGCCTGTGTACAGTGGCTGCAAGCGCCCCCTTGTTAATAAGGGAATCACACCTTTATGGCAGTCCTCTCTCATTAGCGGCCTGTGATCGGGAGTGAGTACTCAAAGGCCCACAAGAAGGTTCTGCTTTGACACAACGAATAATCAAAGTATCGACACTTTATTTACAAATTATTTAAATAAATTCCTAGTAATATATATATATATATTATAACTGTTAATGAGAAGGTCGCTGGTTCGATCTCCACAGCCACCACCATTGTGTCCTTGAGCAAGGCACTTAACTCCAGGTTGCTCTGGGGGGATTGTCCCTGTAATAAGTGCACTGTAAATCGCTTCGGATAAAAGCGTCTGCCAAAATGCGTAAATGTAAAATATAGTGCATAATTATGTTCCTAGATTACCTCATTATTGACTTTTGTAATTACCTCATGTGTGAACCTGCTTTAGCTGGAAGGTTTCAGTACGCGCTTACTATCATATGAGGTTTCGGTTTATTTTACATGTAGAATAAAAAGACTAAAACGAGAATAAAGTATTTATTAGGTTATCACGTGTTTTTTTAATTTTTTTTATTAGTGTTCAAATGAATTCAGTTCAAGGCTACAGACATTGTTGGTTGAATCCGCGTAAATTAGAAATAATGTGTAAAAGTAAAAAGTTTAAATGAACACTAAAGCGGATTTCGTTTTGTCCCCTTTTCCTCGTGTTTTATTCAGTCCCTCGTCATTCTTGATTCTCAATTGGGCTGACAGTGGAATTAAACATCTAGTAAACCATATAAAAGACAAGTCTCTTTAAAATAAAGTGCACATTATCGTAGTCCCACCTCGTCGCAAATCATCCACTTGGCAAGCTTTGTCGTTTAGGTGTAATTGAATGTGTTTCGGTTTAACGGGAAAATTTGTATAACATGCTGATGAACAAATCTGATCATGTCATCCCCTCGTGAATTAAAGGGTGTTTGGGGAAATCAAACACGGGCTTCTGGTCGCACCGACTGCAACATCAGCGGTCAATTCGGCGCGGAGCTCCAGTTTGGAAGCGCAAATAGGCCTACAATGTAGAGAGAAGTTGAAACTCCTAAGAGCAGCCCTTCCGCATTGTCATTTTGGCAAATATATAAAGATTGATGGCATGTTAAACCCAAAGCCCAAAAGCAATACGTAGGGCCTACTGATTGACAGCGGATTTCAGCGCTTTTTGATAAGGTCGACTATAGCGTTTCAATGACTGATGACTCGCAAAAATTTAATTGTGCTCGGTATAATCCTATTTATGGATTAAGTTTTATAAATTAAACGTTTTTTCATTTTTTTTTCTTTCCAATATTTGTAATTAATTTTAAATTAATGAAGAATTATTTTTAACGCTTGTTTTGTTAAAGAGTAATATGGATAATATTTTAATATCAGGATGTTAGGACATACAATATAGCATTAATCGGTATACAAAAGAAAGATTATCATAAAAAAAAAAAAAAAAAAAACTGCATGATATAAAGTATAATTAATCCTAAAGGACAAAATTAAAGAAGCATTTAAAATGTGTTTTTTTTTCTCACCTTTTTTGTATTGGCCTGATCATTTGACTTAAAATATTTTATCATCATAAAACTGTAGTCTTACTTTGTAGGCTTTTTAAAGCATATTTAAACCAAACATATTATATCAGGAAGCCAATCTGTGCAACTTAAACATGTTGAGTTTATGTGTACTGTACTCATTTGAAATGGTTTGTATGCCAAGGGCAGTAGAGGGTGGGACTCACACACATACACACATACACACACACGCACACAAACCTCTGTGCTCTTCTGTGATCACCAGGGCCTGTTAATCTGAGCACTAGCGCACAGCTGGTTGCACCCGATGTAGTGGTAAAAGGCACACTGTCCATCACAGCCCTGGAGTTTACTTTGAAGTGGATGAGGAAGACCCAAGCTTTAAGAACATTGATCCCAAGGTAAGAGACAGAGCACTGTCCTACACATCCAAAATGACTCAGTGTCTCATGAGTAGTGTGCACCAAAAATGGAATGACCTGCCTTAGTATGACCAAGGTCCTTTAATGTCTATTCATAGTTTGGCAGGATTTATTAATATCTAATTTTCCACACTTTGTATCATGTGTTCCAGAAGTTAGTTGAAATTGGCTATTTGTGCCCAATTTATTGTGTAAATGTGAAAGATAACATTTATGAGGCCATATTATAACACAGAGATTGTTCTCTTTCCCCATAGCATTTTGCATGTGTTACGATTCTTCATAACATATGTGGGTCATGGCTAATACAGTGTTTTCATTGGCTTATCACTGAGCTGTGCAACTGAATATCCTGGTTATTGATTGAAATGCTTCAAGAGGATAACTTAGTTCAGGTTGCATTCTGATAAATGCTTGATTCACTGAAGATTTTGTATAGCCTGTGGTAGAATTAATGAGACATATTGAATATCAATTTTCCATGATTTCCGTGACTGTGAATTTCCATTACTCTTAATGAACTTGATATAAGTTGTTTTCAATAACGTTATTTTATTAAAAGTTAGATTAATAATAATTTACTATTACATTTTTATGTTTTGTCTTTTACTATAGTAAAAGATTAGTGAACTAAACAATTTTCCTGGAAAAATTTATTTAATAAATTATTTATTTGTTTATTGCGAAGAATTGAATCAGTATAGGCTGCTTTATGCTTTTAATTGCTTTTTAACAATAATATTACAAATAATAACAAAAATCTGCTATTTATTTATTTTTTATTTATTTAGTTTGTCTGGTATTTCCAGTGTATATACTTGAGTCTACCATTATTATAATAGTTCTGAAAATTTAAGTCTCTGTATTTATTAAAACATTTTATATTTACTTGACACAGAGTTAGTCAATTAAGTAATTAAGTACCATTAGTCTGTAAAATAGATCGTTTTTATGATTCATTTTTAGTATTTATGTTGATTTTATTTAGCAGTGCGAGTGGTATTTGATTTTTCGGATGTAGAGCAGTCACTGCTATTTTTATTTTATTTTATTTTAACATGCTTAAAGTTTGGGTTTTCAAATCCCATTAAAAATATATGACATAAAATGAATAACAAGTCTACAAATACACACTGTCCAAATATTACATTTAGCTTTGTTTTTTTGTTTATTCGTTTTTTTTTAAATAATCATAAATATCATTTTTTAAATATCATAAATTATTCATGCTTTTAGCTCTTGCATTACAGCTCCGCTAAGGCCACGAGTTTTTATTTTATTTTATTTAGTGATGACAAATGGCAAGTTTAAATATCGTGTCATGATTTTATTACGTTACAATTTTCGGTCACATCATGAAAAAAATTAACTTGGCTTGGCACGCTACATTTTGTAATTCTCAATTAAAGACTTTGTGCATATATTTAAATAAAATTTTCACTTTGTGAAAAGTTAAACAAACAACAAAATCATTAAAGTTATCTTAAAATGTACCTCAACTTCAACCTCTTTCTCTCTCTTGCAATGTCCTGTTTGAACCTTGGTAAAAGCAAATGCTTCGGGATTTTTTATTAATCTTTTTTCTTGGTTTTATTTCTCAGAGCACCAAGATCACAATCTCTCCACTTTCAGTGATGTGATCTCACAATCTGTCCTTCTCCTTTTTTTTCATCTTACAGTTTATCCAAACTTTTAGCATTGGTAAGGATTTCTCTAGCCAGTCTCCAGGTTTGTTTGGCCGCTGTTTCCAGCGCTGAGTGTGGTTTACCCTGAAACAAGTCTAGATTGGGTAAGAAGTAATGTGGGCACCGGCGGCACTGCAGACAGGAGATGAGCTGCAGAAGAATGCCGTTCAGACGGTCGCCGAGGCACGACTCATCCCAGTCAGTTTCCCGCGGGTGTTTCTCACACTCGTAGAGCAGCAGGGTCTTCATATGGTAATTATTGAGCGGCTGTCCCGGCAGCTCAAGGTGTCGGTCACGGAGAGTCTTTAGAACAGAGAGGCATTTTTTCCTACAACCTGACATCAGAAGCCTGTTCTCGGCCTCAGCAAACTGCAAAACCCAAGCGTCGCTCTCCGCCGAGCTCTGTTTCCCCGTTAACGAGTAGCACTCTTTAGAGAGGAGGTTAAAACCCTCTGCTTTCACCTCCGCCACCCGGTTCGGCCCTGGCCATGGGATGTGGGGCATGGGCCATTGGGCGGCACTTCTAGGCCAGATGCCCGTGCACTTGAAGGCTGGGGTGATTTGCACCACATACCTCTCCCGAATGCGCAGTTTCACTTCGCTCGTGTCCGCCACCATTTTAACCACGTCCCGATAGCTGCATTTATCCACGGCCTGGGCCACCAGGGTCTGAAAGCGGGAGCGGATCTTTCGGGCAGAGAGATAACCGGAGGCGGTAATGAACTCCACCCACAGGGACATGCTCCGTTTGCGGCCGTCGCTGAGTTTTAGCACGGCGCAGCCCGGCAGAGAGCCGTCATCCACGAAGTTAAAGACTCCCATTTGGTTCAAGTAAAGTACGACCTCAAACTCATTGGGTGCGATGACCTCCATGCCCTCGTAGCGCGCGTCTATCTCGCTCAGAGAGCTGATGAAACGGGGCTCTTGGACCTCTACCTCCTTCAACACGTCTGACACCACCTTACACACCTCGCGAATGGTCTTGGCTATGGCCGCTTTGCGCGCCTGGCATCTCTCGTTGTAATATTTATTGAGCTGGTAAACCAGCTTTGCTTGCGTTGCAATCATGTTTGGGCACAGATCCGGACTGTAAACCGGAGTTTCGCAGTACGCCGATGGATCCAATGCTGACCGGTGAAGCCAGAGGCAGAACTCCCAGCAAAGAAAAAAAAAAAAAAACTGATGAAGTTTGCGCCCACAGCGGATAGACGTCAAGTTTGGGGGCAGGAAACAGACAGAGATACAACGCAGTGCGACTGTGCTTTTACAAACAAACTTGAAAAGGTTTTTAAATGGTTTGTTAGCCAAGCTTGTATCAGCTGTGAGATAAATCTCCGAGTCAGGTCATCTCTCTCACTTGTGTTTGCGCATGAAATCTGTGCGCCAGTGTGCAGTTGTCCAGACTCAGCCGTGAGTGCTGGAATTGTTTAGTTTATGAATGGTCCTCTCACTGGAGTTAAAGGGGGTCGGGCTTCTGTTCATGACCAATCAACGGGAGAGCTGTCAGTGCAGACGGCCAATCAACGGGGGAGCTGTCAGTGCAATTGGCCAATCACAGCCTCGGTGCGCTGGAGAGTCGCTCTCCTCCTGAACACCCTGCTCTGAACGCCTTCAGGTTAAGTATATGCAGACGGCATTAAGAGCACATATTTCACCTAAAGCTGTCACTTTCTCCAGCCTACATGAAAATGATTTTAAATGTTGGGAGTTTGTTGGTTTTTATCTAATCTCTTAGGTAGCTTAGATGGGATTTTTATTTTGTACGTGGTCTAGAAAGACTTAACTGACCGCTGATTGATTTGTGATTTATTAGATAAAACTGTTTTTTTTTTCCGTGCCGTTGTAATATTTTTGACAGTGTACTGTTGCATTCGTCCACCGACGTTTCACATTGTACTTATAGAGCTGAGAATACTGCTTTAAATTAATCAAAATGTGCATGTCTGTGTGTGTTTGGTCGTAGGAGATCCTTCTGCAATATTGTAATAATTCAGAAACTCTGTCCAATTATTTAGTATACTTTTGCTGGAACTATTAAATTATTCTAACTGATAGCAATGTCAACGTTCGAGTCTTTGTAGGCTATGTATGCGTCTTAGCTGTTAAATGTTTAAAAGATTATAATTTATTTATAATTATTATTTTGCATTTGCTTAGCGTATCATTAATATGCGATGGTCAGTATAATCAGGAATCCTAGTTAAAAAATGTAAGACTGATATCTCATTCAGGTTATTCAGTGTCATTGCAAGTAGATGACAGTCTCTTGAGTCACTTAAGGAATTGGGGTTAGAAACGCTCCATTGCAAACGTATGAGAAACCTGCCCATGTGTAATTTTGAACATAAATTCATGATTATAAAATCTCACGAAATATAATTAAGTTTGAGTAATATTTATGATAGACTTGTAGTTAGTTCATTTAGGTCGTTGTTTGGTTGTTGTCTCTCTTTTTTTAAGTAGGCTAATGTTGTCTAATTATGCAGTGTTTTGCTTCATAATTCTTAGTTCAGGTTGTTGTAATCCCCTACATATTAACACAATCGTTTTCCATTCGCTTGTTTTGTTCTTTGTTTTCTTTAAATAAATAAATATATCTTCGTCATCTTTTTGTTTTATCCCCATATCCCCATTGTCCATTTTGTTTTGTTTTTTAATCTGAGCAGCAACTCATCGGCAGTGAAGCGCAGTGGAGATGAATCATTTAGAGAGGAGAGATTGTTTGGCTTGGTAATTGGAGTATCTTATCAAGGCAGACTTCATGTTCTATAAGTTAAACTCCTATCACAGCGCGTCTTAACGACAGACTAAAGGGGTCTGTAGATACAGGGTGCTTGCCTATTTATGCTTTGCACAGACGCTATGAAAGACCATCCTCTGTGATGGTCAAAGTATCGATCTGTTCCAACGGTGTGTTTTATTGTGGGAGAAACGATTGTTTATGAGTGTGTGGTGTTAAGCCGATTTGAGAGCCCGCTGGGTATTTTATGTTTTTGCTTGAGTAACGCTGTTTGTTACCCTGAGCGAAGATGTTCTTTCGTTAAGGAAACGTTACGGTGTTTTATTAAATTACACAACCATTATTTTTGCTCCTCATAAAACTTCAACACTAAATCAAACACTCAAACACTAAATATTACAAGTGGTATGACTCGAATGTATTTAAATTTACTAAACCAGTTAACACTGAAAAAAGAACATTATTTAAATACATAAATAAATAAAAATAGTAAAATAAAAAATGCAACAATTATTTGCTATAAAAATATCCACATTCATGCTGTTGTTCGCCTTGCCATTCACACGTTTGTTCTAAATGCGGTGATACCACTTTAACTCTGACTGAGACTGTTTCAAGAAAACTTGTTCTCAAGTTTTAGAAATTAATATTTATTTGATTCAATTCTATTTATAATATTAAATGTATTAAAGAGACATCAAGGTAAAAATAATAATAATTTGGATTTAAAAAAAGAGTAAAATAAGTGAAAGATTTTGAGCTACTTGCAGATCAGACATTTAAAAATGCAATCGTTTTATTGCTAACTGAAATCTCACAAACATGGATGCATTTTCCTGGTATACTTCCATCAATGCAGAACAAAGCTTTTTTGTTGGTCAAGTTGAGAAGTTTGAACACTGTTGTCAGTATTGAACACAATTGCACTCCTGGACTACTCACTGAACTTCTTATTACAGGAAAAAACCTTAATACACTTAGTTATTCACTTAGATAAATATTTATTTAGAAGTTTTGTTCCTTATTACAAATAGTACAGGAAAAAATAACAATGAAAGATTAAATCAAACAAGATAACTTTCAAAAATGTTTCCCCTTTGCAATATTTTGAGTGAGATTTTTTCTTTTCTCATTTTTTTTTTATTTTATTTTTTTTTAGCTAAAAAATAAAATTATTAATTCCAGACATGCAGAACATAAATATACATTTGTTCACTTAATAATACAAATGGCCCTAATGGAAAGTGTGCAATGTAAACCAGTATATATGTGGATTGATTTCAAATGCCAGAACCATATATTTTACATAATGTCCATCCAAAAACAACTTTATTAAATACATACAACCACATCTGTAGATTTTATACTGGTTTCTATTTACAAGTATTCAAAATGTCTTCAACATGGCATGGCAAACTTCAAAGATGTGAAACTTAAGTGAACCTATGGTTTAGAAGTATCTAAAAGCATAAATATTACATATCATAGCTCTTGTTCTGTATCAGACTGTATTTGATGTCAATCCATTCAGTTACTATCTATTAATAATGCTATATATTTCCATATTAAGCAATAAGGTATTTAATTACTATTTATTAATTAAATTAATAATATTTTTTTGAAATAGCTAAGCACATATTGAAATAAATACCCTTAAATAATTTGAAGACTTAGTATATTATTTACATAGCTATTTTATTATGAGGTTAAAATTGAAATTATAAATGTAAGGTAGGTTTTGAATCATTGAAAGCTCAGCTTGTTGTAGAATATCCATGTTCTTGTTGTAGAATATCCATGTTTCTTCTGACATTTGAGTGCCAAGAAGTGTTCTTATAAACTAAATGATCCACTTAACAGAACTCAATAGAAGTATTTTTACATAAGCTCCACCACAAGAAGAAATGCTTTTAGATTCTTTCTTTCCAGTTATCTCTTTCTTTTTTTTTTTTTTTTTTTAAAAAAAAAAAAAACATCCTGTATTATCTGGAGACCAAAAGAGCTTTCTTCTTATTGAGCAGATTAAATGAGAAGATAAGAGAGGCACGGTAGTGTGAAGCTGCTCTTCTTTGATCTGATGACTCCACTCTGATCCTCTACAACACTGGACTGTGTCTGATAACTCTCTCTCTCTCTCTCTCTCTCTCTCTCTCTCTCTCTCTCTCTCTCTCTCTCTCTCTCTCTCTCTCTCTCTCTCTCTCTCTCTCAATTTTCATTTTTCAATTTAAAAGTACTTTATTGGCATGATTGTGTTTACATACAATATTGCCAAACCATTAAAACACAAAACAGATAATGACAAGACAAATAATAATAATAAAATAGTAACAAGTAGCAATAAAGATATAATTAAAATAAGGTGCCAGGTAATGAATCAAATAAAATAAAAACAATAATAACAATATACACTATACAATATAAAATAAAATATGCATTTAACAGGGCATTATAAACATAAGAGAATAAAAGTACTGTGAATTAAGTATATTAAGGCAGTAATTGGTTTCTGAGGGTGTGCATCTCAAAAATGAATTTAGCTGCAACTGATGCATGATGGTCCCCCCACAGTAACACCAGCATCTGATCGGTTTCTGCCAAACTGGGAAACTGTGGCATGAGGTTTGAGAGTTTGTGGAGGTATTTCTCTCTCACCTCTGTAAATTTCTAACAGTGAAGGAGAAAGTGTGTCTCTGTCTCGAACTCACCCGGGTCACAGTGAGCACAGACTCGTTCTTCCTTTGGAAGCCATGTTTGTCTGTGTCGGCCTTTTTCTTTGGCCAGACTGTGATCACTGAATCTGTATTTGGTGAGGATCCGTCTCTGTTACAGTGTGCAGATATTCTGCCAGATTCTGCCAGATTATACGTTCTGTTTAGGGCCCGATAACATTCCAATTTGCTTTGGTTTTTACTTACATTTTCCCAATGGTCCAAATATGAATTTTTGCTTTCTTTTATTATTTGGTTTATTCTGATCTGGTTTTGTTCAGCAGTGCTGGTCTGAAACTGGTGTTTGTTAGTTGTTAGTGGGTTTGTGAGTTTCAGAGCCATCTCTCTCTCTCTCTCTCTCTCTCTCTCTCTCTCTAACATGATTTCCAGGTCATATGACCTTGTTAAAAAAAAGAGGCAGATAGTGTTGGCTGATCAAAGAATAGAGACACTTCAGAGTAACTTCACTGGCACCTTCAAAACCAAGACAAACTCTTTTGGGTTCCCTACAAAGTACACATTTCTAGGGCATATTTAAACATAATCAGATGAAAATGTTAAGGTGTCAGATACTGCCCATAAACAACTGACTAGTTCATCTCCTTACAGTATCATCATGCTGTCTGTCAATTTTACTATTAGTTACTCTTTGTTGCAAATACCTGACTGTCTTATATACAAGGGAATGCTTTCTGGATTCCAAGACTCCTCACATTTACTCCTCAGCAGTAAATGCACCATATATACAATTTAGGGTGGTTCCCCCTAAAGAACTTCCAATCCGAGCATAAACTTCATATGCCTATAATATACACACTGAAAAATCGAATTAGTTGACCTTACTTAGATTTTTAAGACGATCGGTTTGCATTCTTTTTTTTTTTAACTAAACATACTTATTTGGCACATGTAAAAAGATTTTTTTCAAGTAACGTTAACTAGTTACAATTTAACTTAACTCATCTGTGATAGTATCATTGTTTGTATTGAAGTATTTACATTTTGTTATAGCAGGTATTATACAGTATAAGGGAAATTATGACTGGTATCTCAGTTGGCCATATGGCACATTGGATTCTCTTAAGTATCTCTTGGTGCACATAAATCTGCACTTTTATAAAGTACAATTGAGTAAAGAAGTATGGCTTAAATTTTAGGTAACACTAATCAGCCTAATGGTAACTTTACACAAATCAACCGGATATAACAAAACAACAATCATAGTCATAAGAATGAAAACTAAATAAATTCTTAAATTACAATTATTATTTTTCTACATAAGATCCCTTGATTTGACAAAGCATCCATTATTTACTCATGTGCGAGTGCTTTTGGGTATTCCACACAGCCACAGTTTTGTACTTTAGGATTACTCAAAGCGTCTAGGTTACGTATGTAACCTCCATTCCTTGAAGGAGGGAACGAGATGTTGTGTCGAAGAAGCGACACTAGGGGTCTCTCTTGAGCACCGAATAAGCCTCTGATCTATGAAAAAAGGCCAAGGAGAAGTTGGCAGACAGTATTTGCATACCCCGCCCCCGGACATACGGGTATAAAGACAGGGAAATACATTGAGTTCATTCAGGTATTCTACGTGCAAAGGCGACCAGCTGTGTAAGACTGCAAGTACCCTTCCCCAATGCCCCAAAAAAGTCATCAGAATCTTTCTTGTTACCCTAGACAGGGGAACAAGGCGACGCTTGCCAACCTGGGAAAGGGTCGAGCCTGGCTGGGCCTCTTTTCTCTCTATGTTTCTCCGCATAGAGCAAGAACAGCCGGGGCCCTTACACGCATCGAGGGAAGGGGGTCTTAACCAGTTTCCTATTCTTTCAGGGGAAAAGATCCTGCCAAGACCACACCTGCCCAGAAGGCGACATGTGGAAAGTGGCGCAGTGGTAGATCCATTCTCAAGGAGGGGGGAGTTGCTACAACACGGCGACCGGAGGGCAGTTGGGACTGCCTAAGGGAGACGCGGGTCCACTTCGTAAGGGGACCATACCACGGACAATACTCACAGGGGGAGTCCACGTAGGAGTTCTGACCTGTGGAGCACCTATTCCAGTACAGGGTAGATTAAGTACCCGCAGTGGACTGGGTCGGCAAGTTCCTCCGCTGAACTGCGGGCCCAAAGGGCTAGGGAGGAATCATCCAGGGATCCGAATGAGTGGGATCTCCTAGGAGAGAAAGCACACAGTTTTACCTCGGCAGAGAGATAGGGCGCCAGGTGCAAGCGATACACCCGGTCAGTCCGTCAGCGTGTTACTGAGTTCTACTGTCTCGGACCTGAGAAAATACAAGATGATACTGACTCAACCCGGAGATTGTAGAATCTCACAAATGTATTAGGTGTTGCCCAACCCGCTGCTCTACATATGTCTGCCAGGAGGTGCCCCTGGCCAGTGCCCACGAGGATGCAAAACTCCTTGTTGAGTATGCTCGGACCCATAAGGTAAGGGGGCATGGCCTGGGAGTGATAGGCCAATGAAATGGCATCCATGACCCAGTGGGAAGGCCTCTGTTTGGAGACAGCGTTCCCTCTCCGCTGTCCGCCAAAGCAGACAAAGAGCTGCTCAGAACATCTAAAGCTCTGTATGTGGTCCAACACAGCAACGAAGGGGCTGGGTCTGTCTCCTCCTGACCTGGTCTCTAAAGGGCGTGGTAGGAACCTTGGGCACACAGCCCGGTCGCGGTCTAAAGATCATATATGTGTCTGCCGGACCGAACTCCAGGCAATTGTCTAACAGAGAACGCTTGCAGGTCTCTGACCCTTTTGATGGAATCGAGCGCGATCAGCAGGGCCATCTTTAGAGAGAGGGCCCTGAGTCCAACTGATTCTAGCGGGTCGAAGGGAGGACTCTGGAGGCCCGCAAGGACCACTGAGAGATCCCAGGAGGGGAACAGGCTTGGCCGGGAGGGATTCAACCTCTGGGTGCCTCTTAAGAATCTGATGATTAAGTTGTGCTTACCCAAAGACTTTCTGTCTACTGCGTCGTGGTGGGCCGCGACAGCGGCGACATACACCTTCAGAGTGGAAAGTGACAGCCTTCCCTCCAGCCTCTCCTGCATAACTAAAAGCACTGACCTAACTGCGCACCTATGTGGGTCTTCAGCCCAGGAAGAACACCAATTCACGAACAAGCTTCACTTCAGGGCGTAACGTTGCCTGGTAGAGGATGCTCTGGCTTGGTTGATCGTGTCTACGATGGCAGGTGGTAGACCAGCTAGATCTTCCGCGTCTTGTCCAGGGGCCAGACAAGGAGGTTCCAAAGGTATGGGAGCAGATGCCAGAGCGTGCCCCATCCCTGAGAGGGGAATTCGCCAAGTAGGGGCTGTCGCGAGGAGTACGAGGTCCGAGAACCAGGCCTGGGTGGGCCAGTAGGGAGCCACTTGGGTGACTTGTTCCATGTCCTCCCTGACCTTGCACAGCATCTGTGCAAGAAAGCTCACTGGGGGAAATGTGTACTTGCGCAGCCCCACAGGCAAGCTGTGTGCTAGTGCGTCTGCCCCGAGGGGAGCCTCTGTTCAGGCATATCAGAGTGGGCAGTGGGAGATCTCTCGGGAGGCAAGCAGGTCTTCCTGGGCCTTGCCGAACCGTTCCCAAATCAGCTGGGGGTGAAGCCTCCACTCTCGACTGGGTAAGTGTTGTCATGACAGCGCGTCCGCTATAACATTGAGGTTGCCGGGGATGTGAGTGGCGCGCAGCGACGACGGGCAAGCCATGAGATGTGGTGGGAGCGTACCCCACCTTGGCGATATAGGTACGCTACCGTGGTGGTGCTGTCTGACCTGACTAGGACATGTTTGTCCAGAACTAATGTGAGAAACTTCTGCAGGGCTGAAAGAAAACAGTCAGCAACTCTAGGCCACTGATGTGCCAGCACATTGGGGCCCCTTTCCAACGGCCCGCGGCTGTGTGCCCATTGCACACGGTGCTTGAACCCAATTTGGAGGCATCGGTCGTGGCCAGGACGTGTCGGGAGACCTGCTGCAAGGGGACGCTTGTCCGCAGCAAGCAGAGGTCTGTCCAGGGTTTTGACGTTTAGAGGCAGGCGGGGGTGATTGTCACATAGTGCGTGCCGCGGCACCATGCTCGTCTCGTGACTTGAGTCTGGGGCCAGTGCTGTAGCGGTCTCATATGCATCAACCCCAGTGGCGCGGCTGCCGCGGAGGATGTCATATTCCCCAGGAGCTTCTGGAAAGGTTTTAAAGGGACTGCCAGGCCCGGCCTGAAGGCTGCGAGGCATTTTAGCACTGACTGTGCACGTTCGTTGGTGAGGCATGCTGACTTTGAGACTGAGTCTAACTCCATGCCAAGAAAAGAGATGCTCTGAACTGGGGTAAGATAGCTCTTTTCTTAGTTGACCTGAAGCCGTAAACAGCTGAGGTGCCTGAGCACCTAGTGTCTGTGAGTGCATTGTAACTCTGGGGAGTGGGCCAGAATGAGCCAGTCGTCGAGGTAATTGAGTATGTGAATGCCGGCTTCCTGGAGCGGGGCATGGGCAGCCTCTGCGACTTTCGTGAAGACGCGAGGTGATAGAGACATGCCGAAGGGGGGGGCTTTGTACTGATTCGTCTGTCCGTCAAACACGAACCATAGGAAGGGTCAGTGTCGAGGCAGAATTGAGACTTGGAAGTACCTGTCCTTCAGGTCTACCGCTGCGAACCAACCTAGATGCCGGACACAAGTTAAGATATGTTTTTGCGTGAGCATTTTGAACAGGAGTTTGAACAGAGCCCGGTTGGAAACTCGCAAGTCCAAGATCGGTCGTAAGCCATTGCCTTTATTGGGTACAATGAAGGGCTGTAGAGACCCTTCTTCATTTCGGTTGGAGGGACAGGCTCTATCACGTCTTTGTTTAGTAAAAGAGTAGCGATTTCTGTGCGCAGGGGTTTGGCATGCTTGCCATGTACTGTGGTAAAGCGGACGCCCGCGAAGGGGGGCAGGGGCCTGGCAAACTGAATTGCATAACCGAGTTGGATGGTCCGGGCCAGCCAGTGTGACAGGTTGGGAAGTGAAAGACGCATACAAGCACCGTGCTAGGGGCACCAAGGGGACGATTATTTTTGACTTACCCAGTGGGGCAGAGCAGATAGTACGGCGTCGGGAGGCGAAGACGCGTCCCGATGCTCTCGTGCTGAGAAAAGACTCCAAGCACTTACCTTGCTCCGCACACCCAGCAGGGGGCGGGTTAGTTACTGAGGAGGAGGTCCGGTGTAGGTGTCCTCTAGAGTCGTCAGAACCAGCCGGCCAGGGAACAGTCGTGGGACTGAAGGCGGGTTGTCCACGTTAGCATGCCGGGACTGTAGAGATCTGGTGGCCGTGAGAATGGCATTTGCAGGCCAGGTGACCAAGAGACAAAGGAAATAGCTCTGTTATTGATAATTTGGGTGCTGCAGCCCCATACCTGGGAGCCTTACGGGTCCTCGAGGGGGTCCAGGATACAGGGGGCGTCTGCTTCCTGTGGGGTGCTCGACGCGGGGGCTGAGAGCTGTTTCTTAGCCGCAGGAGGACGCCCTCAGCGAGTAGACGGGGCATGGCCCATGGCAGCAGGCTTGCGGTGGAGCAGGATGTGTGAAATGGCCTCCGTCTGCTTCTTCACCGCAGAGAACTGCTGGGCAAAGTCCTCAACGGTGTCGCCGAAGAGGCCGAACTGGGAGACAGGGGCGTTGAGAAAGCGAGCTTTGTTGGTCTCACACATCTCGACCAAGTTCAGCCAAAGATGACATTCCTGGACCACGAGCGTGGCCATCACCTGCCCGAGTGACTGCGTTGTGACCTTTGTGGCTCTGAGGGCGAGGTCGGTCACTGAGCGCAGATCCTGCAACACATTCTGCAACTACCCCCGTGCAGATCTTTAAGTGGCTTGGCCTGGTGGACTTGCCGGAGGGCCATGGCTTGCAGTGCAGAAGCGGCATGTCCGGCGGCTCTGTAGGCTTTGGAGGGCAATGAAGACGTCGTCCTACAGGCTTTGGAGGGGATCATAGGGCGACCCCGCCAGGTGGTAGGGTTTCCGGGGCACAGGTGGAGCGGAACAGCCCTGTCCACCTGGGGAATCGGCGTGGGCCGCTCTGCTGTCGAGGGTAGCGAGAGTGGATGAGCGAGTGGCTTTTTGAGGAGTTGAGAGGGGTGCTCTCCACGAAGACGTCAGCTCATCATGCACTTCCGGGAAAAACGGGACCGGGGGGGAGAGGCTGTGAGCGGCGCCCATACCCCAGGAACCAGTCTTCCAACCGCGATGGCTTTGGGGAGGACAGAGGGTTCCAGTCCAGTCCAGCGCTGGCGGCGGCCCGGGAAAGCATGTCGGTCATCTGAGTGTCAGCCTGGGCGTGCTGGCCCGAAGGCGGCAGTCCAGGGGAGTCATCCGTGTCAGACGCCGCGCTCTCCGATGCAGCGGCGAGCTCATCCATCTCAAGCTCTAGAGGACAAGCAGGCTGGCAGTGAGGCGAGCCGCTGTTGCCTCGAGCACGGACGTGAGTCAACGAGCGTGCTGGGGGGCAGGTGGTCCGAGGTGGCGTTCCCGGTGGAGCTGCACCCGCTGCCATCCCCAGATCACCTCCATTGCCAGCCGCATCGTCCGCAATCCCGTGGGAAGAAGGAACGATGCAGGGTGCGGCTGCTGAAAGCACGCCACGACCGCAACGTTGCCTTGGTCATGCTCTCGCATTGAGAGCATGAACCATCCACAAATGCTGCCATGGTGTGATCGCTGCCCAGACACACGAGACAACGCCTGTGGCCGTCTGAAGCAGAGAGCACTCTACCGCATCCAGGAACTACACAGGGGCTGAAAGGCATCTTTAAAAAGACGCGTCCTAAAAAGGACATTCAATGCCGCTGTGTATTGCTCTATTAGAGGAAAATGCTCTTTTAAAAGAAATATCACTCTTTAATACTCTTTTAGGCTCTGTTCTGTCGAAGCGCCCAGGGGTAAACTGCACTGCCATGCAGGGAAGGAGAAAGCCACTGTAGTGCGCCATAGATTCAACAGCAGAGACCGTTAGAGGAACCGGAATGGGTGTGTGACTCGCAGCTCACTGCAAACATGACCATTGGCTCTGAAGAAAATGTCTCAATGAATTTGACGTATTTCCCCACCTTTATACCCGTATGTCCAGGGGCGGGGTATGCAAATACTGTCTGCCAACTTCTCATTTGCCTTTTTTCATAGATCAGAGGCATATTCGGCACTAAAGAGAGACCTTGCTAAAGAGAGTTCTTCGACACAATGTTGAAGTGAGCGACAGACGGGGAACCAAAGTTTAAAGAACATATATATTTGAGTTATGACATCAAAATCGTCTCGGTTACGTATGTAACCTCCGTTCCCTGATGGAGGGAATGAGACGTCGTGTCGAAGAAGCGACACTAGGGGTCTCTCTTGAGTGCCGAAAGATGCCTCTGATCTATGAAAAAAGGCCAATGAGAGTTGGTGAACAGTATTTGCATACCCCGCCCCCGGACATATGGGTATAAAGGTGAGGAAAATACGCTCGTTCATTCAGGATTTTTCTGAGGAGCCGGGAGTGTTCCTGGCACCTCCGCGGCTCGGCTCAGCGACGTGGCCGGTAAGACACGACGTCTCGTTCCCTCCATCAGGGAACGGAGGTTACATACGTCCACTTCAAAACTCGTGTACGTGTACTGCTGACACAGAAGCAGGCAGGTATCCTACGTGCACAAGCGACCAACTGTGTTCAGGCTGCACGTACTCTTCCCCAATGCCCCGCTTGGTTGAGAACTCGACCAAGGGGACGACTATTTTGACATACCTGGCGGGGCTTCACAGCGGGGCGGAGCAGGTAGGGCAGCGTTGGGCGGTGACAGGGCGACCCACGGCTGGGGTGCTGAGAAAAGACTCAAAGCACTTACCTTGCTCCGCACACCCGGCAGGGGTAGGGTTAGCGACTGAGCAGGAGGAGGTCCAGTTTTTGGTAGGTGTCCTCTAGACTCGTCGGAACCGGCCGGCCGGGGAACAGTCGTGGGGGCTCGAGGCAGGTGGTCCAGGATGCCGGGACTGTTGAGATTAGGTGGCAGAGTGCCGTGAGAATGCCATTTTGCGGGCCAGGTGACCCAGAGACAAAAGGAAATAGCTCATTACAGAGAATATGAGAATGTGAAAACTAATTCAACAAGAAAATTCTCCTCCCGGCTCTCCACCGGGAGCCCGGGGGCGCGGTTGGTCATCCAGCGCAGTTCCTGCAGCACATCAAGAACAGGACTACTCAAGGTGCAAGTTTGAAGTGCCTTGGCCTGGTGTTGGTTGCAGGAAGGGCCGTGGCGTGCAGGGTGGAAGCGGTCTGGGCGTGGCTGTGAGCGGCGCACCTGCCCGCGGGACCGGTCAGCATCCGACACCGCTGTAACGCTCTCCAATGCAGCGGTGATGTCATCCAATTCTGAAGCAAGCAAGCGTGCCGGGGAGGCGGGCGGTTTGAGGGGGTTTACCCGGCGAACAGAGCCCGTCATAGTCCCCAAATCGCCTTCATCGCCAGCAGCGCCTGCGTCAATCCCGTAGGAAGGAGGCGAGGCGCGGGGACGGCTGAAGTGGCTTTCTCTCATTACAAAAGAAAGCCGCGCAACCGCAATGTCGCCATGGCTATGTTCTCGTACTGAGAACATGAACCATTCATAAAACGCTGCCTGCGTGTGATCGCAGCCCAGGCATGTAAGACAGAAATAGGCCCACTTAAATGTTTTTATTAATGACAATGATATGTCGTACAATTTGAGATAACAATATTCACTGTTAGTTGATTTTTTTTAATGGAAGTTTAAAGCACAGTTCACAAAATCAGAAGTATATTATGGAACACAGATATAGCCGGAAAGCTGGCTTTCACCTATAAAGTGCTGATATCTGTTAGCTTGATGTTGCTTTTGAAAGTTATGAGTCACATCTCAAACATACTCTTAGACATACACAATCCCTTTGGCTTAAAGAGTAAAGACATATTTGAGGAATATAGGGTAAAGAATTAAGGCAACCCTCTGCTGTGTCCTCCAGGCTCGTTTAGGAAAAAATAAAAGAAAGTGCACCAGTTTTTCTTCAGTGTCTGCTGAAGTTAGCATGTTTTGCTCTTTCATGTAAGTGATAAGAGGTGGAGAATGTCAGTTACAGATGCTTTTAGCCTGTAGTCTTACTCTGCCCCACAATGGAAATGTGAGGTGTAGCATGCAAAAAAGGAACACAGTCTTACCCACTTTTCACACACACACACACACACACACACCAGTCACCAGCTGCATTTGCCCCTAGGAGACGGCCCGAAACAGGTCAACCTGTGGTACTAATTGCTTGACAGGCCTTTTTGCGTCTGCCAGTGAGGTCATGGAGCAGATGGGTGTCTCTCTGTGTTCCCCATGTTCACTGACTGCATATGATCTGTTTTAGAGTTCTCTGTGCTCTGCTGTTTACCTATGACACTCATAGGAAGCCCTTCTGACTAAATTATCAAAGGCATTGACTTTAGGTAGGAACTTTTAGAAAATCAAAAATGTCCTGACCAACATTTGGGCAATTTTACACATAGAAAATATTTTTCTATGTTTTTATTTTCATTTAACAAACATACAATTTTCTCAGTATAATTATTCATGTGTAAATTATTGTCCTACCTATTTGGAAGCTGCACATATAAGGCGTTGTCATGTGGCATCTGTAACTTTTCTCAGCGATCATTTTTTGGAGATTACATGGGTAGATTTCCATTTGTATCTTGGATTCAACACTTGAAATTAATAGATTCACGCAAGCACACTCTGTGTACAAATGTTTCCAGTTTAAGTACAATAAATAAATATACTTCCTGATTTTGTATATGGCTCAATTAATGGAGGATTCTTCTTTGGCCTGTAAGTGCCTTCTTGAGGAAAACACCTTTGAATAGGAAAGACTGTCAGGTAAGGTTATGGATTAGAGCTGCAAGATTTTAAAATGCAAGTATAACTTCCCAGACAACTTATTGCCATCTCAGATTTCGAATATTAGTGGTGGTCATTTGGGCAGTGCAATATATAGAATTTCATGAAATATCGCAAATGAACTTGTTGTATCATTTTAATGCATTCATCGGTAAAGTTTATAAAGATGCAGATAGCAGAAAATACTAGGCACGCTTCTGGTGTGTTCATATGACAACATAGGTTTGTGAGAAAGTCGAGCAAGCAGCAAAAAAAATTTAAAAAAAGATTAGCTACTTCAGCGCAAGAATGTTTGCATTTAAAACTAATATTTTGTTTGTTTTTTGCACAATGTTTTACATGTTATATTTTGCACAATGGAGAAGAACATCAGGATAGATGAAAAGCATGTTTTTTCAATAAAATACAATAAAATTAAGCCTTGATAAAATCTGTTCCGCACTGATGGAAGTCCGTACACGTAAACTTAAAGCCTACTTTTTCAGATTACTACATGCAACTACATATAAATAAGCAATATGTGAAAAGATTATGCAGGAGTCAGAAAGCAAAATTTTCTCCATTGTTAACCTTGTTACACCTTGAGATGTAATTTCCCACTTCAGTAGTTAATTTAGCTTACACTTAATTTAGATTTTCATTTATTTAATGCTGGATAATACATTTTACAGAATGTCACTTTATGTGCCTTGAATATCAGTGTTTTATTTTTCAATGAGGGTCTACTTTAAAATTGTAACATTTTAAATCAATTTATCTTTTAAATGTAAATTTATCTTATGTTTATTGCATCGCATGGTTGTTTATTGCATTTTGCAATTTCCCTCCATATCCGTTTCAAGCAGATCTAGTAATCAGTTTTTTTTTGTTTTTTTTTTTTCAGAAGAATAAAAAAAGGCAAATGTTTAATATGGTAGGCAGTATTTATATGAGGAAATACTGTTATTTTGTCTATTACCAGACTGACTTTCGAACTTTTTGTCAATACAAACATTTTGAATATTGTCCTCCTTGCAATATGTCCCTACCATCTTTCAAACCAAATCTACGCATGTGATATACTGTATATGCATATATATTTCACATTGAAATGCCCCCTGTTCCCTGATTTTTTTAAATAAACTTTCCATAATTTATGTTAGTATAGTCCTTTCATTTTCAATATGGCATACAAGGTTACTATGTTTATATGTCATGTCCCAGACGTTTAGGTTATATTAAACATCCCTCTAGTGCTATCCACTGTTTTTCACCTCAGTCAGTCAAGAGTTTTCTGAAGGACAAGCTCTGTTCCTAATTGGGTGGGAGGAGAGAAGGGAAGGAAAAGTATTGTTATGCCTGTCCGGCAAACATCTTGAAGTGCCTCATCGCTCCACACACACCCTCCTCATTCTGTTGCACACACACAGATTCTCATGGATGATTGAATGACATTCAACTGCTACTGATCAGTGTCAGGTTGTCTGATGATGCTATTGATTTTTCTGTTAGGCTTAAGTAGTTTGTGCAGAGGCTAACGACCAACCATAGCAGCACTGTCAATATCAATGGGCTGGAGGAGAGCCGCCATGACTGTTGTTTATACAGTATTCAGCATTTACACACTGTCCAGGACGAGTCAATGAATTGATTAGCCATACAGTTAATTGCCTGAAAGATTGGGGTTTATGAGGGAACATTCGTCTCTCCTTTCTGCTCTCAAAGTACCTTCTCCCTTTTTATATATGTTCCATTGTTTTGTGTCTCTCTCTACCTCAGCTGAGCTAAGTGCATCATAGTCTCTGGAAAACATTTAAACGTTCCTTGTTACTTGAGACGGGATCATTATGAAAGCTCTCTCTTTTAATTTCAGTTTCTACTTCCGTGTTTTTCACACGTGTTTTCGTTATTGTGTGTGAAAAATACTCTCAGTTGAGTTTATGCTGAACTTCCCATCTCAACCCATTAGCGAGATAAGTCAGATCATACTATTTCAGAGCTCTCTGCTAATGCTATTGTAATGTTTTAGCTTAGCGATTCTAAGATCACATCACTAGAAGTTACATGATGTTGAGCTAAGCAGACACTGCTCTTTTCTGTCCCTCTCAGAGCACATCAGTGGTACTGATAAAAACCTGCAATGATGTCATCTGGTATGAGTCAGGTCACTGATCCTGTCTACTGATAAAGCGATGGTAATTGAATGCTGAAAGCAGGAAGAACAAATTTGTGACAGTTGCACCTCAAAGTCAAGGAGAGCTGCCCTCATTAATTTATTGTCTGTTTCTATTGTGGCCTTCTTTCCTTGATGGCACTTTTATGGTCTGGGACAGACATCATTCTAAAGAGATGCTTCAGAGAGATCTATTGAGGTATAGAGCTGGTGAAGGTCAGGATCAGAGTTTAGTTTTACATTGTAATGACTGAGCCAGAAGATACTTTGTTCTGTAGAACTTCTCTTCTCAATTCTGCTCTTGTAGTTAAAGGGTGGGTGAGAAATAGATCAATATTTAAATGTAAATCTCCACTTTCAATTCCACGTTCTTTTTTTCTTCAATTTGCATTCTACTGGGCAGGGATGAGAATTTAAAGTAAAAAATGACTATTTTAAGATTAAATTAATAATTACGATAGCAATATCAATGGAAATAATCAACCATTTAGATTTTTCATCATAATCGTGCAGCCCTACATTTTTAATCATACCTCACTTGACAAATGTAAATGTAAATTTATAAATGTTGTTTTGTGATTTGGTTTGTTTTTTGTTTTGAACTGGATATTCCTATAGTTCATACTTCTGAGATCCAGAATGTAATCAAACAATCACAGAAAGCTGTTATTTAAATTACATTTTTACATAAAGTTTACATTGGTAGCGGACACATTCATAAGCAAATTAGCAAATCAAGACATAACACATTTTTGGCAGAAATGATAACTAAAGTATACAAGTCAAGTGCTAAAGTAGATGTGAAATAAACAAAGCCATGGTCAAATAAATGAGAATACCCAGCACCAGCAGTACCAGCAGACCGGATTCATATCATATAATAGCAGCCCCTCTTCTTCAGACAGAAGGTGGGTTTCCTGCACCTGAGCCTAGCTGCTCCATCTTACTCTGTAGACAGGGTGAAGGTTTAGGGCCTCCCAGTCCCCTGATTGATCTGCTCTCTATCATTTACTCAGAAGAGCAGTCACTGACACACATCACATCATATGCTGCTAGCCTGATGGATGAGACTCTTTATGGATTCCAGAGTGAATGTGTTTGTCTGAGATTAGACACACACATTTGTCCTTTCCTGCTGCTGAATTTTATCATTATGATTTAATTTTTTCAGACATTTTCAATTTCTTTTTTGATAATCTTCCTAAATATGCTGCAGTTGTATTTGTTTACAATAAATCACTGTTAAATGACCACCAATTTCAGTTTGTTGTTCGTTGTTTTAAAGATCCTGAACTCTTGTACTCTACTCTCTCAGCCTCCCCAGTCTTGGTTAATGATGCATTAAGTCTGGTTGAAATGGTGTCACTATGGGGACCAAATAAGGGCAGTCATCCATTACAAAATCTTTTAATTGACCATTCAATCAAGCATCATGTGATCCACTTTATCAGCAGTGTAATTGTGTCTGAACTACTGTCCTCCACACCAATAACATGGATTTTTGATGATAAAGACAAAGGTCAAATAATCTAGTTGTAGGCAGCTTGGTACAGTAACTGCCTTTGTAGACCAGTCTCCATGAGTAATTGTTTGCTAAGTAGACAGTAGAAAGCAAACAACTTCTATTATATTGTTTTATGTGGTAATTTGCAGCAAGCTAAAGCATCTAACTTTGGTGTTAAAATCCCAGGTTAATATGTAAACAACTATAAGGAAGCCATTTGTAGGTACATTTTCTGGAAAACTGTAAACACTGTCTCTGTGGCGCTATAAAAATTCCTCTGTTTGAGCGAGCCATCCAGGGGTGCATTTCTCGTACAATGATGTATCTCAATGCTTAATTATGTTAGTATGATGCAATGTTTGAGAAATGAAATATGTACTCACAAATGTTTCCCTAAACTGTAGTAACTATGTTGCACAGCCATCGTTCGAGCCATGTTGGTTCAACAAAATATAGCTGTCGTTAATGATGTTACAAGGGGGCAGATTAATAGCTTCTGTGGAGATCAATTGGATATCAAAATATAATAACAAATTTGCATGTACACCAGAAAGCCATTTAATGTAAGAAAGCAGCTGAAGACAAGAAAATGGTGTGCACTGTGTAATGTGACAGATACATTGTGCTGCAATAGTGGGGTTTCCATCTACATCAGACTTTGGGGTTCCCCCGATGCACTTGAGCACATGTGCACTCTTCAAAAATCTATGAAACACCACTGCATTCTCGGACAAAAACCGTGTGTTAATGTGCTTTCTCTTAACAGCCTTTAACCCCTTAAACGGTGTAAGGAAGGCTGCATTTGCGTTTACATGTTGTTTCAGAAAGCTGCCAGAATAAGCAGTGGTTGGATTAAGGTTGCTTTAAGGGTGCTTTAAGGTTGCTTTAAGGGTGTACACAAACTCTGCAGTGAAAGTCTATGTCATGAGTAGCCTCCATGTTTAGGTACTATGATATGTTACTCTGCTTAAACGCTTGCAAGTTAATTTAGTGTTTCCTCAAAAGCATAAGTTGTCCTTTCCAGAGTGGTTTCACAGCAAAAATCACACCCACAGAAATGAGCAATTTATACACAGGAATCGGCTACACCAACATTAACCCCTGCTTGCTTTTTTCCCCTGTAATGGACTTCACTGTTTACCTGCTTAAAGACACAGTCATAAAAACATAATCCAGCTTCTGCCACCTTTCAATCCCTTAAATCCCTGGGGGATTCCTCCTTTTCAGGCCAGAAAAAGCTAAAGTCCCCCCTTTAGGCACCCTAAAAGGGGGATCACATTTTTTACCCTCTACCCCACCTTCCTCCTCCAAATCCAATTAGGCCTAGGACAATAGAAGGATTAGAGGGACTTCACATCTCTGCCATTCTGAATTAGACACAGTAAGGAATGCTGTGACAGCAGACTGGAGTGAAATTGGTAGGCGATGAGGCAGTATCTAAAACTGGCTGGACCGTTTTTCTCCTGTATGAATGCTTTGGAATCTGGAGAAGGACTGAACCACAGGGATGGCTGTCGACATGATTTTCTCCATGCTCCTCAGAAGTGTTTAGAATGGTGGCTGAGCATGTTCCAAGAGAGTATTCACACATGCAAAATTTGCAGTAGCACCTTAATCGCAAGGCTTCTCAGAAATTCAACAACAGTGCATGCATTTCTTGTGGATGTGAGTACCACAACTAATTGGAGTCTGTTAATGGTGCTCCGTCATCAACAGCCATTCTTTCTTACTTTTTGCTCTGGTCTTCAGCATCGGAAAGGCCCTTGGAGAAAAACAGTCGATTTGTGAATGTCTACCAAATTTCATGCTCTTCTTCTTTTCACTTATGTCACCTTTATCCTGCCTTTCTTCCATACTGCTCCTCAGTGAGCCTGGCTGCCCTCTAATGCCCAGGGGTTAAAGCGCTTTAAATCTCTGAGGATGGAGAAAGTCTTTGAATGTATGTCAGTCAGAAAAGGCGAATTGAGTCTCTCTCCTCTTGATGTTTCATCATTTTTTCATTATTTCCTCAAAATATTTCTCCTCTTCCATCTATATTCTATCTTTTGATGGTAAGACTTATCCATATTTGTTATCTGATGGTCTTGTTTTTAAGACTCTGTTGTAGCTGGAACAAATATTCTCTTGAATCTACTTCAAGATCACCCAAATTTGAATTTAATGCTCACTTGCATAGCCATGTTTGGAAAGATTTATCCTTTAAAACTTTGAAACAGCATTACTGTCTTTATGAGCAGAAGACCATTTGACCAATTAAACCATTAGTGTTAACTCTCACCTACTGGAGCCTCTACATAAAAGCCAAATGTTTAATGAGTAAGAGCACTATAGGATTCACTTCTCCTCCAATTAACCCCATAGCTCTTGACATTTTTCTAAATCCACACAAGATTTCCTCTCTCTCAGTCCTTTTCTTTCTCTCTCTCAGTGAGATTAAATGCTAACCTGTTGGCAAACAGAGTGGTGAGGAACAAAGGAAGTTCTAATCCCCATTGGACTTTAGTGCTTAAAGAACTGAACACTTTGGCTATCACGCAAATATATATATATATATATATATATATATATATATATATATATATATATATATATATATATTCTTTTTTTTTTTTTTTTTCTCGGAGAACACTATATGTTTAACTGGTGAATAGTTTATTTGCTTTTTTTATCCCTTGAGCTGATTTACCATTGTTACATATAAAGGACATTTTAATCTGCTGATAATATCACTTTGCTACTGCTTTCCATCAATGAATTGACTGGAGGATTTATGTTTAAAAGCTTAACAACATGAATTTTATTCTCTTTGTGTTGGATATTTCACATTCTGATTTTGCCCAACTTTTTTTTTAATTTGTTTTTTATTTACCAAATGTAAAATGCTGACTAACAGACAAACTTGCCATCTGATATATTTACTTGTTTAGTGAAGAAACATTATTAGCCTGCAAGTAGTGTCAGCTTTTAGCAGGGAAATTTTGACAGCTGTTTGATCACTGATGTTTTCAGATTTATTTTATGCTTTGAATGACATATCATGTGCTTGTACATTCCCATGATTCTTAGCTCTTACCATAAGGGCACATTCTTGTACTCTCACATGGCATTAACGTCCATATACTCTCATTCTATTAAGCTCTATTAAATAAGCCTTTTGCTTTCTGGAAATCAGTGAGCATATAAACGGATGTGATTTTTTATTTTTTTGTATTTTTTTTTTTGTTTATTTGTTTTTACGCTGTTCTTGATCAGGCTGAACAAATCCAATTTACTTGGCTCTAGAGAAATAAGGAGGCAGTGTCTACTGTGAAACAGTAACAAAACTGTTAATATGGTGAATTGTCCCACCCACTTGTTAGAGTGATTAAATAATTTACAGATGGGAGATGACATCCACTGTTGGTGGATGTTGGTGAGGGGTATGGATATGTTGTGTATGCTTTATTGTTGGGAGCCAGAAAGTATATAAAGGGATATTTCTTTACATTTTCTTTCATAACTCAGACTGCTACAAATATACCTGCCATTTTTTAGTATAATAAATATTTAGATTTGCTAACTCTAATAGTGCAATTAAAATCATAGTGAAAGATTAGATCATAAAACTTAATTTAGTTAACAGCAGTTAGGGGGAATCGATATTCTCAAAGGAATAATATCATTGCTTTAATACTGTAAAAATCTAATTGCTAGAATAGTTTTCTCCTTTGTATGGTACTACTTATTTTAGCTTTGAGTAATAACATTTGTTTAGAGCAAAAGTGGGACCACATTATTATTATTTGAAATGGGTTAAATTGGGAGATGATCCGATCAGGATCTTTTAACAGCTGATACTATCACCGATCTTCTTGTCACCTGATCGGGCGATACTGATCCCGATCATTTCACTTTTTATCAGGATCTCTGTCAAAACTGGCACACTGTCACGGTTCATTTAATTTTACTCTTCCCAGTAATATCACTTTTTGTTTTTGCTGACAAAAAAAGTTACAAAGTTTAAAACGCTTATTAAAAAAAGCTTTTAGGCTAACAAAATATTCTCTATATTAAGATAGATAGATAGTCCTATAAAAATAAAATGCTTAGTTACAATCCGATAACCCATTGGTGCAATTAAACTTTATTAAACATTTTTGGTTATAGATTCATTTTCATTGTTTGATATAATTATTTTTTTATTTTATTTTCTATTTCATTTTTGGATTATATTTAATACATTAAATTACAGTACCTTAATGTTGTATAAATAATTATTACATTTATATATTCCTTCACTGCCTTTTCATTTCCTGTTTCATGTATTAATATTCAATTTTTCACTTGTTGCTGCTTGAACTTTAATGAAGGGAACAGGCTCTCTCTTGAGGGCAAGAGATGAAAGGAAAGCTGAGAAAGAGCACATGTTTCTGGACTCTACAGATGCTACTATTGTTAATGCTATTTAATCAGGAGATATTTAATATAGATGTTTGAATTACACATCTTGTAACTTGCATTATTACTGAGATGTCTATGCTTGGCTGAGACTGAGAAACTGCCGCCATGAACGATAATAATTACAGTTCCCCGTCTGTCGCTCACTTCGACGTCGTGTCGAAGAAGCGACACTAGGGGTCTCTCTTGAGCGCCGAAAGATACCTCTGATCTATGAAAAAAGGCCAATGAGAGTTGGCGAACAGTATTTGCATACTCCGCCTCCGGATACGGATATAAAGGCGAGAGAAATACGCTCGTTCATTCAGTAATTTTCTTCGGAGCCGATGGTCGTGTGTATGCAGTCAGCTGCGAGTAACACAACTGATCCTGCTTCTGATCCTCTGACGCTCTGCTTTGCTGTTGGATTTACGGCGCACTACAGCGGCTTTTCTCTTCACTGCCGGCGTGCAGTTTGCCCCTGGGCGCTTCGACAGCGCAGAGTTAAAAGAGTTGAAAGAGTGATTCTCTCCATAAAAGAGTTTATTTCTCTGAAAGAGCATTACACAGCGGCGTTGAACGTCCTTTTCAGGACGCGTCTTTATAAAGATGTAATTTCCGCCCCTGTGTAGTTTCTGGATGCGGTGTTTTCTCCCCACCTCTCTCGGTCATAAAACACTATCTTGCATGCCTGGGCTGCGATCACATGCAAGCAGTGTTTTATGAATGGTTTATGTTCTCAGTGCGAGAACATAGCCATGGCAACATTGCGGTCGTGTGGCTTTCTTTTGTAGTGAGAGAAAGCCGTTTCAGCCGCCCCCCGCGCCTCGCCTCCTTCCTACGGGATTGACGCAGGCGCCGCGGGCGATGAACACGATTTGGGGACAATGACGGGCTCTGTTCGCCGGGTAAATCCCCTCGAACTTCCCGCCTCCCCGGCACGCTTGTTTGCTAGCATTGCGGTCGTGTGGCTTTCTTTTGTAATGAGAGAAAGCCGTTTCAGCCGCCCCCCGCGCCTCGCCTCCTTCCTACGGGATTGACGCAGGCGCCGCGGGCGATGAACACGATTTGGGGACAATGACGGGCTCTGTTCGCCGGGTAAATCCCCTCGAACCGCCCGCCTCCCCGGCACGCTTGCTTGCTTGCTTCCGTCTGAGCTCGGGATGAGTATTCTCTCCAATGGTTCATCTTCTCAGTGTGAGAACATGGCCGTTATAGCATTGCGGTCGCACAGCTTTCTTTTGTAATGAGAGAAAGCCACTTCAACCGCCCCCCGCGCTCCGCCTTCTTCCTACGGGATCGGCGCAGGCGCTGCGGGCGATGAAGGCGATTTGGGGAATATGACGGGCTCTGTTCGCCGGGTAAACCCCCTCGAACCGCCCGCCTCCCCGGCACGCTTGCTTGCCTCAGAATTGGATGACATCACCGCTGCATCGGAGAGCGTTACAGCGGCATCGGATGCTGATCGTTCGCCTGGGCCGCCACCTTCGGGTCTGCCGCCCAGCCTGAGCCTGACGCACGGAGATCCGCTATGCTTTCCCGGGCTACTTGATCGGTTCCGCGGGCAGGTGCGCCGCTCACAGCCACGCCCCCCCCCCCGTTCCCTTCTTCCCGGACGTGCACGACGAGTTGAGCTAAGCCAAGGCTTTTTCGCTCCTCCGCTCTCACTACCCTCGTGGTGGAACGGTCCCAGACCGCTTCCACTCTGCACGCCACGGCCCTTCCTGCAACCAATGCCAGGCCAAGGCACTTCAAAACCTGCACCTTGGGTAGTCCTGTTCTTGATGTGCTGCAGGAACTGCGCTGGATGACCAACCGCGCCCCCGGGCCACGGAGGTCAGAAGCGCTGGCACTCGAACAGGCGATGGCCACCCCTTGTGGTCCAGAAACACACCTGTGGACTGGACCTGGTCGAAATGCGGGAGGCAGACAAGGCACACCTTCTCTCACACCCCCGTCTCCCAGCTCCGTCCATTCGGCGCCACCGTTGACGACTCTGCCCAGCAGTCCTCAGCGGTGAGGCAGACGGAGGCCACTGCACATCCTGCCCCGCCGCAAGCTTGCCGCCATGGGCCATGCCCCGTCTGCTCGCCGAGGGCGTCCTCCTGCGGCTATGAAACACCCTGCTCCGCCTCAACCCGGGCCCAGCTCTCAGCCCCAGCGTCGAGCACGCTGCAGGGAACGGACGCCCCCGTCTCACGGACCCCCTCGAGGACCCGGAAGGCTCCCAGGCTGTCCGTAGACGTTCAACCCAGGGACCAAGATGTTAGCTCCGGAGGCTGGTAAGACCGCTCCGTCCCCGGTGGAGGGCCGGGAGGAGAATCTTTTCTTGTTGAATTAATTTTCACATTCTCATATTCTCTGTAATGAGCTATTTCCTTTTGTCTCTGGGTCACCTGGCCCGCAAATACCGTTCTCACGGCACTTTGCCCCCAGATATCAACAGTCCTGGCTTCCTGGACACGGACCACCCGTCTTCAGCCCCACGACTGTCCCCCGGCCGGCCGGTTCCGACGAGTCTAGAGGACGCCTACCCAGGACCTCCTCCTCAGTCGCTGACCCGCCCCCTGCCGGGTGTGCGGAGCAAGGTAAGTGCTTGAGTCTTTTCTCAGCACCTCAGCTGCGGGTCGCCCCGTCGCCGCCCAACGCTGCCCTACCTGCTCCGCCCCGCTGCGAAGCCCCGCCGGGTACGTCAAATTAATCGTCCCTTTGGTGCCCCTAGCGCAGAGGTTGGACGCGTGGCTTTCACTTCCCAACCCGTCTCGCTGGCTGGCCCGGACCATCCGACTCGGTTACGCAATTCAGTTTGCCAGGCCCCCGTCCCCCTTCATGGGCGTCCGCTTTTCCGCAGTACACGGCGAACACGCCCACTCCCTGCGCGCGGAAATCGCGACTCTTCTGGCCAAAGACGCGATAGAGCCTGTCCCTCCAACCGAGATGAAGATGGGTTTCTACAGCCCTTACTTCATCGTACCCAAGAAAAGCAGCGGCTTATGACCAATCTTGGACCTGCGAGTTCTCAACCGAGCGTTGCACAAACTCCCGTTCAAAATGCTCACGCTTAACCTGCGTCCGGCATCTAGATTGGTTCGCAGCGGTAGACCTGAAGGACACGTACTTCATGTCTCCACCCTGCCCCGACACCGCCCCTACCTGCGGTTTGCGTTCGGGGGCCAGGTGTATCAGTACAAGTCCTCCCCTTTGGCCTGTCTCTGTCCTCTCACGAGAGTTACTATGCAAAATCCACAGAGATCAGGTGCTCAGGCACCTCAGCCGTCTGGGGCTTCAGGTCAACTGGGAAAAGAGCCAGCTCACTCCAGTTCAGAGCATCTCTTTTCTCAGGATGGAGTTAGACTCGGTCTCAATGTCGGCATGTCTCACCAACGAGCGTGCCCAGTCAGTGTTGAACTGCCTCGCCGCCTTCAGGCCAGGCACAGCGGTCCCCTTAAAACTTTTCCAGATGCTCCTGGGGCATATGGCGTCCTCCGCGGCGGTCGCGCCGCTGGGGTTGATGCATATGAGACCGCTCCAACACTGGCTCCAGACCCGAGTCCCGAGACGAGCATGGCGCCACGGCGCCGTATGCAACGGGCACGCAGCCTCAGGCCGTTGGAAAGGGGCCCAGCTGCGTTGGCACATCAACTGCCTCGAGTTGTTGACCGTCCTTTTTGCCCTGCGGAAGTTTCTCCCGTTAATTCGGGATGAACATATCCTAGTCAGGTCGGACAGCACCACTGCGGTCGCGTACATAAATCGCCAAGGCGGCGTATGCTCCCGTCACATGTCACAACTCGCCCGTCGTCTCCTCCTTTGGAGCCAGCACCGACTCAAGTCGCTGCGTGCCACTCACATCCCCGGCAACCCCAATGTGATAGCGGACGCGCTGTCATGACAATGCTTGTCTGGCGGAGAGTGGAGGCTTCACCCCCACTCGGTGCAGCTGATTTGGGAACGGTTCGGCAAGGCCCAGGTAGACCCCTCTGCCTCCCGAGAGACCTCCCACTGCCCGCTCTGGTACGCCCGTTAAGAGGCTCCCCTCGGGGCAGATGCACTGGCACACAGCTGGCCGGTGGGGCTGCGCAAGTACGCATTCCCCCCAGTGAGCCTTCTTGCACAGGTGCTGTGCAAGGTCAGGGAGGACGAGGAGCAAGTCACTCTCGTGGCTCCTTACTGGCCCACCCGGGCCTGGTTCTCGGACCTCATACTCCTTGCGACAGCCCCTCCCTGGCGAATTCCCCTGAGGAAGGACCTTCTTTCTCAGGGACGGGGCACGCTCTGGCATCCGCACCCAGACCTCTGGAACCTCCACATCTGGTCCCTGATGCGGAAGATCTAGCTGGTCTACCACCCACGGTCGTAGCCACGTTCAACCAAGCCAGAGCCCCTTCTACCAGGCAACTCTACGCCCTGAAATGGCGTCTGTTCGTGAATTGGTGTTCTTCCCGGGCAGAAGACCCACAGAGGTGCGCAGTTAGGTCTGTGCTCCTGTCCCTACAGGAGAGGTTGGGGGGGAGGCTGTCCCCATCCACCTCGTAGGTGTATGTTGCCACTATTGCAGCTTACCACAACCCAGTAGACAGCAACTCTCTGGGTAAGCACGACTTAATCGTCAGGTTCCCAAGAAGTGCCCGGAGGTTAAAAACCCCTCCTGGCCAAACCTGTTCCCCTCCTGGGGATCTCTCGGTGGTCCTTGCCGGTCTTCAGAGATCCCCCCCGAGTCGCTAGAATCAGTTGGCTCAGGGCCCTCTCCTGAAAAGACGGCCCTGCTGATTGCGCTCACTTCCATCAAGAGGGTCGGGGACCTGCAAGCGTCCCCTACTAACGACACTTGCCTGGAGCTCGGTCCGGCAGATACTCATGTGATCCTAAGACCTCGACTGGGCTATGTGCCCATGGTTCCTACCATGCCCTCTGGAGATCAGGTAGTGAACCTACAAGCGCTGCCCCGGGAGGAGGCAGACCCAGCCCCTCTCACTGTCGTGTCCGGTACGTGCCTTGTGTGCCTACCTGGACCGCCCCCAGAGCTTCAGGCGCTCTCAGCAGCTCTTTGTCTGCTTTGGAGGACCAGCAGAAAGGGAACGCTGTCTCCAAACAGAGGTGTCTCACTGGGTGATGGATACCATTCAGTTGGCCTATCACACCCAGGCCATGCCCCCCACTTACGGGTTCGAACCCACTCCACTAGGAGCGTGACATCCTCATGGGCACTGGCGAGGGGCACCTCCCTAGCAGACATTCGCAGAGCTGCGGGCTGGGCAGCACCTAACACCCTTATGATCTCAGGGTTGAGTCAGTCTCGTCCCGTGTTCTCTCAGGTCCGAGCCCGTAGAACTTGGTACACGTCGACGATCTGACCGGGTGATCCGCTTGTACCAGCGCCGTTTCCCTCTGCCGAGGCAAAACAGTGCGCTTTTGTCCCAGAGGACCCAGGTCCCTGGTTGATTCCTCCCTAGCACTTCGGACCCGCAGCAGTTCATCGGAGGAACGTGCTGGTCCAGTCCACTACGGGTACCTCCGGCTACCCCTACTGGAATAAGTGCTCCACAGATCAGGCCTCCTATGGGACTCCTCCTGTGTGTATTTCCGCGGTACGGTCACCTTACGAGCTGACCCGCGTCTCCCTTAGGCAGCCCTTTGCTGCCCTCTGGTCGCCGTGTTGTAGCAACTCCCCCCTCCTTGAGGTTGGATCTACCACCGCGCCATTTCCTCCCACATGCCCCAAGTGGCCATGTGATGTATTTTTGCCACCTTTACCTCCCCTGTTGGGCGGGTGTGGCCTCCGCAGGGTCTTTTCCCCCTAAGAATAGGAATTCGGAATAAGACCCCCTTCCCTCGATGCGGTAAGGGCCCCGGCTGCTCTTGCTCTATGCCGAGAAAACATAGAGAGAAAAGAGGCCCAGCCAGGCTTGGCCCGTTCCCTAGTTGGGAGCGTCACCTTGTTCCCCCCTAGGGTAACCAAAAGGATGCTGACGCTTTTTCGGGGCATTGGGGAAGAGTACGTGCAGCCTGAACACAGTTGGTCGCTTGCGCACGTGCAAAATACCTGCCCGCTTCTGTGTCAGCAGTACACGTACACGGCTCAGCGCATGGCGAGTTTTGAAGTGGACCCCTAGTGTCGCTTCTTCGACACGACGTCGAAGTGAGCGACAGACGGGGAACGTCTCGGTTACGTATGTAACCTCCGTTCCCTGATGGAGGGAACGAGACGTCGTGTCTTCCCGGCCACGTCGCTGAGCCGAGCCGCTGAGATGCCCGGAACACTCCCGGCTCCTCAGAAAAATCCTGAATGAACGAGCGTATTTCTCTCGCCTTTATATCCGTATCCGGAGGCGGAGTATGCAAATACTGTTCGCCAACTCTCATTGGCCTTTTTTCATAGATCAGAGGTATCTTTCGGCGCTCAAGAGAGACCCCTAGTGTCGCTTCTTCGACACGACGTCTCGTTCCCTCCATCAGGGAACGGAGGTTACATACGTAACCGAGACGTTTCACAGCTCGTGCTGTTTTACCTTTGCCTTGTCACGTGTAAAATGCAACATTAACAGTACAGTACACAAACTTTTCATATTCAACATACCTCCTGACTGCATCATTCTTAACTGCTGAATCAAGTTTTTTGTCTTACAACACTATGCCAGTATTTCCCACACTCCATGATGCCATGACATTGCTACTGATGTCTTAAAGGATCTGCTATTTTTTGTGACATGAGTGATCGATTTATGCGATAGGCCAAATTACAGATCACCTATCACAGAACGTGAATATTGGCTGATACTAATCAGTGGCCGATCGATCGGAGAATCCCTAGATTAAATCCTTTTTACTAAAACACATTGATTATTCAAGAACAGTCTCGAACTAGATAAGTAAATTAAATAATTTTATTACATATTTTAGAGATTCGATCTGTCAGTTCAGTCAACTGTTACAATGGCTCAGACCTTACAGCTATGATAAATTATTGTATCGCCACTGCCAGCGACAGTGTAAGAAGTATCAGTCATTCACGTAAAGTTTTAGCCATCAACAAGCATTATTGAATACGAAGACTTTGTTGTACAAAAATAATAAAACACAAAACTCAATATTTTTGTTATTTGCTCAGTGCCACCTCACATTTTAAGATTTAGTTAATACATTCAACAGGTTTCCTGAATTCAACAGATGGAGGGCTATATCTGGGGCCTATAAAATGAACATGCAAAGACAGAAACTAATAATAAAAGTGATATTGTTAATATATTTTACATTTGCATTTATTATTTATTTATTTATTGGTATAGTTATAACACTGGTATTTGTAGAAAGACCATAGTAAACACATGGTAGCATGGATAATCTTCAATACATGTGGGTTGGATGTAACATGATTTTTATAAAATAAACTATGGCATTTGTGTAATTATAAGAAGTAGACCTACTCTAAACACATGTTAAAACAAGAAATACTAAATAAAAGTTGTAACAAATTAATTAAATTCCCTCACTCCCCTAATGTATCCTATGACAAATTTAATAGAGATGAAGTAGTGATATGGTAATATTTATAATCAATCTATTTCTGCTTAAAGTATAGTTAGTGTTACTATAATAAATTCAAGGGTGGTGAGTTAGAATTATGTGCCAAATTCAAATGGTTTCCGCTTCTCGTGCCTTGCTTCTCACTGATTCTTCCAAAGCTGAGAGTTTAAGAGCTCAAGCTTTAAAAGCTTTGCACTCTTGCTGCTTTGTCCATTGAGTCTTATTCATTTGAGCCATACAGGTGCATTAGTCGAGGTTGTGCCTCCAACTGCGTTTTTGACACTGCTAAACCAGATCACTAGACTTCAAAATCAGATGTACAAATGTGTACCAACCTGTATAATTGAGAACCAACTGATATACTCCAAGTCTAGATATACGTTTTAAAGCAAAGAGGAACTTGTTGAATGTTTTGATTATTATGACTGGTAAATGCCCCCCATTTGTAACCAAACGCCCCCCTTTCTACTAATTTGCTCTCAGTGCCCCTGGCATCCTTTGAACGCCCCTTGGGGGGCAGTACCACCCCCGTTGAGAACCCCTGCTTTAAAGAGCAGAATAAAAAATAATACTGGACATACCAAAAGTCACTAATAAAGAAAAAACTAATTTCTCAAGTGAAACGATTGCACTTCTTTGAGAGAACCCTACTGAGCATATATTGGATGTGATTAAGGAAATTTTGAGTGTTAGAATTGCTGTCTCATCTACATATACATTAAGGTGGTTTTATTATAGATTAGACTGTAACTACATCTGAAAGAATTAGCCTTAGTCATGGACAAATGTCTTCTCATGTTAGAATAACACATCATTCACAGTCAAGTGCACAGACATAAAACATCATCACATAAGCATGTTTTATCTCATAATATGGTTGTATTAAAAGCTGTGAATAATGTGAGTTTGATGCTGTGTTTGTGTGTGTGTGTATATGTGTTGGCTTGTTATTTACATGGCCAGATGCGATAGAAACAGAAGTCCCTCTCCAATATTCCCCCTTTTTATTCCCATGAATTCTATCAAATTTTCCAAAATTGCATCTCTCTGTGCTTGACTCTGGATGTTGATGTTGATGGATCACCCACTTCCTCCTCCTCATTAATTCCATCACCTTATCACCCAGGCCACTTCATTTGACCAAAAGGTAATAATAAATATCTCATCCACAATCTTTAACACACTCAACCAGGTGGAAACACTTAATAATAGCATACAAATTAATCTTCAATCACCTAATTTTGCTCAACAGACGCATAGGCACATTAAAAACCAAGCTTTTGTAGTCTCTCTCTCTCTCTCTCTCTCTCTCTCTCTCTCTCTCTCTCTCTCTCCGCTCTCTCTCTCTCTCTCTCTCTCTCTTTCTCTTTTATGCCATTGGTTGCTAAGCTTCAATTTGAGCAATATAATGCTTGTTTATTACACGTTTTTTTAAGCGAAGATGGGGATTCTATCAGCGGCAGGAGAACTGTTTCCTTTTCCTGGCTCTGAGAGCTCTTATCACCCCCAAACACAAGTGCGCACTTTGCCCAACAGAGACTGCTATTCAGAGACTCATTTATCTTTCTGAGAAAGCACTGGATAGTTTGCTCGCTCTCTGTCTCACACTTGCTATGTCTTGCTTTTTTCTCTCCCTTTAACCCCCCTCTCTTCTTTTTTGGTGTGGGGTGTGGGGGCATTTTCAATTAGATTTCATTAAATTCTGTCAGAGACAGAGCACATGCTCTCGAGCGGTGGTCCCTGGTGTGTGTCGCTTGGAGTATGTCGTTCACGCACACAGGGTCCTTTGGCAGAGGACAGAATGTGTGTGAGTGTGTGTGTTAGAGAGTTGTGTCCCTCTTCATCTCAGACTCCTTTCAGTAGCTGACAGAGACAAATGACAGCACTCAGAAATGACATGCTGCCTCAGTGCTAACAGGTTCAGTGGTTTGAAATGACACACAAACACATTCCCATTTCTGCTTCAACCTTTTGTTGTCAGATTGTTGTCACCGCTGTGGCCTTGAAATTAAACTTATTTTTGTTTGTAGGTATTTTCACATTGCTGGATGAAAATTTCCTTCAGCACAAGTACAGACAAAATGGAATGAGGATTTTAATTGACATGTGATTGTATCTGTGAGCAATTTTAAATGTAGTCCCTTTTGTAAAATGGTTTTGATACCTTTTATTTATTCACGTTACTCAATAATTTTTTTTTCTTCGTTTGTCCATTTATATCTTCACTTATTGCACATCTCTCTGGAATGCTTGATTCTAATTGGTCAACTGCGGCATTCTATGGTCAAGTATTTCTGTATAATGACTGCTAAACTGCATATTTGACCATTGTCCCTGGCAAAATAGTATTTTAGGGTGATAGAAACAGCAGTCCCTCTCCAATAAGAGAGAGAGAGATTGCTTGAACCGAACCTGGGTTTGTTTCCTCACCTTACTGCTGCCCTGCTGGTCTCTATTCACATTATATTATTTGGGTCCAAACCACTGCCCGATTATATTATCAACATGAATACAAGCGGCTGCTGTTTACCACTGAGGACATCACTGTATTAAGTGAAGTATTAAAGTTTGTCTCTTTGGATTTACCATGAAAACTTGCCATGCACAGACTGACACTTATGTTTGTCTGCAAAGGATGCATTGAATGTGCAATGATGTCAATAATTTTAGTGTTTTTCTGCTGCGAGCAATCAGATGAGTTGCAAGAGATGTGAAGAATGTGAGCTGCTCTCTAAAGAAGATTCATTTGGAGACAAGCAGGTATAAGAAATGCATTATACCACAATAATTTGGATTGCTAGCCTGCAAAGACACAAATACATTTTTTTCACATGCGGATCACTTCTGCGATTTGGTGTGATTGCATTCATATAAGCAGTGAACAATACTGGAGTTCATATGAACCGTATCCCAGAACACATTTTCTAGGCAGACTTGGGTATGGTTCGGAAAACAGCGTTCACATCATCCAAACTAACCGAACTTTGAAGTCATTCAAACCTTGGTGTACACCAAAAGCTTCAATTATTATTTTTTTATATGTAACTGTAAAATGCCATGTAATAAGTGGGAAAATGTACAGTGAGCTGGTCATTATCACAAAATAGCCCTTTCAGGAAGATAAAAGACTACTTCGCTTTGTACATTATCCCTTACTGAGCACCACTTTTAATTAAAACCAGCAATAATCATTCAATGCACCGCAGTTATCAAGACAGCTTTCTCTGACACAGGTTTAACACACCACTTTCAAGTATTTTCAAGTATCAATATAAAAAAACATGGAGTTATTTACAAGGCTAGTATAACAATGTATAAAGTAAGTTATTATACACACAACATATTTATTTATGGCATATCAAGCCAAGAAAAATTCCTTTGAGTTTAAGTGGACAGGAGACTGATAAAGAGGAAACTATGGAAGTAGTTCTGCTGTAGAGATGGAATGAACCAAGTGTTAAAGGTCATCTGTTTAGTCAGTAAGATTTGAGGGTCTGATGTTTAAGTTCAAGTCCAGACACGCTTTTCATGTAGTTCACTGTCGTCCTAAGGGACTAAGTGATAAACCATATTTTTTTCTACAGTGTCTTGTTTGAACAATCCAATTCAGTTGTTTTAGTGGTTCTTGGAAAAACACTAGAGGTATACTGTAAGATTAAAAACCAATTGGACTATTTGCTGGTGGATGATAAAATGGGAGAATTAATCCCAGTGATGGAAAAATCTGAGCCACATCTAGGAACCAGACTTGGGTATTAATTCTTTTGACTTGGGCCTTTAAGCAACCACCCACACAACCACATAGCAATACCCTTGTAACCACCCACCAGTGTTGGATAGGTTACTCAAAAAAGTAATCGACTAAAAGTTATCTCTTTAAAATTGTAATCAAATAATTTTAGTGGTTACTTCATATAAATTAAATAACATTATATCACATTTATTTTAGTTACTTTCTAAATAAGGTTTTGTTTTGCCATTCAGTAAATTCAAAATAATCTTTTAAATGTTCTCATTATTAGGTGCACCCCTACAGCTTTCACAGAAATGAAAATAATCCATATTTTAAATGTATTCCCTATATATAATATCATTTGAGGATTGTGTAACCCAAGTAATGTACATAAAAGTAATTAATGGATCTGAATGTTAGTAACTGTAATATTATTACTAGAATTTAAAATGTAAAGCATTAAGGCGTGGTCACATATCTTTACATTGCAAAATTCATGGTCGAAATACAGTCATCTCAATGGAAATCTGCTCGATCGTGAATTTCGCGATGGACTTCTGGTGGTGAAAAATGTTCCCTCATGGATTTTGCCTGGAGTTCAAGTTAGGTGAATGATTCGTACACAGCTACAATGAATATTCAAAATGGACAAGGATATAATTTTAGCAGATGCTAAAAGAGCTAAAATGATATTTTTGCTGGTTTCACACGCCCTCAACATCCGCCCATGCCTCCTTCGCCTGCTGAATTTCGCTGTGCGAAGGTCTGTATGAACACGCCTTTACACTACTTTTTGTCTAAAAAGTAATTAGATAACAGTAAGTAGTTATTATGTAATAAAATTAAACCCAACAGTGCCACCCACACCATTCTAGCGTGATGCAAGTGTAAGCACCACTCATACTTTCTTCAGAAAATGTAGCATTTTTTACTTTCAATCCTCAGTTTGTAGGTAGATCAAATCTGATTGTCATAGCCAGTGCTAAAAAATAAGGCATATAAATACAGCACATACATAACAGTATATATTTATTTATACTCCGTTCACTCCATGAGTGGCAGATAATGATCTGATAGTAGAGTCTGTGTTATTGTCGGGCTGTGTTGTGTGTGGGTGGTTGATGGAGCTTTACAGCATTATCACTGCTTAGATGGGGTTAATTATATTACTGTTCAATGGCAGCTGCTAATATAAAATGCAAACAGACTTATCCTTTAGGTAAATTCCTCTATTGCACTTAAGCTAAAGGCGATTACATCTTTCCAACCCTGTCCACGATCTCTCGGATATAAATAAACTCATCCTTGCTGAAATTTCTCCATGGTACCTTGTTTAGGTAGCACATTTGATATCACATTAATAATGTGGTTTCCTCACTAACAGCTTAACAGAGGGAAGATGAGGAAGATAAATAGGAGAGCGGGCCATCTCAAATGCCTCTTGTCAGGGAGTTAGCGGTGGCGAACAGCAGCGTCACCCGGGCACTGTAACAGCCTTAATCCACATTTAATTGAACTCTGGAGACTTTGAAGTGAGTCTGCAGAGCAGACAGGAGCAGTGACATCGCTCACAGCACAAAGCACAGCTGCTCCCCTCTCTTTCTCTCATTCTAGCTATCATTAATGAGTGTGTATCAGCCTTAGCCTTGGTATTGACCTCTTATTGGAAGAACTGGATATGTCTGATTAACTCTGCTGTTTATCTGCCTTTATCAAAGCCTCTCAAATCAGGTATGCAGGTCTTTTTCACCTCTCCTGTCCTAACAACCTCTCTGTAATTAGCCAATTAAAAATGAGAGAAAACAGAGTGAGCATATGGAGCAAAAGCTAGAAAGATAAGTAGAGGCTAAAGAAAAGATTAGAGTGGCACAGCTGAACATCTATGAGCTTTAAATTATATGACAGCCTTCTCTCTCCCTTGTTTTCATCCTTGTTCCCTTTCTCCCAATTAAACTACTCATCCTAAATAAATGAATGTTAGACATACATGGATATCATATCCCATAGATGTTGTTTTCCATAGTTGCAATCATGTTTTAAGTTGTTTTACATCCTAATAATGATAAACAATACTGCTAATTTTCAAAATCGGCAAGTTCCCAGTTTTTATTAGTCAACTATAAGGTCTTAAGGAAGCCCTGTATGATTACGTTGGTTTTGGATTCACTTGAACCTGGTCAGATGCTTTCTTAGGCGAATTTATATAATACGTTATTGAATTCTAAAACTAGATGGAGTCAAACCAAATGTCTAGAATGCAGTGGTCTCGATACTTGTAAATATTTAGCTTTTTTTTCTTATTAAGTTTAAGTATTCTTTGTCCCATCTCCTTTGTTTCTTGATTATGGCTTACCTGAATCCAATATTTTTTTTGAACAACAGATGTCTAATAGTAATAATCATGTTTTCCTCACACCAACTTGAAGATTACCTTTTAGTGAACTGTGGCCTCCCTGTTTCCCATTTAGTTTGTGTGTGAATAGGTCTCATTTTAGTGCTAAAATAATCTCTTTTTCATGAGGACTGATCAATAATACTTGCTCTGTGACCATTGGTATGAGCTATGGGTGATTAATGAACTAAAGACGTCCCTTTCCCCTGTCGTTCTTTCATTTTTTTTGCACACATATTCATTTTATTTGTACATTTCTCTCTAATCTGTCATGTTTGTCTATTTCTTCTGTACAGATCTTGGCATACACTGAGGGTTTGCATGGACAATGGCTGTTCACAGAGATCAGAGCAGTTTTCTCTCTGCGATATCTGCTACAGAACACTGTGCTGGAGGTCTTTAATGCCAACAGGAGTAAGAACTGACCAGAGTTATATTCATTGATAAAAGATTGTACTGGTTGGATGCTTTTAAACATGAGAGTTCAACAAAATTCTTACTTTTATGTGTTAATTATCTCTCCTCCCTACAGCTGTGGTCATGTTCAACTTCCCCGATCCAGGTTTTTTCCTATATTATGTACATCATTCACTTACAGCTGTAAACACTGTTACTTTCTCTATTCTGATCACTCTTGTCTTTATGTCATTGGATGCTTTGACTAATCAGAAGACAGCTTTGCCTTTTGTGAAATGTTTCATTAAATGATTATTGCCTTAATTAGTGTCAACTATTGTTTGAAAAAGGATAGAATAAACACAATATACAATATTAATTATTTTAAACTGTAGAGTTCTGAATTGTTGTGACATGACTCATTGCATCCCAGCATGTGTACAGTATTGTTAAAAGCTGAACAGGACATTTGGAAATGGACACATTGCATTGTAAACAGTAGTACTCTTACTAGCAATCTCTATAGCATTTTTTAGTACGTCATAGGAGTATTACATAAATAATCAAAATTCACACTATTTATAATGCGTACTGAATTCCTTTCAAATGTAAAATGAGTAGTATTACAATATGCACAAGGCATTGGTTGTTTGATTTTAACACTTTCAGAAGTGTTAAACACTTCTTGTGTGTGTGCGTGTGTACGTACGCATGTGCATTCATTTATGTGTGGAAGGGGGTATGGTACAAAGCCTAATTCCCTTCACACAAACACAATTCACATAATTTATATATCTCCCTGACTGAGAAATAAATACAGGGGTGACTTCAGAGCCTGAAGGGCAGAGTGAGTGTGTAGGAAACACACGGACGCACGCACGCACGCACGCACGCACGCACACACACACACACACACACACACACACACACACACTGTCATTCAAATGCATACACTCTTATTGAGCTGCCTACATAGGCATGTTCTCATCACAACTGTTCCATGCCTTTAAATGCCTTGTTTTTGCCAAAGTCAAAGGCAAAATCTTATATATCTTTCACAGATAAGGCAATCCCAGAATGCATTGTGATAAGCGTAGTGAAGAAATTGAATCTAAGATGGTGAACAAAGCAAGATAAACATCAATTATAAATACACATATTTCATTTAATACTGAAAAAATATATCAGTAATTAGAAACTGACTATACCACCATATTTTTTATGCTTATTAAAATATTGCGCCGTTAAATTAGCAACATGCTAACATCAAATTTTAAGGATTTGTTCTGACGTGATGTCAGTTTGTAAGTTCACCATGGTTTCCCTCAGGATTTTTCTATGTGTTTTTTTTATAATGGGGTTTTTAACTTATAAGTTAAATAAGATTTGTAGTAAACATTACTTGACGATACAGGGACATTTTGTCCTACATCTTAAATTATACTCTTTAATACTTCAAACATAATTTTGAAGCTGCTGTATGTTTAAAAAAAAAAATACAGCATTTGTGGAATAATGTTGATTACCATAAAAGTTTATTTCAACTTGTGCCTCCTTTTCATTAGAAGAATCAAAAGTCTTTGTTACAGTGAAGCACTTACACTGGAAGTGAAAGGGGCCAATCCATACACATAAAGATTCTCACTGTTTTAAAAGTATAGCCACAAGATGTAAACAATATGTGTGAACATGATTTTAGTGTAAAAAAAAAATAGCTTTCTAACCTTTTTTGTGTAAAGTTATATCCAGTTTTACAACTTCGTTGCCATGACGACATAACGCCATAAAACTCTAAAAACTACAATTTAAACAACTGTACAGCTCAAATAATACATACTGTACGTTTTGACAGAAGAATTGCTTTTATAAAATTATATGCTTTACATTTCTGCTTTTAAACCCTCCAAAAATGTTACTCATTCACTTCTATTGCAAGTGCCTCACTGTAACCTCAAATGTTTTGCTTTTTAAAAAAAGAGGCATGAGTCAAAATTATTGTGTGTGTGTGTTTTTAATACAGTAACATTCTGAGGAACAGAATATAATGGGTATTGACCCCAATTTGGGCTACAGTATGGGTGTTTTCTTGATTAGAGAAATATGTGTGTGGCTATTAAAGACTGTGTGATGTGATTGCAGCTGTACTGACCATTAGACAGTCTCCCCCTTGACATAACTAATGCCCTTCTGCTAACATTCATGTGGCATTTCCCTAGCGTTGTCCCAGCGTTGCCGCTGCGTTAGAGGGCCAAAGGGCAGTGGAAACTTCAGAGAGGCCTAATGACTGTAATCACGTTGGGTGACAGTGATGAATTCTCTAATTTCACTTTGTTTTAAGTGGATGGAGGGTCATTTGTTTTAGTGTCTGCATATTTGCTTGCAGTGTGTGTGTTCATTTAACAGGTTCCCACATTAGCCATGAGGCTGTTGTGTGTCTGTATTCATTTGTTGATTGATTTCAGTTTTATTCTGAAGTATGCATGCATACAGTTGAAGCAGGCTCTCTGATTGGTGCTTACTTTGACAACTATATTTGTCTGTACATTTTTCTATATAATGGCCAGGAAGCAAAAAGTGAAAACAGAAAGAACCATGTTTTTATTGCTCATATTTAAAACACGCATATTACAAGTCAATTTAACATAAAAGGCACCAACAATTCTAAAACTTGTTTTTTTGTTTTTTGGCAGACGTATCTCTCTGGCCAACCCTAAACAGCTCTACAAGGCCTCCAGCATGATCAATCACAGATGAAACAAATAACGGTGATCATCTCCTAACAAGGCCACATATCATGGTCTAGGCAGAGTAGATGGTAAGATAACAATCAGTTCTCGTAGTCAACGTGTTGAATGCAGGAGAAATGGGCAGGAGTAAATACCTGAGTGACTTTGACAAGGGCCAAATTGTAATGGCCGGTTGACTGGGTCAGAGTATCTTTATCTTTTAGGCCGTACTTTTAATGACCTGAACCAGTATCCCGTGTTCGCCTGGGTAATCACCAACTACGAGAGTGCAGATCTGGACCTCACCCTGTCCAACAACTATAGAGATCTGTCCAAGGTAAACACACACAAAAACATGCACAACCACAAACATTTTGAACCTGATCAACAGAGAATTTGGATTCAGAGACTGGCAGACACATCTAAAGTGAACCCATGTATTTGTGTGAAAACAGTGCAGTAGCTGTAACAATGAGATTGAATCTGATAGACATAGCCTTCTTGTGAGCTAGAGAATGACTGCTGCTCTAGAATCATTGCTGTGAGTCTGGGCGTAAACTTAGTACAGGGCTTGCAGCTATGTGCACATCTCCTCATGCCAGGCAACCTCAACTGCAGACAATTCAGATAAAGGGCCTGTGTCCTCCTCTCTTCCCCTCAATCAACCCCTCAGAAGTCCCCCTCCATCCACAAACATTCCGAGTCTCAGCTCCTCCCCACCCCCTTCCTGTTTGCCAGCCAGTCTCCCAAAGGAGCTAATTAATGAGCGTAGTAGTACTTGAGCTAACCACACAGACAGACTGACACAGCTCACTGCTGGGAACACCAGATCAGCCTTTGTCTCGATCCCTCTCTCTTTCTCTCAGACTTGATACATGCGTATCTTGAATTGTATCACACCATTTGAAGGCAGTACTGTTCAGCAGAATTTTTCTCTTTTGACCTTTGCATTGCTTATTTGTTGCTGTCTATTCCTGGTTTAACAGTTAGAATTTCATGGTCTGGTTTAGAGTGGTCACAACACGTCACATATAGACCAGGGTGACAGTGATGAATTCTCTAATTTCACTTTGTTTAAGTGGATGGAGGGCATTTGTTTTAGTGTCTGCACATTTGCTTGCAGTGTGGCTTGAAATCACACATTTATTTTTTCAAACATAGAAATAAATAACCTGAAAAAAAAATATGCTATGTCTTTTATTCTGTATTATACAACAGTAGTTTTGGTTCTCCAAAAGTGCTGATATTCCTTATAACATCACTGGGTCACTTTACTTTTCATGTATGTGTTGCTTGAAAACATTTTTTTTTTCCATTTCGTTTAATTTGTTTTTTTTTTTTAGTTCCAGTTCTGGCGTTCTGCTTTTCAAATGATATCTAGTTAGAATGAAATAAAAGAATGGTTAATGTGTTCTTTTTATAATGGCAGTACTAATAATATTGCACATAATCACACTTATACCAGTTGCAGTGTTGTGAGATCTCACAAGAAAAACAATTGACCTGTTCTGGAAAAACAAACTCAAAGTAAGTGATTTGTCTCACCCAAAATAAGCAAAAATATTGTAAGTGATAAAAGTTTTCCCATGCAGGGGAATTATCAGAATGGAAATCATAACAAGCATTGGATACAGTAGCCTTTTCCATAAATGTATCCCTAATATTCAATATATCCTCAACACATTTTCAAATATGTCAAAAATATCTGGCCATCTTAAATAAATTAATAGCCCTAATCTCTCCTCCCTGCATGCATACACTTTAAGGGGGCGTTTGGACTAAACGTCACATTATGTGAGTCGAATTTTTACATTTTTAAAAACATACTGTACCCACGAAGAGCGCATACAGAGACCTTGTTCTTCTAGAACTAATAAAGTGTAGAATCAACTTTACACCTGATAGGGAGTGTGTGCTCCCTATAAATAGAAGGGAGCACACACTCATTTGCTCTTGGCTTTTTAGCTGTAATAAGCCTTATAAAACTGAAAATTATTACAAAGTACATTTATTTTTTCTTCTTATCAACACAATAGTGATTTTAAGGCATTACTGATACTGCCTCTTATTTTTCTTTTAAATTATATACTTTATTTTCCACAGCCCGTGGGCGGGCTTGTAAATGTTAAAAATAAAACTATGCAATGCACATAACTGCTGTGTGTACATTGGTACACATGCCACATATCTTTGGAAAGCTACATTTCTTTTGAGTCTATTGATATAAACCATTTTAAGATACAATCACAACAGAAGGTACAATCTATAACTTTGTCAGACCACCAACATATAAACAAACAATAACAAAATTTAGGCAACTCACCTATGAAGCTACATAGTAGTCCACTGATCCATAACATCCCGACAAAAACGGTGTTGTTACATTGTAAAATGTCCAAACGATCAAATCAAGTAAAATTTTTAGTCCAAATCACATTATTACATCAATAAATATCCACAGAATCTTGTTGCATCATTTCAAAGTACCCGGCAGCTGTGCCTAATCTTTCACATATTCTCGATCATAACTTCAGTTCAGATGTAAACATTTCCTATATCCGGTATCAAAATGGATGCAGCACTCTGACCTTTCGATTGACACCTCATTTGACCCAATTGAAGCTTCCATGTTCTGTCCAGAGCCTTCAATAGCCAACCACAGTCTGTGTTGAATGTAAGTGCCTCCCCCCATTCCTTTGTGTAAAGATCAAGCCAATTACAGCCGAGTGTGTAGATGACAGGCGCATCGTATAGACAATGAAATTCTGAAAATAATGATATGTGGCTTTAGTGGGAAGTTTCAAATATGTTTCTATAAAGCGTGTGCATAAAGTTTACTTGCCATTACCGAGTGTGTCGTGCGTCTGTGCATAAAAGCTGAAGAGTGTCGTTTTGTTGCTGTTTACATATTTGCAGATTGAACAATGGCGAAACGCACGAGGAGGAGACATTACTCTGGACAAGTAAGTGTTTTCTTGTATTTTATAACATATATTACTATATATTCCGATAAATAAGCTTTAGTTTGAATAATGAATACACATTTTGTAGTTACCTTTTGTCGCATGTTTCCCCAGTGAGTGTTTGAACTGTTTGGGGTAGTTGTTTGTATTTCTTTGTTTGTGTGTGTGTGTGTGTGTGTGTGTGTGTGTGTGTTTGAGGCTTTAGTTCGTTGTTTGATGCAGATCTAGCTATATTAACATGGTATACAGATGTTTTAATTGCCAAAGCATACAGTATTTACAGTAAATATAAATACACGAATATATATTTACATACTTGAAGTTGAATATAAGAATATAAATTTGGGGGAGGTGTGTGTGTGTATCATTGTGTAAATTGCTGAGATGTGAGGAAGCAAGCTGTAAAAAGGTAGAATACAGAAAAGATGGAAACATTTAGTCAAGCTTTGTAAGTGAAATTTATTTCTTTATTTTCACTATAGGCAATTTTCTGATAGCGACTGGGAGCTGGATACTTCTCCCCCACTCAGCAAGCGGCCACATAGAGTGGAGCGGCAGGACAGCACCTCAAGAGAGGAGCCCCATCTCCAAACTCCCAAGAGAGGTTCTGCCAGCAGGAGAAGACCAAGAGGCAGAAGACCAAGGAGAGGCGGCAGCAGCAGTCAAGCTGGGATGTCAGCGAGTACATCTGGAGCGAGAGATGGAATGATGTTGATGTTCCAGACATAACACCACCACAGCCGGTCTTCAGACCCGCCAATTCACCAGGGCCCCAGCTCATACAAACAGCTGCTTACGCAACCCTGCAGCTTTTCCAACATTTCTGTACTATAAAGTTCTCCACAAGACCCAGAGGTGGTACAAGACATTCTTCTACCATTTCATGGACATCACAATTGTGAACGCCTTCCTCCTCCACAAAGAGATCACCAAAGGAAAAGGAGAGGTCCCAATGAACCAGAAGGCTTTCAGAGAGACCCTTGCAGAGGAGCTGGCAGAGTTGGCGTCTCACTCCACAGCCAGACCCGTATCTCCTGCTCCACAAAGAGGACATCACAGGCCGGTGCACTGAATCTAGCACCGCTGGTCGTCTGAAGTGCAGGCAGTGTCATGCAAAGACACCATGAAGTGCTCCTTCTGTGATGTGCCTTTGTGCTTTTTACCAAAACGTGACTGCTACAATGACTGGCATGTTGCTAGAAACTTGCAAAATTGTATAATTGTTTGTAAATACTTTTTGTAAAAATGTATGTAAATAGTTAGATGTGTATTTTTTATATAAACACATTTTCCACCATAGCACTAGTTTTGACTCTTTTATATGCACAACGTTTAGTTTAAAGAAGGGAAAAGGCACTCTACTGTGTTTATGCATCAGTTACTCTGTGTCAGCAAAACTAATAGTGGATCTGGATATGGAATATGATAGCTCTAAGTGTCATCTTTCATTAGAGCCCAAAATTATGACTGTTCGTTGAAGCGTTCAAAAGTAGTAGCCTTTTTATCCTAGGTATATGGCCATGGTTACCAAGGGTCCTTTTGGAGTATCCAAAAGGCACTTTTGTAAAACGCCTGGGTGTACTCTTAGAAAAGCAAGTGTAAATTATTCATTTTTTGTGGTATTGTTATGAAATTTGAACTTAGACAAGGTAAGGCTTCATGCTGTGATCCCATTAAGTTTTCAAGCTAATAGCTACTAGTTATAGTAATCTGCAGGCATCTGTATGCAAAAAAAAAAAAATTCAGGCGGAAAAACAAACTTCTATTTCATTGTGTTCAAACTCTATTACTCAAAATCAGTAGCACTTACAGTAATTCTGACTGCTGGGGAAAAAACTTCAGAGTGTCACCTATCAAAAGTGACCAAAACCATGCATGTACTCCAAAAGGTTCAAGAACAGCTTTAAATTTACTTTGGGTATGCCTTGATTAGGCGTTTTAGGCTAATTTTACAGATTGGGATTATACATTTCTGTAAAACTTCTTTGAAATTATGTGTATTGTGAAAAGTGCTATACTGTATAGATATTTTAATTACAGATCTGCTTCTCAGTCAAAATCTAGCAGCATCAAATCTCTATTAATGCATCAGATGTAACAATAATTCAATGAAGATTTGGGAACAACTGAAAAATGTATGGTTTACCTCTAATATATTTCTTAGTACTGTGGCAGGGTGAGCAAGAGACAGACACAGTGGGTGTGGCGTCAAGCCTCGGAGTGGCATTTATTGTAAATAATAATAAACGTTAAATGTCCAAAAGGGGTAATAAAGTGTCCATGGTGGAATATTGTTCATAATAAAGGGGGAATCTGGTATTCTCGTGGTGAAACGTGAGGGGCGGCGATATCACTGGCGGCCTGTCTTCCCAGGCCCGTGGCAAGCGTGAGGGGAAGGCGGACCAGCATCTAGCCTGTTGGCGGCAACATGAGCGGTTACCCCCTACGACTTATTAACATGTCAGGGGGTCCGAGGATAGGTCCGGCAGCACACCATCTCGTCCAGCTCCAAACCTTCCAAGCTCTGGTCTTGGGCATGCGAGGATGCCAGTGTGTGCACACGTGGACATTTGAAGCCGGCTCCCCAAGAAGAGGTGCTTGCTGTGTTTTAAAGACAGCAGTGATGAAGCATTATTCCCATCAGGTGTGCCGCTGACAAAACAAGGCTTATTAATTATGTAACTCTTCTCGCTCTCCTGCCCAACTCCCATCATGAGCCTGGCTGAAGGGTGGCCCTAAGAGGAGGGGCAATGATGACGAGCACTGATAGTATCTATTTATATGCATGTACAGTATATGTACATTTGAAGTCAAAGTTTACATACACTTCATTAATACTCATTAATACTCAACCACACCATAGATTTAATATTAGTAAACTGTAGTTTTGGCAAGTCTTTTAGGACATCTACTTTGTGCATGAGTAGTAAGTAATTTTTCCAACAATTGTTTACAGACAGATTGTTTCTCTTTTAATTGACTATATCACAAATCCAGTGGGTCAGAAGTTTACATACTTTAAGTTAACTGTGCCTATAAGCAGCTTGGAAAATTCCAGAAAATTATGTCAAGCCTTTAGACAATTAGCCAATTAGCTTCTGATTGGAGGTGTACTGAACTGGAGGTGTACCTGTGGATGTATTTTAAGGTCTACCTTCAAACTCAGTACCTATTTGCTTGACATCATGTGAAAATCAAAAGAAATCAGCCAAGACCTTAGAAAAAAAATGTGGATGTCTGGTTCATCCTTCGGAGCAATTTCCAAATGTCTGTAGATACATCTTCATCTGTACAAACAATATTATGTGTTGTGGAAAAGATTCTTTCCCTCTTTGCAAGAGATCTCTCAGAGTCAGGGGCTCCAAATGCCAAAGGTTTATTGAGTAACCAGTTAACATGAGAAGGCCAGCACAGTTTCAAACTCTCATCTTTATACTGTACATTTCTGTTATCTCCTCTTAGTCCTGAAATCACTCAACCTGGTTATCTTCAACCAATGGGCTTGCATTTTACATAATTTATGCTCACCACAATTATTTCTTAGGTCATCTGACTTGTATTTAGTGGTGGAATCCTAGCAACCTATCTCATATCAACCCGATATCACGCCAAGGCGTGAAATAGACACGCCGGTCCACTAGCGGATGCGTGTCGGTGTCACGCTTTGCCTCCTCTAGGCGTGTGCATGACACGCGCGCGTGTCGTTGCAATACCGGCAGGGGGCAATCGTTTCCTCAACGCCAACAACTCTCCGCGCACCAAAGAGTAAGCGATACCGTTGTCGTATTGTACGTTCGCACGGGCAGGATGATGGCCAATTTCGCTGCTTACTTTCACTTTGTGACTATGTGACAATAAAGGGTTACTACACATACTACGTTCAGGACATGTTTGTTCATTATAGTGCTGCTTTCATGAAGAAATCCTAACGTTGCTGTAGCCTAACGTTGTTATATGTGTGTGTGGGCTGTCGAGTATCTTATGCTGATGTAAATATATATATATTTAAAAGTATATATATATATATTTAAAAAATATGTTTATATACAAAAATATATATCCTGCTAACCGGAACTGGAGAACGCGATATATCGCTTACTCTTTGGTGCACGGAGAGTTGTTGGCGTTGAGGAAATGATTGCCCCCTGCCGGTATTCTACCTAGACGCGCGCGTGTCATGCACACGCCTAGAGGAGGCAAAGCGTGACACCGACACGCATCCGCTAGTGGACCGGCGTGTCTATTTCACGCCTTGGCGTGATACCGGGTTGCTCATATATATACACATTTATTTTTAGAAGGTGTACATACTAAACAAACAAAATAATGTAATAATAACATAATGAGTCTTCTTTTCATTAACCATAATGATCATATTGCCTTAATGAGTGTCTGTTTTTTTGGCTGAACATGTACCATACATGTGCTTTTCTCATTACAATGGTTATATCACATGTACTACAAGTCTCTAAATTACATAATGCTTTTTAATACTTTTATTTCTATAATTAATGTAAAAAAATTGTGCAACCTCACAAGTCAGTCTCTCTCTTTCTTACCAAGTGACCAATATAAGTCAAATATTCTTCTAACAATGACTGTTCTTATGAAACTGCACACCGGAGGAGAAAAAAGACCAAACATCTCCCCCACATTTGGCTAGGAGGGAGTACAATATCATATCTCCCTAGCCAAATAATTTATTTTGGTTAACAAACCAACTTGTATAAAAGATGTGTGTACAGTCTTAGCCTTGCGCTATGTAGAATACATCAGTGATCACATTTATTTTAGTAGATTAACATACTTCAGTGTTTAAACAATATTAGTAGATTGTTTAGAATGAGGATTTGTCCCACGCTGCCAGAGGAACTTGCAGACATTTCCGGTAGCCTGGAGTGCTATCTGGTGGTGTTGGAGCAGACAGAGGGTTTTTAAGTCTACCACCAATAGAGTCTTGCTCTTGCTGCTAAGCACTGAAGTAAAAAAGATAATGAGTCAACAAATATAAAGGCTCCCCTTCCTTATCACTTTTTGTGTAGTTCTAGGCTGTTTATTAGAATTCATCCAGCTCATCCATTCCAGGGCCTATTGTAATGGGGTGCATTGTGGCCACAGACACATTTACCATCTGTCACTGGCAGCAACATTAGCCATCATTGATCTGAGAAGGGGTACAATACAACAAAACAGCAACACAAAAACAGCAAAAACTGCAGCTATCATTACTCCCACTTTAATAAGCCATACTTTCCAGGATCCAAATACGGGTTTCCAAATTGCTGATCTCTCCCTGCATTTGCAATCACTTCTTTTCTTAAAATGTTCAACTTCTTCATTGATGCTGTAAAGGAGCCATCAGGAGCTGTATTATTTGGGATATAAGTACAACAGTCAGCTCCAAACATTATGCAAACTCCTCCCTTCTCTGCCAATAGCCAGTTCAGTCAGTCTGGGCTTCAGATTCTTGGGGGTCCCATGTTAGCATGGTTACTTCTTAGTCTTGCACTAGTCTAGTACATATTTCTTTCCAATTTTTTGGTAATATAGTTCCCCGTCTGTCGCTCACTTCAACGTTGTGTCGAAGAAGCGACACTAGGGGTCTCTCTTGAGAGCCTTATGCATCTTTGAACTTTGAGAAAAGGCCATTGAGAAATTGGCAGACAGAATATGCATGTCCCGACCCTGGACATACGGGTATATAAGGAGGGAAATGCATCTGTTCATTCAGAAATTCTTTTCGGTGCCGACCGGTTGTGTGAGCAGCGAGCTACGAGTCCCAATTGTTTTTTCTCTCATCTCTGGTATCAGCGTAGGCTGTTGGATCTAGGGCGCATATCAGCAACTTCTCCTTCTCTGCATGGCAGTAATTTTTCCTAAAAGAGTATTTTCTCTAAAAGAGCAATACACAGCGGTGTTGAACGTCCTTTTCAGGACGAGTCTTTATAAAGATGCCTTTCCGCCCCTGTGTAGTTCCTGGATGTGGTCGAGTTCACTCCGCTCCTGACGGTCACAGGAGCTGCCTCGTGTGTCTGGGCCACGATCACACCGAGGCAGCGTTTGTGGATGGTTCGTGTTCTCAATGTGAGAAACTTACCATGGCAACGATGCGGTCATGGCTTTCCTTCTTAAGAAGGAACGCCACTCCAGTCACATACCCACGTCGCTCCTTCTTCCCACGGGCTTGAGGACGACCCGGCTGGCGATGGAGGTGATTTGGGGATGGCAGCGGGCTTGGTTTCGCCAGGTACGTCCCCACGCACCGCCGGTTCCTTTCTTCCCGGAAGTGCATTATGAGCTGACAAGGTTGAGGAGGGCACCTTTCACTACTTTCACTCCGTAATCGATCCTCTCGCTCATCCACTCTCACTAACCTCTATGGCGGATCGGTCCACAGGTATGTTTACAGATTTATTTTTAGCTAGCAGGCAAGCCTCAGTTAGTGCTTTTAATTCAGCCAGTTGTGCTGAGCATGGTTGTTAACAATGCTGGACCACAACTGGAACAAATTTGTTGTCTTCTCTCATGACAATGGCATACACAGCATGATGCCGTGTTTGTTTCATCAATCCCCTCAAATGAGCCGTTTTGAGAGCATAGTCTTCTATCCAATCAGCTCTAAAACCTGTCTTTCCTAAAAAGGTCATCATCTGTCCCACTGTTTGTGGTTGAGGTACTTTACTAAATCATTCCAATTGACTGGGTGATATTACCTTAGTTTTGTGTGCAATAATTCATCCTATGTATTTTTGAACTGCAATTTTTGTTTAGAGACCTTGTGGCCTCTCTCAGCCAACTTAGTTAGTAATTTGATAGAATCTTGGTGGCATTGCTCTAATGTTGATGAGCAAATTAGCAGATCATCTACATACTGCATTAATGTGCTATCAAGCCTGATATCTTCCAAATCAGTTTTTAGCACTTGGTTGAACACATGTGGTAAATACCGCTGGGGCATTCTGGTGTAAGTACACTGTTTACCTTGATAGGTGAATGAAAAAAGGTTTCTGCTTTCTTTTGCTAGAGGAATTCTGAAAAAGGCAGAACACAGACCAATCACAGTATAATAATTGGCAGCAGGAGGAACATTAGTCAATAGCGTATGTGGATTTGGAACTTCTGCAGGCCAGTCGTCTACTACCTCAATGATTGCTCTCAAATCATGCACTAAACACCATTTTGATCTATCTGCTTTAGCAACAGACAGTTTGGGTGTATTGCAACAGCTAGAGATTCAATCAGTACCCCTGCCTTAAGTAATCCCTCAATAGTCTTTCTAATACCATATACAGCCTCTTGTTTTATGTTCCTTGCTCGATTTTGATTCTAATTGGATTAGCAGATTTCATTAAGCCTACATCTGTGCCATGTTGAGACCACACTTCAGCTGGTACTCGCTCTTCCATTTCCAATATTAATTCAGCTGTTTATGAATCTGGCTTTTATTTTTGTCCTGTCATATCAGTAGTACACAAGATTTTTTAAGAATGTTTTGTCTGGTGATTCAAAGATCAGAGGATTATTTGTTTCATTCCATTTTACCTTTTCTGCTCTCTTCATCATTGGTCCTCATTATTTTGCTGACTTCCCTTACTTGCATATAAGGTAACATGTGGAGTTGAGTCTGACACTTGAAACCATTTTTCAATGAAGCTACATTTCTCAATTTGTAGTGCAGCTCTCTCTGGTCCTACAATTATGTACTGTGAAATCAATTTAACTTTTTGTTCTTCTTTGTTATTTAGCCACTTCTGTTCAAGCTCTGGATCTCTACTCTGATCATATATTAGGGTACAATGAATTTCAGTTTTTGGCACAACTTGATTCACAGAGCTGTACTTCAATGTATTTTCCCCACTTGTTTATTGTTCCACTACACCTTTCCTTAAGCCTCCTAGCCAGTATATGTTTGCTTTTGACTCTTGGAGTTCTTGGGGTTTTGTAACGGTCATTTGTTTGATTCCCCTGCTATCTATGTATATTCCCTCTTGAGTGCACCATATTTGTAAGTTTGTTTTACATATATCATCTCTTCCTAACAGGTTGACAGGTGTTTGTTCTGATATTAGAATAGGAATTTTAATTTCTGTGTCTTTTACTTTTATGCTTACTTGAGCCATCATTGGAATTAGCTGCGCTAGTCCCGAGAATCCTACTGTCTTAAACGTATTTTCCATACTTGGAGGTGAGAGGCATAATTTGGATTTATACACTTAAACATGGCTCCAGTGTCTAGCGTAACTGGTGTTATCTTGCCCTCTATTTAACCTGCAGCATAGGTTCTTGATCAGCATCAGATGATATTATTGGAAGCTGACCCCTCCCCGTAGGATCCTCTGAGCAGCCCTAGTAGCCCTGTTGTGGTCCATGCCATGGGTTGAGTGGTTGTGCTTTAGGTTGGTTTTCTTGCTGCCATGGATTACTGCTTCGGCTTGGTAGCTAGTCATTTAGCCATAGATTAACAGGGCAGTCTTTCTTGCTGTGTCATAATTTCTTATGTAATTATTAGGGCTGTCGATTTAATGCGGTAATTCAGTGTGATTAATTTGACAAAAACTAATGCATTAAAAAAATGAACGCAATTAATCGCACCATAATAAGGAAGATTCCTGAAAAATGCAAGCTTGTAGTACCACCAATTTCACAGGGCAGTAAGTGAAATTTCAGCTGTATGAGCAACGAACAGTTTATAAAGTGAAGAAAATACTTTAGTAGGCAGAACAGTGCAAAAATGCTTTACATTCTTGCGTACAAAACACTTGAAGGAGCGCAAATGTGAACTAAGGGATCTCAAGATGTGTTTAAAGATTGAGTGTTAAACTATGTTTAACTTGAAACAGTGAACTAAACATTTAACATTTATCATGTTTATGATGCAACACACCCGAGATGCTACACAAGCATGTCTGACGCAGGTGTAAATTGACGGGCTCTTAAACAAGCCCTTATAATAAATCTCCAACTGATTGACAAATTGGTAAATTGTGAATAGGATTGCTGTGAACTGTATGCCAATGACAAAAATGTAATGCATTTTAATTATCTGAATTTTTTTTATTATATATATATATATATATATATATATATATATATAATTTTTTAAATATTTAAAGATAACTATGTATAATTATATATTGATATAAATATGTATTATCTTTATATATTGAATTATTGTTATATGAGGGGCTTTCTCAGCAGATATTTGTATATGCGATTAATCTGGATTAATTAATGTAATTAATTCAATTCAGTCTTCTCAGTTGTCTTTGAACGTAAGCAGCTGGATTTTCTGTCTCACCTATTGGATCTCCTCGCATTCATTTAGGATCCATTCGTGCTGGGTAGTCTCTTCTTAGGGCTGTTCATATCTTAGTGTGGCATTTGTCAAAAATAAATCCATCCACTCCTGTGTTGTCAATTGCTTGCCTTAGGCCCACTTCATTGAGGACCTCATTTATCTTAGATCCCCCCCAGACTAGCAGGGCTTGGATGTCTCCAACCGCCAGGAGTTTCCCCATCGTTTCTTCCTCCATCATTCTAATCCATTTTCCTGCCCCTTCATGCATGTCTGGAAGTTGAGCTATTAGTCCATCAAGATCCTGTTTGGTCCATGGCACATACTGTTCTTGTTTTCCTTTTATTAAAATTGGAAACTTTTTTGGATGTTCACTGGATGAATGCATGTCGATGAGATCTTCATCGCTGGATTGACTCATGGAGCTCTGCTCATCATCATCATCTTCTTCACGCAGAAACCTGTTATTTCAATAGTCATTAGCTAGGTCTATATTGCTTGTGGCTCTTATCAATTTGCCCTTTTCACTTCTTTGCCAATTCAGTATCCCTTTGGGTAAATCTTCAATAATCAGATTGCCTGACACCTTTTTATATTCTTTTTTAAGGTTGCTTGAGTGGGCTCTTGGTTTTTAAGGATCTTTGTTTTTCTTCAGATCCCCTTCTTACTAACTTTATTCTTGCTTCATTCTTCTCTCTTGACACCTTTTCTCCAGATTTCATGAACTCTTTTTAAAATCCTTGTAGCATTTCATTAATTTCCTCCTCAAGTATAAACCCCTCTCTTGACATAATCTCATATTCTTCATTAACTCTTTTTGAAATCCTTCTAGCATTTAATTAATTTCCTCCTCAGGTATAAACCCCTCTCTTGACATAATCTCACATTCTTAATTTTGCCTCACTCTCATTTTTGTCAGGATCTGTAATAGCTCCTGATGAGTATACACTCTTTCATACTTTCACCTATTTGTGTTTCTTCCTCACTTTCTCCTACCTCCCTCCTGCCTGCATATATTAAAGCCTCCCTTCCTCTTTCTTCATTAACTCACCCTTTATTTCTACCACTGATCCTTTTATGACCGGCATTTGACACTTCTCAATTTGTTCAAGGGGTGGATCATATGGAGGTGGTCTTTCTATTTCTTCTTAATTTTTACTGTCCAATGTTCCTTTTAGCTATATCTCAATTTTTTAGTATTTGTATTCCATGACTTTTAAGCAGTTTCAATATCCCTCTATCTTTACTTATTTTTTCCTTTGTCTTTAGCCTTGTGATTTATTTTTTATCAATGCCTCCATTTCTCTATGCATAGATATATCAAATGTTCCCTCTGCTTGCCATTTGGTGTTCAACCCTTTTTTTCTTTTTTTCCCATTTTTTAAAAACCTACCTCATGATGTCCCTACATACAGTGCATATTTGTTCTACTGGTGTTAATGCCATTGTTGTCTATAACTAGGTGTATATTATGTCTTTTATAACACCTCTCTAACCCCAGCTTCACCAGGTTGGTCAGACGATGACCACTAAAAGTGTCTGACACCTGACTTCCCCTGGACTTTTGCTGGGTTGAGGACTTGTTGCTATTCTATAAGGGATTTTATTAGTTTTTCTCAGATATTTTAAAACCGCATTCATTTGATTTTGATTTAATGGTTTTACAGGTGATTCCTCTGCCCATAGCTTTTATGAATTATTCTGCAACTGTCACGATCCACTGTTGTCTGGCCTGTGTTTCTCCTCTGTCATCTGCTCCCCATGGACTACACTTCCCATAATTCCCTGCTCTCATCACTGCCATCTGTCTTTCATTGTCCTCACCTGTGTTTAATTTAATCATTATCCTTTGTGTATTTAAGCCCTGTTGTTTGATCATTCTTTGTCAGTTGTTGTATGTATTCAAACCTCCAGTGTTCCTGTTCCTGTTCCTGTTCCTGTTCCTGTTCCTGTTCCTGTTCCTGTTCCTGTTTTCCCATTGTGGTTGTTTCATTTATTCCTGGGTTTTCGTTTATATTATGAGTTATCTGTTTCATCTTTTGTTTTTTTTTATTAAACGCTGCACTTAGATCCTAATCCCTCGTCTGCCTCGTTACAGAACAACTGACCCTAAAATGGATCTAGCGGCATACTTCACTCAACTAATCCAGGCGGATCTAACAATTCGGAAGTTCTCCCATTTCTTCTCCGCTGTTGCCATCCACACCGGTTTTGATGACAAAGCCCTGAAAACCACCTATCTAATTGGACTAACAACACGCCGATGGAGGGAATTGACGAAGATTGGGAATTACACATGGCAGGAGTATGTGAGGCTAGTTGTGGAGACACTCGCTGCAGAGGAGCCACCTTTCTCAATCCCGGTCTCAGCTTCTGAGCATTCCACGCCTGCCACAGCCAACAAGCCAACACCCACGCCTGCCACGGCCAACGAGCCAACACCCACGCCTGCCACGGCCAACGAGCCAACGCCCATGCCTGCCATGGCCAACGAGCTGGAGGTCTCGTCCATCCCAGAGCCAGCGTTGCCAGCCTCGTCTGTCCCAGAGCCAAAGGCTTCTGTTCCCCAGTCTCCGCCTCCCGAGTTTTCCATGGCTCCGCCTCCTGAGCCTTTCCCATCGTGGTTGTTTTATTTGTTCCTGGGTTTTTTGTTTATATTCTGAGTTATCTGTTTCATCTTGTTTTTTCATTAAACGCTGCACTTAGATCCTCATCCCTCGTCTGCTTCGTTACAGCAACCAGATAATGTCTCCACTTAGGGTAATTATATCAAATCTCCAAAGCTCTTCTACAGCAAACCAGTTACATGTGGCAGCTATTCCTCCTGCCCAATGCATAAAAGTGAGAAATGGGGTTAATTCTACTTGACACCCTCCCCATGGTACCACAGAAACTTTTAATTCACTTCTATCACAGTATTCTAGATGGAAAGGTTCAAGGAAGTCAATTAAGGCTTCCCTCTCTTCTTTATTTAGTATCCCCCTCCCTCTCTTTCATCTTTTCCTGCCTCCTTTTATTTTTGCTCATCATTCATCATTTACAAAAGTTGTCCTTACTCCTAATATTTCTACCCACTCGTGCCGTATCTATTATGGATTTCTCATGCCAATTTCTACATTCTAATATTGTTCCATTTATTGTGTAGACTGTCGTTATTTCTCCATTGCTGTTTCTGCTAAACAACACCCTACTTTCCCACTGCACTGGGCGTATGTCTGAACTGACATTAAGAAAAACGTTCTTCAGGACAGATTCTCCTTCTCCTGGCTTTTCTGTTGGGTGGATTCTGTTATAGGGAATTTCACATTTGAGATAAATAATACACACTAGGTTGATGGGTATTTTTGTCTCTACTCTCATTTGTCCCATTTGTTGCCAATCCACCCATGGCCATTTCTATTCTATTTCTTTCAGATTTGTAATTCTAGTCAATTTTCTCTGTAACTCTTTATTCTTTTGTTATGTTAATTCTTTTCTTTCTCCTGTATAATCTACATAGTCAAAGTCTCTCCAGAAATGGTTGCCAATCCCTCTTGTTTCTATTAATGTTTTTTCTAATTCTTCCTCTGGTCTAGTGAAACAAATATTGAACTGTTTGGCCATAATGACCATTGTTATGTTTGGAGGAAAAAGGATGAGGTTTCAAGCCAAAGAACACCATCCTAACCATGAAGCATAGGGGTGGCAAAATCATGTTGTGTAGGTGCTTTGCTGCAGGAGGGACTGGTGCACTTCACAAAATAGATGGCATCATGGGAAGGAACTGTAACATATGTGCTCAGAGACAGGAGTAGTGTTTAACCCGGAGGTTGTGTTTATTCAATTAGAGTGTTAGGGAAAGGAGATGAATATCAGAAGTGCGTGGAGCTTGGGGTGATGTCACTGGAGTGAATGAGCGTGGAGCTGGAGAATGAGCGCAGAGCTTGGACGAGCGTGGAGCTTGGGGTGACGTCACTGGAGTGAATGAGCGTGGAGCTGGAGAATGAGCGCAGAGCTTGGACGAGCATGGAGCTTAGGTTGACGTCACTGGAGTGAATGAGCGTGGAGTTGGAGAATGAGCGCGGAGCTTGGAGTGACGTCACTGGAGTGAATGAGCGTGGAGCTGGAGAATGAGCGCGGAGCTTGGAGTGATGTCACTGGAGTGAATGAGCGCGGAGCTTGGGAGATCGTTGAGCTTCCGAGATCGTTGAGCTTCCGAGATCTCCGCTGGAGTGAAAGGAGCGAGGAGCTTGGGTTAGAAGGAGCCTAGGAACGTGGAGATAGGAAGTTAACAGGAACAAAGGAGCGTGGAGACAGGAAAAATCACAGGAACGAAGGAGCGTGGAGATAACCAGATCACTGGAACGAAGTGAGTCTGTATACGATTAACGCTTAACGCTTAACGCTTAATGAGACCAGACCAAGAGTGAGGGGAGAACAGAGTATTTAAAGAGTGGAACGGAAACAAGAGACAGGTGCAGGTGATTAGTGATAAGTGGAGAGGGGGCGTGGAGCATAAAAGCAAGGAAAGACAGAGAGATCTGTGACAGGAACATTTTGTGGATAAATTGAAGCAACATCTCAAGACATTAGTCAGGAAGTTAAAGCTTTGTCGCAAATGCACCTTCCAAATGGATAATGACCCCAAGCATACCTCCAAAGTTTTGGTAAAATGGCTTAAGGACAACAAAGTCAAGTTATTGGAGTGGCTATAACAAAGTCCTGACCCCAATCTAATATAAAATTTGTGGGAAGAACTGAAAAAGCCTGTGCTTGCAGTAGGCAAAAAAAACCTAACTCAGTTACACCAGTTCTGTCTAGAGGAATGGGCCAAAATTCCAGCAACTTATTGTGAGAAGCTTGTGGAAGGCTACCCAAAACGTTTGACCTAAGTTAAATAATTTAAAGGCAATGATACCAAATACTAACCAATAAATAAACTTCTGAATCACTGGGAATGTGATGCAATAAATAAATTCTGATATAAATAATTCTCTCTACTAATATTCTGATATTTCACATTCTTAAAATAACATTCCTAAGACAGGGAAAGTGTTTTACGATTAAATATCAGGAATTGTGAAAAGCTTAGTTTAAATGTATTTGGCTAAGGTGTATGAACATTTCTGACTCCAACTATAGTAATTATATATAGTTGTTAAAAGGTTTTCAGCATGTCACGGAAGGCTACATCCACATTGTGGAGTTTAGCAAAGAAATGAATGATGCAGCAGTTTCCTTCATGTTCTACTAAAAAGAGGGAAGACCAATTTTTTCTGGGAACAGGAAGTTCCCTCCAAAACCAAGTTTAAATATTTCTCCAATAATCTCATGATTGAAGTTTAAGCTCCATCCCCCAGTCTCTGAATTAACAGGGAGTAACACTCTGATGCCTCATGACCTTTTCTGAAAGCAGTAATCACCACTGCCAGAGCATCTGCCACTTTAGGGTGGTGTACGCGACTCCCAAAAATATTACAGAGCAGATGGCACATCTGAGACCTGGGAATCCCAAAATGTTGAAAAAAAATGGCAGAGGATCTCAACACTCCACTCTCATATACAGTAGGTCACTGAGCGTATTAACCTTCCTTACAATCCACTCTGACAAGCAGAAAGGGGACTAATTAATGCATTATTTTGGGTTCAGCCATATGCTCAAAGCAACATTTAAATAAATGTCAGAATAAAACCCTCTGGAGATTTTGTCCATACCTAGTGCAAATGCGTGATAACAGGGTGTAACTTGATTTGTTTGATAGAAAGGCTTTGCAATGGTGAAATAGGGGCAATAACGTCCTGTTCAATACAAAACCAGGGAGGGGCTCTCTCAGGTGGAAGCGACCAATGAGCCAAATGTCTGAGACTGAATGCCTAAAAATAAAACAAATTCTTGGGTAGGCCTAGCCCAACTTTTGTCAATTGGCCAATGTAACTTATTGAAATGTAATCAGGGATGCTTACCATTCAAAATGAAGGACTTTTCTATGCTATCAAATTGCTTAAAATAAGAGAGGGGGACATCTACAGGGCATTGTAGAAGGTAGTTCAATTTGGGAATACAGTTCTTTTTATAAAATTATCCTTCCCAATCATAGATAAATGTTATGAAGCCCACCTGCCCACATCGCTTGAAAACCTTTTTATTAAGGGGTCAAAATTAACTAACTAAATCATACAAATTTGCTAGGAATAAAATGCCCAAATTCTTAACTCTCCGGGGTCTGAGGGAGTTTTGGGCCCTGGAGAAGTTTTGACATGCCTTGACATTTGTGCTTTTTTCAGTTGCTTAAAAAAATATTAATGGCTAAAGACTGATAACACTGTATTTAGCACAAACTGGACTACAATAATATGTGAGCAACATGTATGTACATGTTTGTATTTTTTTGTATTTTTGAGAAAATAATGTTTATGCATGGTTTTTGAAAAAACTAATTGTTTAAGTCATTGAAATAAGTTCCTTGAAATAAGTTCCTTTTGAGAACTGGATCTTGTAGCCTAGAGTTTTTGCTACAAAATGATGTGAAAACCATTCTGATCACTCATTCATACAAAAAAAAAAATATAGTAATTGAACTTTTGAAAGACACTATTAGTGTTAGAAATGTCATAGGCGAGGAGGCGTGCAATATAATGAATATTTATTGTAATTCACACCTGAGGAGACAAAAGACCCCTCCCCTGGGCCTATCAATGAAGAATGTGACAGAAAGAGAATAAATGTGAGGAGACTTAATGATCAAAATCAAGTTTTAAGCTAAAAGAAGTAATGACTATACATTTTCTTTACATAATTTTACCTACACTACCGTTAAAAATAAGTCTCTTCTGCTCACCAAGGCTGCATTTATTTGATCCAAAAATACAGTAAAAACAGTGATATTTTGAACTATTTTTACAATTTTGAAGAACAGTTTTATATATATATATATATATATATATATATATATATATATATATATATATATATATATATATATATATATATTGTAAAATGTATTTGTGATCAAAGCTGAATTTGCAGCATCATTACTGTGTCATTGTTGGGAGAAGCTTCTCATTCTTTAATGATTCCATATAATCTTCTAACAAATGTGGAGCCAGTTTTGTAGCATAAGATCTAAAAAATTTAGCAGCAAAGCCATCTTCCCCCAGAGGCCTTAATTACCTCACCAAGGTCCTCCAAGGTAATCTCAGAATCAAGAGAATTCCTTTGCTCAGTCGCCCTGAATAGCCAAAACACCACCTTTCACGACAAAATAGTATCATAGCTGTATTTCAGTTGGGTCAATTCTGTGAGGTCATCAGATGACATTCTGCACTTCAGCATTGCCTCGGCACTTTTAATATTCCCTTCCAACTCCACGAGTTCTCGTACATTGGATTTTTTGGTGAATGAGGCATTCTGTATGATCCAGCCCCTACAACCGCCTTAAGTGCCTCCTAAGCCACACCCACAGAGTATACTGTGGTCCAATTGGTCTCCATATACACATTGATTTCAGCCTTTAACATTTGTGGAATTCAGGATTTTGCAAAAGGGATACATTAAAGTACCAACTATATTTATTTTTCTCTGAATGTGGCAACATATCACTAAGATGTTTCTAACTGAGTAATCAACAACAGATGAAATGAGGGACTTTGATATATGTGTATATATATAAAAAAATCTATTCTAGAATAAATATTATGGACTGATGGAAATAAAATTACCAGATGGGTTCAAAAGTCTCCAAAAATATGTAAAACCAAGATTTTTACACATCCTCTTAACCATCGGTGTTGCTCCAGGGGGCTTACACACTTTTGCTTCACTATGATCAAGGACTGAGTCCATCAATAGATTAAAGTCTCCTCCAAATATTATACCATGATGGGTGCAGGCAACTTGCAACATCCCTTAAAGATCAATAAAAAATCCCTGATCATCATCATTATTTGCGTAAATATTAGCCAAAATCTATATTTGCCCCTGAATGTCTGCTAAAACAAAATGGACTCTTCCTCATTTATCTTTACTGTGTTTGAGACATTTGAATTGTAGATGCTTACTAATCAGTGTAATGACTTCCCTGCTCTCACTTGAGCCAGCACTAAAGAAAACATGTCCACCCCATATCTTCCCAAATTTTTCAGCTTCCTGCTGGGAAAGATGCATTTCTTTAAGAAACACTATATCATATTTTTTACATTTAAGAAGAGAAATAACCTTCCTTCTTTTTATGGGTTGCCCCAACCCATTCACATTCCACATGGACAGTGACAATCCACTAATCTTAACATTTGAGATTTTGACATATTAGAAAAATAGATTTTGTAAAAAATAAAATTATAAAGACCACATTCCAATATTAGTGCAACAATCAAACCTCAGTGTTCCCCCCAAACCAAACAAACAGTAAAAAGAGAAATGTGTGCATTAACCATGCGCGTGACAGCGCCAGTTGGTGTCCATCCCTCCAAACTCAAACAGTCTGTGTAGGCCTACGAGAGCCCCCACGACAACTTTGCAGTCGGATTGTTCAAGTCCGGTGTTTCTATACAAATTTTGTGAAACCGAATTACATAACAGAAGAAAACCCATAAAACAAACTCCAGCCAATGGGCGGAATAAACACAACGAACATGTAGATTCATCTGCATAACTGTCCTGAAAGTGTGTTGCTCCACAAAACAAACTCCAGCCTCTAGTGGAACAGCAAACACACACACACACACACACACACACACACAATAATAAGATGACCTAATCTTTCCAATGTCCAGCAAAAAATACTCCACAAAACAAACTAGCCAATAGGAGGCATAAGCACAAAGAACATGCAGATTCATCCACCACATTGTCCCGAAGGAGTGCTATTATACAAAACAACTCCAGCTAGGTGGAACCAGCACAAAAAGAATAAAAAAAGGTGCTCAGTTTCCTCGGATGGTCAATTGAATGTCAGTGAGTCTGTTGACTTGGCTGCAACATGAGTGCGGACAAAATAACTTACTCAGTCCATTGACTTTATGAAGGATATTGCTTGCTGGGGACATGTAAATATTTTGCTTCAATCCTCAGCATCTATTCTCAATTTAGCCAGGAACATCAGTGCAAATGCAACCTTCCATTGATGTAAGAGCTTCTTGCTTTCCTTAAATTGATCACGTTTCTCTCTTTTTGAATTTGCATAGTCTGGGAACAAGAAAATGCTGTGGTTCTTCCTTCCTTTACTCCTCGCCTCGCATAACACATGATCTATCAGATGATCTTAGAAATTCTACCAGAATTAAGTCTTTCTCAGCAAGCCAGAACCCTGTGAGCTTGCTTGATTTCCATCTTATGGCCTGTTATGTTGAGCAGGCTCGGGAAGAGCCCGTCCAGGTAAATCACTATATCTCAACCTTCTTCGTCCTCAGGAATTCTAACAATTCAGACATTATTTCACCGGTTATGGTTTTCCAAGTCCTCCAACTTCTCCCAGCCATACTACAAATCCACCTTGGCCACTAGTGGATTAGCAGCTAATTCCCTCTCCAATTACTCCACATTATCGATCCATTTCTCGACATCACTCACTCTTCTAACCACCTCAGTAAATTTTGTGTCCATGGCGGTGATCAATCGACATATTATAGCAATATCCTACATGTTCAGCAATTCTTGCAGAATTTCTCCCACTTCTCCGGCCAAATAGGCTCCCTGGATTGTGGCCTGCTAATCAGGGGTGTCAGCTTGAGCACGTAAGTGTCTTTTAATGTCTCCAGAGAATGAGGGTTTTGAGTTATTTGACATATTGTCTTCCTAGAACAGATAAGGATCAAGGACTGTCGAATCTCACAGGTTTATGACATAAAAAGTATTAAAACTAGCAAAGTACACAGAGCTCGCCATTCACACGTCCGAACAGTCATGCTTTTGTATTGAAAATCACTCAGCCTGTTGCCCTGTGCCTACAACTGAGAGTGTAGATATTATTGTGTACATATACACATAATTCTATGTGGCATTGATTCAACAAGGTGCTGAAAGCATTCTTTAGAAATGTTGGCCCATATTGATAGGATAGCATCTTGCAGTTGATGGAGATTTGTGGGATGCACATCCAGGGCACGAAGCTCCCGTTCCACCACATTCCAAAGATGCTCTATTGGGTTGAGATCTGGTGACTGTGGGGGCCATTTTAGTACAGTGAACTCATTGTCATGTTCAAGAAACCAATTTGAAATGATTCGAGCTTTGTGACATGGTGCATTATCCTGCTGGAAGTAGCCATCAGAGGATGGGTACATGGTGGCCATAAAGGGATAGACATGGTCAGAAACAATGCTCAGGTAGGCCGTGGCATTTAAACGATGCCCAATTGGCACTAAGGGGCCTAAAGTGTGCCAAGAAAACATCCCCCACACCATTACACCACCACTACCAGCCTGCACAGTGGTAACAAGGCATGATGGATCCATGTTCTCATTCTGTTTACACCAAATTCGGACTCTACCATCTGAATGTCTCAACAGAAATCGAGACTCATCAGACCAGGCAACATTTTTCCAGTCTTCAACTGTCCAATTTTGGTGAGCTCTTGCAAATTGTAGCCTCTTTTTCCTATTTGTAGTGGAGATGAGTGGTACCCGGTGGGGTCTTCTGCTGTTGTAGCCCATCCGCCTCAAGGTTGTGCGTGTTGTGGCTTCACAAATGCTTTGCTGCATACCTCGGTTGTAACGAGTGGTTATTTCAGTCAAAGTTGCTCTTCTATCAGCTTGAATCAGTCGGCCCATTCTCCTCTGACCTCTAGCATCAACAAGGCATTTTCGCCCACAGGACTGCTGCATACTGGATGTTTTTCCCTTTTCACGCCATTCTTTGTAAACCCCAGAAATGGTTGTGCGTGAAAATCCCAGTAACTGAGCAGATTGTGAAATACTCAGACCGGCCCGTCTGGCACCAACAACCATGCCACGCTCAAAATTGCTTAAATCACCTTTCTTTCCCATTCTGACATTCAGTTTGGAGTTCAGGAGATTGTCTTGACCAGGACCACACCCCTAAATGCATTGAAGCAACTGCCATGTGATTGGTTGATTAGATAATTGCATTAATGAGAAATTGAACAGGTGTTCCTAATAATCCTTTAGGTGAGTGTATATTTCTTTTTTTATCCACTATACAACATATTTCCCCTAAGAATTCTATCTAATTCTGCATTTCTCTTGGTTTGAGTCTGTATTGTAGTTTTGAAGACTTGAACATACCTAGCAGATCTACAGTTTGTTTTTAATATTTGTTGCCCATAGTCCATAATAATTTTATTTAGATGTGGCCAATGTTCTTTTTAAATCAGAATTGTTTCTTAAACTCGATCACTTGAGGCCAGGTGGTTGAGGTCTTTCCTGGTTGATCAGTCTATGATCCTGATAAGTGGGTCTTTAATCGGAATCAATTGTTGTGTATCAATTTTACCCCTGAACTACTAATTGATGCTTTGCTGAAGTGACAATGATTAACCAGGAGAAGTCATATGGAAAAGCATGTTAGCTCAGATTTTCCCTCCGATCTGTCCTCCATCCAGATTGAAGAAGATTGTGATGGTTATTTCTGTTTTATTTGAATCCTCTTTACTTATGTTTATATTATTTAGGATTCCCTCTCAAAACCAATGACTTAAAGAGTTTGTTCCGGGGTCTGGACCTGATAAATATTTAATGTCAGTGAGCTGTGGGGGCACTATTCAAAAAGAATGCGTTTTACTCTCATTGCAGTGTTTGGTTAATTGAGTAGCATGACAAAATTTGTGTTTTAAAATGACCCGACCCTGCATACTCAACTTTAAAAATGCTTGTGAAAGCATGTTAGTCATTGTCTCAAAAATGATCATCAATTCTATGTAGTGGTGGCCAATAGAGGGAGGACAGATGATTACTTTTAGAGCTCTGATGATTGAACGAGTATCCACTCAGACCCAAAATGGCAGAATAAATCAGTTCTAATAGTTCGGAATACAAAGGATTGACAAATAATGGAAGATGGATACATGTACGGGGAGGAACCATACGGTTTCAGGAGTGATGCTCACTGTTTTCAGCCTGAGATCATTGCTCATATATTGCTTTCAGTGGAGATTTATATGCATGATTTTATCTGTATTTGCTGCATTGCCTTTAAGAAACAGTAAACAGTATTTCACCTTTTTACAGCCAGCAAGCACCTTGTATTTTTGACTACAGAGTAGGGCTGGGCGTTATCAAACAGTTATGCTATTATTACTATATTGTATTGTTGTAAATTTAAAATTAAAATAAATCATTCATAATATCCCAATCTTAAGACAATTTTTTTTTTGTAAAACATCTTATTTGCCTAAGACATTAGGTAATTATTGCTGTTTATTACCATGCATTGTCATATATGTCATATAAATGAACATGATAAAATATTATTTTTTAACTTGATTTTTACTGTTTTACTTATTGCATTAAGCATTTTGAATCTACTAGACTACAATGATTGGTTGAAATTATGGTTCCTTTGATTGAAACCAAAATCTCCCTTATACGCTATTTCAGATTAACATCTTAAATATTGAGAAGTAAATTGAAGTAAATTGATTGTCAAATGGCTGAACTATTTCAAGATTTTTATTTTCGCTATTTTGCCAGTTGTACTAACAAGTAATTATGAATGTAACCCAAGTAGCTTTGAATTGATTGGCAGATAGTCATCTTTCGGCCAGACAAATAAACACACTCAGATGTAGCCAGAACCCAGCTTGCAGCATATCTCCTGTGCTATTTATTTGGAATGTCTTTTACTCACAAGGTAAGTAAAAGACTCACTCCCTCCCTCAAAACCCTCAATTGAATTTTGACAGCCTTGCCTCTATGTTCAGTCAAGCTTTGAGGCCTTAGGGAGAAATGGAGGCCGAGCGAGCGAGAGAAAGACCAAGGGAGAGAGCAGCTTTATCTTCTCCTACCCCTCCCTTTTCAGAAGCGAACAACAGCAAATCTCAACAATCTTTATTACAACTGCTTTATTCATGCTGTTGACACAGGCAATATCAATGTAAGACCAGTGGACCATGACAACACTGTCTAGCCCGTGAAGGCCATTTGAATCTTGTAAAAGCTGTGTGTGTGTCTTTCCTCTTTTTGTCCTGAACTCCCTCTATCTCTTGTCATCTGTGTATGTCACATCCCAGCACTGCTTTGATAGAAGCAGGTCATGTGGGACCTTTTACATGGCGGGGTGAAATTGCCTTGGACGCGGTGTCATACACACTGTCTTCCTCTTGGGTAGAGGAACGTGCTGCCTGAATTTATGTTCCTTTTGTCCCATCGTTATGACCCCACTGACTTTCTTATCGTAAACTCTAACCCCTTCGTGACATCCAGTGGATCCAGAGTTATCTCTGTAGTCAGAGGGAAGACACCTCACCAAACAAAATTCAAACATTCTCATCCATGTCTCAACAAAACTTTGTACATTTGTCACTTTGGAAGTAAACTGTTTCTAAAATATAATTTTATTCTGTTCTATTTCTTAAACATACCACCTACTGTACATTAATTGCAGTATTGGCTAAAATAGCAGGTGGACTAGATGGGGTCATAGTTGTATAGTTGCAAAAATAACTCTTAAGAATGTAGAATATAATTAAGAATATAATTAAGAATGCAGTTTGTATTACCTCATATTCAATGAAAGACAATGTGGACTATTTGTCACACCACATAACCTTTTAATATGAAATATTGAGAGCAAAAAGTGATTACAATTTTTTGAAATTGTGCCCCAGATATGCACACTTGCATTGTACAGTCAGTTACATTTTAGTCTAAAGTATTGATATTGAATGCATAAATAAGCTAATAGACATGTTATGCATAAACCACCCATTTGTTTATTTACCTACTTATTTATTTATTGAGAAAGTATCACATAAATGTTCTTAATATAGTAAGAGAATCATATGGCTATTCTGAATCCCTGAATGTTGAGCAGCCTGGTGAAGTCAGCATACTGATAGCTACTGGCAGTCTGTTCAGATTTGCAGTCTAATTAAAAACATTGGTGCAGCTCATTTATATGAGCCGTCACTAGAGAAATATTCAGCAGTGCTGCCAGAGCATATTAGGGCTGGCAGTGTCCATTCCACTCTATCATACACCGCCGGGGTCCATGGATAACCCTGATGAACGACACCATCATGAGACCCTGTTGTACCGGAGTGCCTCCAATGGTAATTTACTGCCATAAGCAGCACAAGGGGCACATACATATACACAATTACACATGCTGGCTCTCACTCAATTAAACACATGCAGGCAAATTCACATAGAAACACACACTCTCTCCCTCTCACTCACACACACAGACACACAGCTATGACAGAGATGTTTTTTGTCTTGCTCTCACTTTTCTATCTTTAATGAGGGCCTGTTATTACTGCAATCAATCAGTTAAATCACACTATGTTTAATTCAGTGTGTGTTCTTACCATAGTTGCCACAAGAGAGCAGACCATGTGTCATTGTCAGCCCAGGGCTGCATTCCAGTTTAACACACATAGACATACACGTATTGCTTTAGAGTGCATGCTGCATGAGTCTATTACATTTCAGTGACAATTATACAAGCTTTAGTGATTTACACTCTGCCCTTGATTAAACAGTGCTCCTTTACTTAGAGACCCAATTAAATCCAAGGCCATATTTAATCACGATTAAAATTAGTGAAATATAATTAACCTCTGTTTTTAAATAAGACACATGTCCCTTGGCCTTGTTGCACAGTGTTGAATCTTACATTAATATCGGCACACAAGAACACACTTATGCACAGAGGGTGATAGATTGTATCCAACCTTTCCTTTGAAAGAGTCACTTGCCTTTTACACAGACACAATCGCAGGTTTCATGCCACATATTGTCCCAACACTATTGGGATCAATAGAAAAGCGACTGAGCACCCTCATTACACAGCTATGATATCAGAGGGTGAGGGAGATGGTCCATATATATTCTGGCTACTCTCGTTTCAAAGAACTCCAACATTCCATTACTATTGATCAAATGTGTGAGAGACAGAGCTGCAGTAATTTTCGTTTAAATTAGCGTTTAAATAATGGCCTGCTTCCATACTCTAGGTTTCTTTAGATCAATGAAGAATTAAAGCAGCTAATCAATGCTTTGATAGAACCAAATGCAGGAGATGAAATTTGTAGATAAATACCTCTGTTATTAATGTATTTTAAAATGATTGTTTAAGAATAAATTTAAAAATATTTTATTTTTTCAGGCACATAAACTGATTTTCCTTTTTGAAGTTTCATAATGCAGACTGAATGTGATCAATTTATAATATACTATAATACAATATTAACGTAAGGTTTACAGCTGCACTATTTTTTTCTTTTTTCATTACTTTTCCTGGATATAACACATGTGGCCATTGGTTTAACATATGTATGTGTACTTTTCACTATACTTACAATGTACTTACCCAAGAAAGTATAGAGTAATAGTAGATAACTACATGTACTTAATATGGTGTTAGGTTAAGGGTTAGTTCCTAGTCATTACTGTAGTTGTTGTAATGATATAGGACATAAATGTAGAACAGTACTGTAAAATAAAGTGCTACCATTTTATGTTTATTCTAATAATGTTGACCTTTGTCATTACAGCCTATTGGTGCACTCAACCCAAAGAGGGCTGCATTCTTCTCAGAATGCTTTGAGTCATGGGAGGATGAGCAGGTGCCCAAATTCCATTATGGCACACACTATTCCTCTTCCAGTTTTACTCAGATGTGGCTTCTTAGGATTGTAAGTTTCTTGCACACACACATCTCTTTATTTATGTTTTTTTTTTTTTCGCAAGTCATTGTGTCACACACACAGGCATGCAGTACAGGTTTTTCTTGCAGTCTGTCTAAACTAACACCTTGTAGAACAAAATTCAAAATTGATACAGGGTACAGATTTCTGAAACTTTTTATAGCATTGGTCACTGTTTTAGAGGCTTAATTTCACTACCTTGGAATAAAGTTTTTAAAACTGACAGCAGCTCAATGTTCCCTATGCTGCTGCAAAATGCTACACATTCATCATGCGGTCTGTTGTGAAACATTGCTACTAATTGTTGTTTATAATTGGGCATGTGTGTCTGCTCAGTCAGGTTGATTTATTGTTATATTGAAATGTAGTCCTTATCTGCATACTAACAAACACACAAACACATCGCTCATCTTCCCTTCATCGTTTGTGTTCCAATATCTGCAGAGAACAAAGATATGGCATTCTAGAAGAGATCAGACAAAAAAATGTCAAGCTTTATAACAATAAGTTGTTTTAGATTAGTTTCACAATTATGAAGTCCCATGATCTTCTGAAATCCATAATCCTCGACCCTAAATTTGATTAGTTAATTGTTTTATTTCAAATGGGTGTCCTGTAAAATTGAAATGATGCTGTAATGTTTAATATATTCACAAGCTAAATACTAATACAAATATGCTTACACTTACACAGTAAGAGAGAAAAAAGGTTACTAACCCACTTCTGGCCAATCCTGTAATTGTTACAGTATCTCACTTTCATTGCTGTTCCCGGATGGCCTATTGTATTTATCCCATCCCATTATTATCCAGCTTATCCCAAATCCACACTACCAAACACCCTAATTCATGTGCCAAATCATGGCACAAATCAACAACCACAGCACAAATCAACAACCTTTTGATATTGAGGCTCTTGACAGAAAAGGAAGGGCATTCAATTCAGTCAAGCATCCAAAAGCTTCTGTGTATTTAGGGTATTTTTCTTTCATGGTGTATCTTTCCAGGGTGCTATTCACTCTAATTGCATCCTTCTCATCAGGCAGGTGTTTTTTCAAAAGAACCATCTATTGATTTGGCACAAACAAGATTAAGCATGATTAGAAAAGAACAAAAAATGCATTTGTAGAGGCTTTACTGTCTAACTGAGGTTAATAACAGGTATCTTTAGTATTCAGATCCATCTTTTGGAGAAGAGGATGTCATTTAGTGCACACAAATTAGGATCATATTGTGAAGGGCTTTGTTATTAACAGCAGACATCAATACTAAAGAGCAAATACTGGACTGGGTTACGAATATTGAAAAATGTTTCAATTGAAGACTAAAGATTAATCAAAGTAGACTCTGAAGTTATACATGGATGGGGGCTTGTGAGCTTTGTTCATTGGATTTTGCCCTGCAGTTGTTTTAGGTCCTTACATGACTTTCTAATACTTTTTTATCTTGAGTGTATGTAGAAATTCAATGTTTTTTTGCCCTCTATTATTCTCAGTAGCATTTTACCACATTCTTCCTGAATTTCCGATGTGGAAAATTTGACCACGCAGATCGCACGTTCTCTTCTGTGGCCAGAGCTTGGAGAAACTGCCAGAGGGACACATCTGACATGAAGGTAAACACATATGTGCACGTCAACATGCAAACACACTTGTTCTTGTGAGTCAATACTGTGAAATTACCACAGAAATGCTTCTGAAAGGGTACAAAGAATCATCCATGCACAATGAAGCCATGAGGGGCTACCTAGTTTGTTTTTAACTTGGATTCGTTTCTTACTGTTACACACCTATATTTCACACACCTATACAAAGCTTTATTTTGTATTTCCTGTCAATCAGGCATCAATCAGCCCTTGGCCTGGATTTGGTTTCCGTCTTCCACTGATATTTCGTCTTTCACGAATTTGGAGACTATTACTTGATTAGATGTTTCTCATGTTAGTTGACTTCCTCTTGGTAACCAGAGCTCACCGGGACTTGGTTTGAAAGCAGTCATCATGGAGACACCACAGCTCTCTGCCCAGCTGCCCCATCACCTATAAAAACTGGCCCTAGCACATGTACGGTCACAACCAATCCTTGTCATGCAAACATGAAAGAATCAAGGGTCCATGATCAAAGCCTTAAACTAATCTTGATTTCAAACTTTACCCCCTTTCCTCCCTTACACTCTCTCTTGCGAAACCCTTCATAACACTCTAACCCTCAGTTTAACCTTTTGTCATTCACCCCCGAACCAAAGTCAGACAGCAATCCCGACTGCAGACTGTAGCCCCCTCTGAGAACCTCAAAGTGTTCAGCATTGACTTTAACAAATGTCCAAACCTCTTGCAATATTCATTAAAACAGACTATTTTGTTACCATGCTCTTTGCATACTGGTGTTCTTGTGGGGTTGATTGCACTCATTTGATAATAAAACATGTGGTTCATATTACATGGTCACACTTGATATCAAATGCTCACTGAGAACCCAGTTTGGTTTCTGTCAGGGTTGTCACTGTGGATCAGTTTAACAGGATTGGCACAGACTAAAACCGAATGGAAAACTTGACTAAAACTGACAAACCTCAAAATCACCTTCAGTTTATTTGACTTAAATGCTGTGGAATATTTCAAACATGCTTTACTTTGCTCTACTTTACAAAAAAAGTTCTGATAGGTGCAAATGAGAAGCAGTGCCATCAAAATGTAGCAATTTGCCATTTATTTTTCTAAATCAATACACACAGCAGTTCCACCACATTTAGAAACACCCCCTCATTCTAGGGGTGAAAGCCTTTAGCAGTTTTTGTGTCCAGGCTAAAGAGAGCCATAATGGCCTAAAGCCACTCTGATCCTGTCTGTCTCTAGCCAGGTAAACTCTGGCTTGACCTTTAACCCCATACCCTGACCCCCTGCACTGGGCTAAAAGCATTGCGGACACTGAAAGTTTCCCCTTTCTAGGGCACCCCTCTCTACTGACCCGGAGCAAGACAGGATTTTGGATCACAGGTTTTGCCCTCTGACCAGTATTGCTCAAGGGCCATTGCACATAATAGCTCCTAGTACCCCTGGTACCAACCCCCTGCCCCACCACTGGTTACGTGGCTCTTGGTCTTTGTACCACCAGTGAAGACGCCAGGCTCCACACATGAACCTCAGGGGGCCTGGTGCCATTGGATAATCCTGACCTTTTTTGTTTTAAAATCTTTTTTTAAAGAGAGGACCAAAAAAGGCAGGAGACTGGTTTTGAACTTCTGTCATCTAACTGGCCTCTCTCAATGCTTCTAGGAGCTATATATATGTTATACACATGGATACAGTACATAGACATTATGTTTTTACATTGTATGTTTAAATCCTTTAGATCCTTCTTCGTAGAAACCTTACCTTAGGCCTGGGCACATCGAAGAGAATAGTAGTGATGTTAAAATGTAGGAAATAACTTGAATTGTCCATGATACACAGTGTTTAATAGACTGTCAGTCAGCCGGTTATCTTAAGGGAAAAATGTTTTTGCAGAGCAAGAACATGTTTATCTTCACCAACCTCCAAGTGTGCATGTTTGTGTGTGTATGCATTTGTAACATGGGGGCAGGAATAATGTTGAAGGATGTGTGTGAATATGAAATGAACATCCTTGGATGTCTGCAGTGCAATGGTTTGTATCCTACACAACCTGAGCACAATAATATGCTTATTATGCTTAGGCCTGGGGCCAGTGTGAAAGTCTTTTGGGCCAGTTGACCAAACGGTCATTTACTTACTTGGGTCCACTGTTCTCACTACATATAGTGTTTCTTGACATATACATGTGTTTCACACTGTGTGTGACCATTTGACAGTGTGGTTATGAATTTAGAGTTGTCATGGAGTTACATAGATATATACAGTAGTTTCCAGCTATTATTGCTAATATATACATAGCATAATACATTATTTGTTGGATTTTGTTTATATATTCAGGTATATAGGTGTGTATGTGTGTATTCAGTACATGTAATGTATAAATATTTTGTTATTATTATTATTTTATTTTTTAGAGAGTGAGTAGAAACTTTAATTTAATGAACAATGTAAATAGATTTTCCCTGACATATGAAAATATGTGGCTAAAATATAATTTTAATAAAAAAAATTATAATTTTGACTTAATTGACTCTGTTGATAACTCATGTTAGCCAGCTGTGTGTTTGCTTTTATGTGCGGTTTATGGTCTGCGTGAAGTTGGCCCCCCACCCAACGCAAAACGTCGGCAAAATAGTCTCAATCGTTTGTGCTTCGTTTGTGCTGGTTTGTGCTGTAAAAATTTTCGTTTGTGCTGCTTCAGATTTTTAGATATTAAAAGAATATTTATAGGTCAATCTGAGGTCAGTCAGCCCCCCACATGCTCCAAATTCACCCCAAATAGTCTCGTTTGTTTGTGCTTTGTTTGTGCTGGTTTGTGCCGGTAAAAGTTTCATTTGTGCTGCTTCGGATTTATATTAGACATTGAATTATTGGAGATGACGTCACCAGCCCCCCCACATGCTCCAAATTCATCCAAAATAGTCTCGATCGTTTGTGCTTCGTTTGTGCTGGTTTGTGCCGGTAAAAGTTTAGTTTGTGCTGCTTCAGATTTTTTAATATTAGATATTGAATTATTGGTGATGACGTCACGCAGCCCCCCCACATGCTCCAAATTCATCCAAAATAGTCTCGATCGTTTGTGCTTCATTTGTGCTGGTTTGTGCCGGTAAAGGTTTCGTTTGTGCTGCTTTGGTTTTTAAAATATTAGACACTGAATTACAGGTGAATTATAAATGCTTTTATTTATTGAATACAATACTGACATAATAAAATAGATCACTTAATGGTCACAAAAATCAAATATAGTTTAGTAGCAGTCTCGCTTATTCTGATTAATATATTATATATTTCTAAAATAGATCTATCTTGTTTTGTGTGTAGACAGTAAGATTTATGAGCAGTGAGCATTTTATTTTGGGTTTGTCATTTAAATCTCTTGCCAAAATGTTGGATGAAGATGTTTAAATACAACAGCAACTCCTTATCAATGTTTTTGTAGTCGCTATGGTGTTTATTAAAAACGTATTGGTGTTCAGACAGCAGCAGCTCAATATTCATCTGGTGTCTGTCAGACTCTTTTTCTGTCACTCACTTTCGCTCAGCTCTGGACACGAGAACAAAAGCGCAAATCTCCTCGATGTGAACACACTTTTAGAGTCGAATTGTCGAAGAATTTCTGTCAAGACTAATCACATAATTTGTTCAATAAACAATGATCTTTACTTCATTCACTGGGGTTTCCTGATTGAACTTTTTATATATTTACACGGAGTATCATCTGCTACACTTCACTCTGACCACTATGTCAAGTGACACTTCTGTTCAAGATGCTCTTGTGGAAATTAGTGTAGAGTTACTAGGGAAAAAGTAGTTACTAAATTAAATTTCTGTACAATGTTTTAACACTGCCAGTTACAATAGTATTTATTAACTTCAAAAACAATTGTACACAATTCAAGAGAGCTTAGATTGTCAATGTTTTTTGAACAGAATACTCATTGCTATTACAAATACATGCTAAAGTTTTACATGTGACCCATGTTATTTTTTTTAATACATTGTGCATCTTGGGTTCAACATTACCATATTGGTCCTAATATAAGATACATTATCCTTATATATTATTACTATATTATCCTTATAGTCAGACCATTACAGTAATGAAAACATGTTTATACTAAACATGACATTTTTGAGTCAGGATTATTTTATGTGGGTAATTATGTTTAGCTTATACCCGATGTCCAAGAAACCAGCAGTTTACAGTTTCCATTTTCACAGAACACCATTTTGGTGTTCATCAAAAAATAAGTCCAAATCCTAATCAAAATCCTATCTACTCCTAATCAGAGCATCTGGACAGAGCTTAGTAAGCAGCTAGAAAACAAGACCACTGCAAAGGCTCCATACACTTTTGTTAAATTAAATAGACACAACATCTGGACTGCTTTAGGGTTTACTCATGAAACAAATGACAGTACTGATGACACTGATTTTGAACCAGGGTCCCTTTCACCCAGACCAAAAGATTGCGGGACTTTTGATCTTGAAGTTCCATTTCAGGAATGGATTGAATTCATGCCTGAAACGGTTAAATACAACAAGTTCTCTAAAACATCAAAAAGGGAATACACAATTTTGAAGCCTGGCATCTGGACACATGTGATAAATAATCAGATATTGCAAGAAGTGAAATGCCCCTGCACATTTGCCTTTAAAAGAGCCAAGGTCTATCCATCAGCCACAGAGAAATACATAGAAATCAGAGGCAACTGTAAGGAATGTCGTGGCCACATTCACAGAAAATGTGACAGAGAGCATGAAATGAACAGCCCAACAGTGCTCAAGTGTTTAATTAAAAACACTGATGACTCCCTGCACACTGGCTGTTCCAAGCATGCGATGTCTGGTAACTTGCGTGTGCAGATAGCCAAAGAACTGTGTGAGGGTAGAATGGATCCCCATGTATGGAGGGCTTCAGAGGCAACAAAGCTGATGGATTTTGGAGATCCTGAGCATAGTCATCTGCCTAATTTGGCCACCCTGCACAAAGCAAAGCAAGAGAGAAATGATTTAGAATTAGGCGACAAGGTTCCCATTGTTTCACTGCAGATGTTAAAATACAGTGCACCGCACAGTGGTCGCATTAAAGACATTGGACTGGACAAGTTTTTCTGTCACTATTGGAGTCAAACACAAATGTATATGTACAAGTAATTCTCAAAGACATCTACTAACCCCACTGTGAGTTTTGATGCAACTGGCTCAGTAGTGAGGAAACTACAGAGACCAAATGGAAAGTCTGGCCATATATTCTTATATCAGGGCATTCTGGCAGGGGATGAGTGCTCAAGTGTCCCAGAGGTGCAAATGCTGTCAGATAGACACAATGTTAATGCAATAACACATTGGCTGACAGAATGGATATATGCAAGTGCACCAACTCCAAAAGAGTTTGTGAGTGACTTTTCTCTGGCTTTGCTGGGAGCTCTGGTCAAGGCTTTTACTCCTCATCCTCCTCACTCCTCTTACTCGGTAAACAGTCAGCAAAAGTACCACCTTGTTTGATCTGCCAGTGGGACTGCTTGAAGAAAAGGGCAATGACAGTTCTGGACCCCCCCCCCCCCCCATATCAGAAAGGTGCAAGAAATACCTGAAAGCCAGAATTGCAGAAGAGAGTTTCATCATTCCAGATGTAGAGGATGAGGACCTGGAAGTGGATCCATGTGACCAAACACAGACAGACCTAGGACAGTGGTAACAGACATATGTGAGGAGACCAGGTCACCTGCCGTAGGTAATGGGGATCATGATAATATGCACTTCCTCCCTGAGATTATTCCCAATATAATCTGGCTTGCAAGTTACATACCACTCTGGACAGGGGTAATGATCCCTCACTTTCGAAGCACCAACATCACCGCAAATTCTGCCAATGTTGAAGCAGAGTTCAAAAACATCAAAGTGGCCTTTTCCAAGCATGAAAACTTGCCGGATAGATTCATTGCAACATGCCAATTTGTTCTGCAAAACAAAAAGGTGATGAAAAAAATGAAGAGGATGCAGCTGTTGCAACAGTGATCATCACAGGAGCCAATCCACTACAAACCACAACTTGCAGTGTAGATGGAAAACCATAAATGGATGCTTCCTGTTCTGGGACATATGAAGACGCTGTTGAAAACTGGAGAGAACTAGCGGTTCCACCCATAAGAGGAAGAGGAATTCATACCTCTCTCCTTGTCCTGAATGGCTCCATGCAGATCCATCTGTGAGGGGAACATGCATGTGTTTCTTTAACAAAACCGTGCTCCTCACAGTATTGTGGTCTCAGCACACAAGTCACCTGGGAAGATCCATTTGTTTGTACTTCTGTTGCTTTACTGTAGGCTTCTGGCATGGCTCATTTCAGGCCACAGTGGAAGAAGGGCTTACCCTTCTGGAGTCCCCCTGCCTCAGGCCAATACAAAGTCTGTCACAGTGTCCCTCTGCATTCAAGACAGATACCTAAGGAAAAGTGCTCAGTTACAGTCTGGGATAACTTCTGACCTGGTGTCTGATTGACACTGACCTGGGAAGCAACTCCACAGAATTTCCTTTGTGTGAATGTCCCTCCAATCTGATGCTCCAAGGAGAGAGATTTGCTTTAAGGACAGTCATTGCTTCCAAAAGAGCCTTAACTCAGGATGCTCTTGGACATTATGTGGCCTACTGCAGGAGGTCTCCATGTGTCTGGGAGATGTATGACAACCTGAGAAGTGGAGTGACACAGTAATTCAACAGTAATTCACACAGTAATTCAATTTCAAAAGTAAAATCATTTTGGCTACTTAATTCATTGAGTCACAAGTTTCCACATACACACACACACACACACACACACACACATATATATATATATATATATATATATATATATATATATATATATATATATATAAGTAGTCAAAAGTTTGAAAACATTCAGATTTTTTATGTTTCTGAAAGAAGTCTCTTCTGCTCACCAAGGCTGCATTAATTTGATTTAAAATTCAGTAAAACACTAATAGTGTGAAATATGATTCCAATGTAAAACAGTTGTTTTCTATCTGAATATGTTATTTGTCAATAATTTATTCCTGTGATCAAAGCTGAATTTTCAGCATCATTACTTTAGTGTCACATGATCTTTCAGAAATCATTCTAATATGCTGCTCAAGAAAAATTCATTATTATTATCAGTTGAAAACAGTTGTGCTATATATATATATATATATATATATAGCACAACTGTTTTCAACTGATAATAATAATTAATTTTTCTTGAGCAGCATATTAGAATGATATATATATATATATATATTATATCAGTAAAAAGATTTCTATTTCAAATAAATGCTGTTCTTTTTACCTTTCTATTCATCAAAGTTTTCACAAAAATATTAAGCATGCAAACATTTTTTAAACATTGATAAAAAAAATAAGAACCATTCTTAATAATTGAGCACCAATAATAATGATAATAGCTCAAAATCAACATTTTTCTATGATTTCTGAAGGATCATGTGACATTGAAGACTGCATGTTTTTTTTTTAATTATGCCAATCATATTGTATCCAACACATATAAACCTGAGCATATATAGACTACAAATAGGAAAGACAAAACAAAAACGAAATTAAAAACACAAACAAACCATTGAAGACTGGAGTAATGATGCTGAAAATTCAGCTTTGACATCACAGAAATAAAATTACACTTTAAATTACATTAAAACTAAAGCTATTTTAATGTGTATTGTTTCACAATATTACTGTTTTTACTTTATTTATTTTTTTTGTCAAATAAATACAGCCTTGGTGAGATTACGAGACTTCTTTCAAAAACATTTAAAAATCTTAATGTTTCCAAATTTTGACCTGTACTGCACACACGCACAGCCAATGTGTGTATAAACACAGAGCTACAGCAAACAGATTAAGGTGCCTAAATCTATGACATTGTTAATATTACTATTGTTATTCACATAACTAAATAGTTGTTGTTGTACAAGTTAAAACACTTACCTTGGAGTTTGTGTTACATTCCACTCATCCTGTGATCCACTGTGTCCCGTTACAAGTTGAAAAAGAACAGTGGATCGGTAACAGTTAATTGAATTCAACTATTTATGTGATTTGGTTTGCCATTTGGATTTTACCTTCTTTCTTGAACTGTGTTGTTAAAAAAATACATTCGCAAATGAAACTTTTACCGGCACAAACCAGCACAAACGAAGCACAAACGATTGAGACTATTTGGGGAGAATTTGGAGCATGTGGGGGGCTGACTGACCTCAGATTGACCTATAAATATTCTTTTAATATCTAAAAAACCGAAGCAGCACAAACGAAAATTTTTACAGCACAAACCAGCACAAACGAAGCACAAACGATCGAGACTATTTTGGATGAATTTGGAGCATGTGGGGGGGGCTGCGTGACGTCATCACCAATAATTCAATGTCTAATATTAAAAAATCTGAAGCAGCACAAACTAAACTTTTACCGGCACAAACCAGCACAAACGAAGCACAAACGATCGAGACTATTTTGGATGAATTTGGAGCATGTGGGGGGGCTGGTGACGTCATCGCCAATAATTCAATGTCTAATATTTAAAAATCCGAAGCAGCACAAACGAAACTTTTACCGGCACAAACCAGCACAAACGAAGCACAAACAAACGAGACTATTTGGGGTGAATTTGGAGCATGTGGGGGGCTGACTGACCTCAGATTGACCTATAAATATTCTTTTAATATCTAAAAAACCGAAGCAGCACAAACGAAAATTTTTACAGCACAAACCAGCACAAACGAAGCACAAACGATTGAGACTATTTTGCCGACGTTTTGCGTTGGGTGGGGGGCCAACTTCACGCAGGTAGAATGTGCGTTTTATTATTAGATTTCATTTTGTTGTGGTGCACTGACTGAGTCACTCTTGTGACATGTTTGCTGGAGTATTTGGGTGTTCTTGACTGATGTTGTCATATTACTGCTCCTGTCTCTCTGATCCTTTTATCTTAATTTCTCAAGTGGCCAATCCACAGCCCAGTCACAAGCAGAGTACAGCCAGTCTGGATCCAGTCTGTAGCATCTCTCTCTATCTCCACAACCTCTTCTTCTCTCTCTCTCTCTCTCTTTCTTTACACTCACATCACACTCACTTTTAACCTGTAGTCATAAAGGAAAGAAGACGGTTCCTGTTTTTTAACGTGCTTTGACTGTATTGTGTCTCTGCACTGCTGTTAATCTATTGATCTATTTTATCAGGATGACATGCAGTGAGTCTTTCTATAAAGAGTAATCACTGAGAGTAGCTTCAACCACATCTCTCACACAAAGAATGACAGGGTGGCATAGATAAAAGGCTAAAGATTTAAAATTGTTTATACATTTAATGAGTTGTTATGAACTGTGTAGGAATTAGGGATGTTTCTTGGTGGTTGACTAATCGACTAGTTGTTCAACAACTGAGTAGTCTATTAGTGGGGTTGACTACAAAAAAAAAAAATTATTAGTTGTGGTGGTTTTTATTGGGAGACCCAATTCTCAAATTAATTGAGAGATGCAATTTTTGGAGAGTGATTTTGCGTGATGAAAGCTTGCTGTGCTTAACAGTCAAAAAAGACGTCTTTCCACCTCTGTGTAGTTTCTGGATGCGGTTGATTTCTCTCCACTTCTGACGGTCATAAAAGCTGCCTCGCGTGCCTGGGCTGCGATCACACACAGGCAGCGTTTTATGAATGGTTCATGTTCTCAGTGCAAGAACATAGCCATGGCAGCATTGCAGTCACGGCTTTCTTTCTTCACGAGAGAAAGCCACTTCAGCCGCCCCCCACGCCTCGCCTCCTTCCTACGGGATTGGGGCCGGTGCCGTGGGTAATGAAGGTGATTTGGGGATAATGACGGGCTCGGTTTCACCGGTGAAATTCCCGTGAACCACCTGCCCCCCTGCCACGGCGGCGTCTGATGACAATGACTCACCTGGGCTGCCACCTTCGGGTCTGCTTGCCCAGTGTGAGGCTGACACACAGATGTCCGCTATGCTTTCTCGGGCCGCGAGTGTGAGGCTGGACTGGAGACCCCCCCCCCTCACGGCTACTCAATTGGCTCCTCGTGCCTGCGCGCCGCTCACAGCCGCACACAGCTTTCTTCCCGGACGTGCCTGATGAGTTGTGTAAGCCGTAAAGAGCACCTTTTACTGCCCGAACACGGCTTCCTCACTCTTCGTGGAGCCCCAGTTGGACAGAGCGATTGCGATCCTCTGTGTCCCGAGAACGGTGCTCCCCTCCAGGGCCTGTAGAATGATGTTGTTACTGACCTCCAAAGCCTACAGCATCACCGGACAGATCGCTTCCGCCTTGCATGCCATGGACCCTCCTGCAACCCACCAGGCCAAGGCACTTCAAAATCTTGGGTAGTCCTGTTCCTGATGTGCTGCAGGAACTGCGCTCAATGACCGATCGCGCCCCCCGGGGCCATGAAGGTCCCAGCGCTGGCACTTGGACGGGCGATGGCCACCCTTTTGGTCCAGGAACATACGCTCCCGCCATTTGTCATTTCTGGTCATCTGGTCTTTCCCCCCTGAAAGAATAGGAAAACTGGGAAAGATCGCCTTCCCTGATGCATATGATAGCGTTAAGATGGCCCCAGCCACTTTAACTCTATGCGAGAAACATAGAGACAGAAAAGGCACGGCCTGCTCCCATGCTTTGCACGTTGCCTTGTTCCCCCCTGTTGGGAGTAAAGAACCAGAAGGCTTTGACGATTTTATGGGCGTTGGGGAAGGGTACGTGCAGCCTGACACAGCCGGTTACTTTGGCTCGTAAAATACCTGCCCGCTTCTGTGTCAGCAGTACACGTACACGGCTCAGCTCATGGCGTGATTTAAATTGGATGCCTAGTGTCGCTTCTTCGACACAACGTCGAAGTGAGCGACAGACGGTGAATGTCTAGGTTATGAATGTAACCTCCGTTCCCTGATGGAGGGAACAAGATGTTGTGTCCTCCCGGGCACGTCGCTGAACCAAGCCAATGTTGCGGCCGAACCTCATTGTCGGCTCCTCAGAAAAATCCTGAATGAAACAGATGCATTTCCCTCCCTTTATACCCGTATGTCTGGGGGCGGAACATGCAAGTTCTGTCTGCCAATTTCTCATTGGCCTTTTCTCATCAGAGATGCAAAAGGCTTTCAAGAGAGACCCCTAGTGTTGCTTCTTCAACACAACGTCTCATTCCTTCCATCAGGGAACGGAGGTTACATCCGTAACCTAGACGTTTAATCCTCTGCTGTGAGTGATGTTTCCTTGTTTGTTAGGTGCTGTGGAGAGATGAAAATCATTTGCTGATACTGTCTGACACTGCTTAAAGAAATAGTTGCAGTAAAATAGGTTTAAACATCTTGATGTCGTGAACTAGATGTGTTACCCCAATATTATCTTGCAGTTTGGCATACAATATTATATTTATTACTTTTCTTAAGTTGTTTTGAGCAATTTGATGTTCTAGTTATTTGGCCTGTCTGTTGTCGCTGCATCGCTCACACTACAAGTCTATGTGCCGATTTGTCTCCAATTTGTTGTTTTGTGTCAGACCTCAAGAATTTGTGTGTAACAGCAGAATCCAACCAAATATCATGTTGTGAGGGCACGGCGGGTTTATTTAGTTTTTTACTTAAAGGTGCACTCAGTATTTTTACTCATTAAAAAAAGTTGTTCTCCTTAAAGAGTTAACTGTAATTGTGAAACATGTATAAAATTGTGGCATTAAGACAACTAGTGCTAAGCGCAGCGCTATGCCATATGTCATAAGAGCAAAGTCAGTGGGCACGGCCATGATGTATTTTTGTGCAAGTGGGTTTGGCAAAATTATGCTCACAAAGCTCTAATTGGCTGGATAAAGTGCAATTTTAGTTCTTCTCCGGTTATTAAACTGTTTAGTCCATTCCATGTCAAGCGCATAAACAAAGACAGCACATTCATAAGAAATTGGTAGTGTAAATGGACTGTTTTCAGTGAATTAGAAGAATAAAAATATGGACTTGCATTCTTTTGTGCATTAACTGTTGAATGTCATACGCTCCTTTTGTACACATGGAAAATGTGGTTCTTGTCAGGATTTGGATTAACACTGTTAAATTATAAAAAATTTAAGTATTAATCATATTGATAAAGTGACACACTAATCATGGTTAGTATTAACTGTGATTCAATTGACCTTCCAAGATAGGATGTGAATTTTTGTACACACTTCTCATTTACTGGTTGATTTTGCTTTATAAATGTAATTATTTGAAACACTGAAACTTGAAGCAATATGATAAAAAAAAAATCTCCCCTTTTTTCCCCAATATAGCATGCCCAATTCCCAATGTGCTCTTAAGTCCTCACGGTGGCGTAGTGACTCGCCTCAGTCTTATCACGTGGCTTGGAGGCTTCATGCTGTTCTCCACTGTATCCACCCACAACTTACCACATGCCCCACCGAGAGTGAGATCCACATTATAGCGACCACGAGGAGGTTAACCCAATGTGACTCTACCCACTCAAGCAACCGGGCCAATTGATTGCTTAGGAAGCCTGACTGGAGTCTCTCAGCACACCCTGAATTTGAACTTGCAACTCAAGGTGTGGTAGTCAGCGTCTTTAATGGCTGAGCTACCCAGGCCCAAAACCAAAAATATTTTTACATTAAATTAGAATTTTTAATTAAGCACAAATACACTTAAAATAATGAAGTGGTCAAATAGAGTGAATATATCCACCACAATAAATCCCCAAAACTTCTTTCATCGTCTTTTTCAGTGACTTAAAAAACACTACAACAACAGGTGGAAAAATATTAATACAAATAAGATCATAAATACAATTGTAAATATATACATAAACATAATGATAATAATACATGAAAAATAAGCCATGACCTCTAGAAAGTTTACACAAATCTCTTAAATTTTTGTTTCATAAATGGCTACAACTTTGATGTTCCACTATATTTTCCAAGTTTGGACATGGACTTTATTACCACGTGCTGGTGGAATCTCCAAACTTCAAATGCAGGAACTTTTGAAACATTTTAGCGCAATTACCTATTTCCCACTTCATTTACATGCAATATACCAACAGTTTGTGTGCATACACTCCTACACACAGCCATTTGCACTTTGCGCTGGCACAAAAATTCCACTTAGAATTCTTTAATAAAAATTGGATAAGACGTAGTGCACGGTCATTGCGCCTAACACTGTGCTTTGCATGCTTATGATAATAGAGCCGAAGACACCAGTCATATCAAAAACCTTATAAAAGCTGTTTTATTCTACATGGAGAGAGTCCCCTCATGGGGGCTGCCATGTTAGGAACACATGACCAGCTAAATACTACTCGCTTAATATCAGGAACCACCCTGTTATTGGACACTCATGGATTAAATTAATCATGGCTGACTGTGAATAGTGAATTTCTATTATGGCCTCCGTTACTGAAAACTAGGGCATTTGAATGATACTGCACCCATGCCACTAGGGGTCAGTGTAAGAACTAGTCTACATGCATATAAAATGTGCACCTGAGTGAACCTGAGTGCACCTTTAAAATAGATATTTAAGCAATATCACACTAGCAAGATTGCTGTTGTACTGAAATATCAGCACTCTTGGAATACTGCTTTTCGAATCAGATTAGAGCAGTGGTTCTCAACTGGTTTTGCAACCCAACACAGTAAAAAACTTGTGTAACCCCTATCCACCAACCATTTGCACTAGGTCAGACTTTTTATAAGGACCTGAGTTCTTTTATTTCTAAATGATCTTTTAACCCTGTCTTCTAATATGGATTAACCTCCAAGGAATCACTTTAGGCCAACAATCTGTTTACTTATAGCGAATTAGTTGTTTATAAATTATTTTTAAACTAAAAAAACACCCACACACTCATTAATAAACCTTTGAACCAATAAATATGGTATTATATGTCAATGAGATTGAACTTTGTATTTAAATGAAATGAAATAGAAAGAATTTGACAATGTAAATGAAACAAAAAGAACAAATGAAATATGTCAAAACAACCCTCTGTGATTGTTTTTTTAACAGTAACTAAACACTTTTTTACCGTTTCACGCCAAGATTGTCAATTTTAAGTCACTTTCTGAATGTATTTAACTCACTAAAGTTAATCATATAGGCATAAACCTTTTCTAATTCCTGTTTAACTTTAAGTTATACTATCCAATTACCTTACAACTCCTTATAACTTGTGCAAGCTTAACTAACCCTTTTTAGCTTTTAACACATTCAAAAATACACTCAAAATGGAAAGGAAAAAAACAGTCACAATATCATTAGTGCACTCGAATGTTTACACACATCCAACCCCATTGCAGGCCTGATACGGAGCTTGAGTGCGTAGTGGCCTAGAAAATGAAACTGGCCCCTTCGCTCCAGAGAGCAAACAAAAAGAATGTTTAGATGGTTACCTCAATCTGGTTGCTAGTTTGCGTTGAAACAAGTCTGCATTCATCACATTGAACTGATCCTGAGCCTCATGTGTTGCAACGTCTTTGTGCACCACAGGTGCGGTGGTTGTTTGAGCATCAAATTCTCATAAAGTTACTGGACGATGCTCACCGACATTTTCATCCCGGGAAACAAAAGTCTGCATATTTATCCTGAAACTCTGCTTGGGTTAAGCAGAGAACAATAACAGTTTCAGTCTTAAAAGTATGCCAAACTGCACAGCGTTCAACTCTGGCTGAGCCGAACATGCAGCGACTACAAACTTACATGAAACAGTCTGAAATAATAACAAGCCTCTCCTTAGTGAAGAAATACGAGCAGTACTTCTGATTACAGGAAAGATTCTCGTTTTAACTCCTCCAAGACATCGCTAAAATTCCCTCTTTTATCCATCTCAGTTCCACCCCCCCCCCCCCCAAACTCCCCCCCCAACTCACTCTCATAGGAAAATCTCATTGACCCACAACTTGTCAGTCTCTTATTTGACCAATGCACATCAACTCACAACCCTAAATGATGTTAGACACGTTTTTCCACATGTACCCTCCAACCAAACTCTAATATAGGAAAGAAAAAAAACAATACATATTAAACATAAACATATTTATATCATTCTTACTCTCCCATTAATCATCTCTTTCAGTGTCACACACAAACACAACCCCCTCATTCAATGTCACTTTTTTCATATGTACACATAAACTCACATAACATCTCTGTGTAGAGTTGCATCAAACTTTTCTGTTTAATTTCATCTGGTTCTGTGCTGACTGTGGTTTCCGTTAGTGGATACATGTGTATCTACTATAGGACAGCAGAAATCACAGATGTATGGATTGTACTGTTGTGAGTAGCACCAGTGCTGTATTAATTGGTGTCGCTGCCAAATATAGCAGCCTTTGCCAGTTAATTTGCTTAACAGTTTTTCTGTACAGTGTGTCAAGTGTTCCGACACAATCTAAATTTACAACAGGGGCAGCTTGAGGTAAATGCATATTAGTGGTGACACGTGACCTTTATTGTCTTTAAAATCAAAGCTCTCATATCCTTAGAATATTTAAGCTGTCACCTTCTACAGTCTCTGCACTATGCCCCTGCTACAGCATTTTCTTAGAGAGGTTCATGTCACTGTCCTAATATCGTGTTGCTAAGTCATCACAATGATAGCATTTAATTTCCATATAAGCATATTAGTGTTATACGTCATGTATACTATATGTATACTAATGTACAGTATATTAGGCTTTCACTCCCATCTCTTAATATTTAGGGGTAGGTAAAAATATGGATTTACCGATGCAGCACAATCTTCATTTGAACGATCTCGATATCAATAATTCTTAAATCCAAAGATTGATCTTTTATTCTACGTGCAACTAAAGTCCTGGCGCAAACCTTTACTAAAATTAGAGGAAATCACTTGCATTAGCAACCAGATTTCGCACTATGCAACTAAAATGTATCTTTTTGGCAACTGCCTGGAAAATGTTTACATTTAATTCACCAGTTATTGTGTAGTATAGTGGAGCAGTATTAAGCAGCACGATGCTTTCACTGTGTGCTGAGAGTAAAAGTTCCCCTTCTGTCACTCACTCGACGTTGTATCGAATGAAGTGACTCAAGGGGTCTTCCTGGGACGCCAAACGTACCTCTGACCCTGAGAAAAAGACAAAGTCAATTTAGCAGACAGAATTTATTCTGTCTTCTCGTCCGAGCTCGGGATGAGTGCTGCTCGCCTCGCGGCCAGCCGGCATTCTCCCTTGAGCCCCTGGAATTGGATGACAACATCGCCGCTGCATCGGAGAGCGTCACAGTGGCGTCTGATGCTGATGACTTGTCTGAGCTGCCACCTTCGGCTCGCCCCCCGGTTCCGTTCTTCCCGGAAGTGGAGGGCACCTTTTACTGGCCGGAACCGACCCATCTGCACGTCCGCTCTCACTACCCTGGATGGCGGGGTGGCCCACGGGTACACAGAGGTCCCCCAGGTGGACAGTGCGATTGCGATCCACTTGTGTCCCGAGAACGCCGCCACCTGGCGGGACCGCCCGGTACTCAATTCCAGAGCCCAAAAAATGACGTCATCACTGACATCGAAAGTCTACAGCTCTACTGGACAGGCCGCCCTGCATGCCATGCTCTCCTGCAAGTTCACCAAGCCAAGGCACTCAAAGATCTCCACCTGGGTAGTTCTGACCCCGGTGTGCTGCAAACCTTGCTCTCAGAGCCACGAAGGTCACAGCGCAGACACTCGGACGGGCGATGGCCACCCTTGTGGTCCAGGAGTGTCACCTCTGGCTGAACATGGTCGAGATACGCAACGTTGACAAGGCACGCTTTCTCAACGCCCCAGTCTCCCACCTTGAAGGTCCAGGAAAGCTCCGAAGCGCTCCTGAGATGGGCGACCCAGGCAGTCATATGTTCTCTCCGGAGCTGGTACCAAGACCACTCCGTCCCCTGGTGTAGGGCCAGGATGAGAATCCTTGTTTCATTTGCCGTACCGACTTTGGGCTGCGGCACCCACATTCTCAATATAGAGCAATTTCCTCTCTCCCTGGGTCATTCAGCTGGTGCTTGCCATTCTCACGGCACCCCGGCCTCAAAACTCTACAGCCCTGGCTCCCCGGATGCAGTTCCCTTGCCTCCGGCCCCACGACTGCTCAACTGAGTTCTGAAGGCGCCTCTCTAGGACCTCTTCTTCAGCCTCTAACCCGCCCCCTGATGGGTGCACGGAGGGAGGTAAGTGCTTTGAGTCTTTTCTCAGCACCCAAGCCTCGGGACTCTCTTCTGCCTCCCGACGTGCTATTACCTGCTCCCCCCTGCCGCGAAGCCCCGCCCGGTATATCAAAAGCGATCGTCCCGTTAGTGACCCTCGCACAGTTTGGATTCGTGGCTTTAACTTCCCAATCCGTCATGCTGGCTGGCCAGGACCATCCGACTCGGCTACATGATTCAGTTCTCCCGGCTCCCACCTCGTTTCAGCAGTGTTCACTCCACTTCCGTGCTCAGCAAAAGAGCCAACGCCTTACGAGCAGAGATCACAACCCTGCTCCTCAAGAATGCGATAGAGAAGGGTTTCTACAGCCCTTACTTCATCGTACCCAAAAAAAGCGGTGGGTTGCGATCAATCTTGGACCTGCAAGTTCTCAACCGGGCCTTACACAGACTCCCGTTCAAAATGCTCACGCAGAAACAGATTCTTACCTGTGTTCGACAGCTAGATTGTTTCGCGGCGGTAGACCTGAAGGATGCGTACTTCCATGTCTCCATTCTACCTCGACACAGACCCTTCTTACAGTTTGCGATCGATGGCCAGGCGTATCAGTACAAGGTCCTCCCCTTTGGCCTGTCCCTGTCCCCTCGCGTCTTTACGAAGATCGCAGAGGCAGCTCTTTTCCTGCTAAGGGAAGTGGCTCATCCTGGCTCACTCTCGAGATTTACTGTGCGCTCACAGGGAACAGGTGCTCAGGCACCTCAGCCGCTAGGGCTTCAGGTCAGCTGGGAAAAATGCAAGCTCGTCTCGATTCAGAACATCTCTTTTCTCGGCATTGAGTTAGACTCAGACTCAATGACAACCTGTCTCACCAATGAGCGCGCTCAGTCAGTGCTCAGGTGCCTCGCTCTCTTTGAGCCCGGCACAGCGGTTCCTCTAAAACAATTCCAGAGGCTCCTGGGGCATATGGCATCCTCAGCCATGGCCATGCCACTCGGGTTGATGCATATGAGACCGCTTCAGCACTGGCTACAGACTCGAGTCCCGAGATGGGCATGGCACCATGGCACATACCCCTTCTTGTCATCAGACTTTCAACCCTTGGACAGACCTCTACTTTCTGTGGACCGGAGTCCCCATGCTGCAGGTGTCCAGACATGTTGCGTTGACCACATACATCTCTTGACAGGGTTGGGGCGCCGTGTGCAACGGGCACGCTGCCGCTGTCCTCTGGAAAGGACCCCGGAAGCTTTGGCACATCAACTGCCTAAAGTTGCTGGCTGTATCTCTTGCCCTAAGGAGGTTTCTTCCACTAATCTGGGGCAAGCTCATCTTGATCCGTTCATACAGCACCGCGATGGTAGCATACATAAATCGCCAAGGTGGCATGCACTCTTGTCATATGTCACAACTCGCCCACCATCTCCTCCTTTGGAGTCAGCTGTGACTCAGGTCGCTGCACTCCACTCACATCCCAGGCAACCGCAACACGACGGAGGTTTTGCCCAGCGGAGAGTGGAGGATCCACCCCCAGGTGGTCCAGCTGATGTGGGACCAATTCAGCAAGGCACAGATAGATCTCTTTGCCTCCAAAGACAACTCCCACTGCCCGCTCTTTTACTCACTGACAGGAGCTCCTCTCAGGACAGACACGCTGGCACACAGCTGGCCCTGGGGGCTGCGCAAATACACATTTCCCTCAGTGAGCCTTCTTGCACCGGTGCTGTGCAAGATCAGGGAGGATGAGGAACAGGTCATCCTGGTGGCTCCTTACTGGCCCACACAGGCCTGGTTCTTGGATCTTACTCTCTTCACGACAGCACCTCCCTGGAAAATTCCCCTGAGGAAGGACCTTCTTTCTCAGGGACGGGGCACCTTCTGGCACCTCTGGAACCTCCACGTCTGGCCCCAGGATGGGATGTGAAAGATCTAGTGGATATACCACCTGCAGTCTTAGACATGATCAACCAAGCCAGAGCTCCCTCCACCAGGCAACTTTATGCCCTAAAGTGGCACTTCTTCGCAAATTGGTGTTCTTCCCAAGCCGAAGACCCGCAGAGATGTGCAGTTCGGTCAGTGCTTTCATTCCTGCAGAAGAAGCTGGAGGGGAGGCTAGAGGGGAGGGTGGAGGGGAGGCTGCCCCCCTCCACCTTGAAGGTGTATGTTGCTGCTATCGCAGCCCATCACGATGCAGGAGATGGCAAGTCCCTAGGTAAGCACAACTTGATTAACAGGTTCCTGAAAGGCACCAGGAGGTTTTATCCTCCCTGGCCTAGCCTGTTCCCCTCCTGGGATCTCTCTGTGGTCCTCTCGAGCCTTCAGAGGCCTCCCTTCGAGCCACTTGATTTAGTTGAGCTCAAGGCCCTCTCCCTGAAGATGTCCCTCCTGATCGCGTTAGCGTCCATCAAGCTGCATGCATTCTCTGTCAGCAACACCAGCCTGGAGTTCGGTCCGGCACATTCTCAAGTTATCCTGAGGCCACGACCGGGCTACGTGCCCAAGGTTCCTACGACCCCCTTCAGGGACCAGGTCGTGAGCCTGTAAGCAAGTTGCCCAGGGAGGAGGCAGACCCAGCCTTCTCATTGCTGTGTCCGGTACATGCTTTGCGTATCTATTTGGACCACACGCAGAGCTCTAGATGTTCTGAGCAGCTCTATGTCTGCTTCGGCAGATGGCAGAAAGGGAACGCTGTCACCAAACAGAGGTTAGCTCACTGGGTTGTTGATGCTATTTCCTTAACTTATCACACCCAGGCCGTGCCCACCCCCTTGCGGGTTCGAGCACACCCTTCGAGAAGTGGGGCATCCTCGTGGGCACTGGCCCATGGCACCTCCTTAGCAGACATCTGCAGAGCAGCGGGCTGGGAAACACCCAATACCTTTGCCAGATTTTACAATCTCAGGGTTGAGTCGGTCTCGTCCCGTGTTTTGTCATATCCGAGCCGGTAGAACTCGGTAACGCGGCACAACCGACCGGGTGTTCCGCTTGCACACAGTGCCCTTCACCAAGTTGATCCAGCACACCTACTATCCCAGGTTAGCCACTAAGCATCGCTCCCTGGATGTACAGCAGATCAGCAGATCAATTCATGGCCAGACCCACTACGAGTCACAGGTGCTCTGTACTGGGGCCGGGATCCACGGGCTTAGTTTCCTTTTCAGGTAAACTCCCCGTGATGTATTTCCCGCGGTACGGTCCCCTTGTCGGCGAACCCGGATTTCCCTTGGGCAGCCCAGCTGCCCCGGTCGCCGTGCTTGTAGAGTCCCCCCTCATTAGGCTGGACCTACCACCGTGCCATTTCCCATGTACAGCTTCACAACCCACGTGGTGTATTTGCCACATGTTACCTCCCCTAGACTGGGCTAGTCATGTAGCACCTGTTCCCCCCCTCAGGGGTGCAGGGACCCTAAGGTCTGTATGTGACATCTCTTTGGGGGCATTGGGGAGGGCTACATGCAGCTGACACAGTTGCCTTTAGCACTGCGTCCTAAAGGCAACTGTGTCACCTGCACGTAGCCTGCTTGCACCTGTCTCGACAGTTCACGTAACACGGTCAGTGTGTAGCGTTTTTAGATGGGACCCCTTGTGTCACTTAATTCGAAACAATGTCGAGTGAGTGGCAGAAGGGGAAAGTCATGGTTACTGTTGTAAGCTCCGTTCCCCGAGGGAAGGAACGAGACGTTGTGTCCCTCCTGCCACAGCACTAGACCAAACACTGCAACGGCCGTACCTTATTTTTGGCTCCTCAGTGCAAAATCCTGACTGGCACTCGCTGCCCCGCTTCCCTTTATACATGTATGTCCGGGGCAGGGCATGCAATTTCTGTCTGCCAACTTGACATTGGCCTTTTCTCAGATTCAGAGGTACGTTTGGCATCCCAGGAAGATCCCTTGTGTCACTTCATTTGACACAACGTCTCGTTCCTTCCCTCGGAGAACAGAGGTTACAACAATAACCATGAATTTTTTCTGTGTAATGTGTGTCCAAAGATGAGATTCACGTGACCCATTTGTAATTGAAGAATGTCTCTATTAATATTCTTTCTGTTCTCTACAGTCAGTTGTTGAGCAACACAGTAAAAAAAAAATTATTCTAATTATGCATGGCAAAGATAAGATAAAGCCACTTGAGTCCTGTCTCGTTTACAGACACTCTTTACAGGAATGAGGTGTTTGTTAAATAGACAGTACTGGTTTTAGCAGGTGTTCAGCAAATCAATATAAATATTTGTAAATAGAACAAATTATGCAATTAAAAAATAAACGTTGCAAAAAATTATGTATGAAATATAATATCTTATTTAATAAATACATGCATTTTTAAATTATGAAAAACTAATAAAATATAATTAGTACAATTTCTTTCTTTTTTTTATAATGTACCTAGTTAGAAGGCACCCTATTTTATTAACAGCATCAGCTGGAAGATAATTTAATATGTAAGCAAAAGAGACAATATAACTGAAATTTCCCTCACTGAGCACTTCTTTAGGAAGACCTGTACACCTTTTTATTCATGAGATTATTTATCTTATCTCAGTGACTTTGACCGTGGCATGATTGTTGTTGCGAGATGGGTTGGTTTGAGTAACTGGTGATCTCCTAGGTTTTTCACATACAACAGTCTCTAGAGCAGGGGGCGGCAACCTCACTGGCACGACAGCAACGGCGAGTGAGATGTGTACTATTTTATATCAATTCCGCACCTGCATTCCAATCTACATCTTGATGTAATCCATACTCATGATCATGCAGTGTGTTTTCATGAGCTGAATGGGAGGCTAAACAAAAAATTTAAATGTGTCGAGACTGCAGTATACTCCTTCAGCGCATGCAATCCATTCGCGCATCACGAGCCGGCAGCGCTTCACTTTCGGTTAATCATGTGAGTAAACACGCCCGCTTTAATTCGGTCAGGCTGCACAGATGACAGCCTGCATTCCATGTTTAATTTTTTTATTTTTGCATTCAGAACAACACCAAATGTATTAAGGAAAGCACAAATATTATTCCTTGAGGTTTCCAACCCAGCATACAGGTACACCCTCCTTAAACAATGGCCACATTCAAAATTACATTAAAAGAATAAAAGAGAAAACATAAACCCACATCGTGGTGTTCAAACATCTGAGTCTATTCAAAATATAAATTATACCTGTAAATAAAGTTTTAGGATTTTAGAGATACGATTCACCAAAAAGGGTTAAATAGTTGATCAGCTTTTGATGTGCGAATGGCTTGCACACGCAGCACGAGTCTCCTCACAATTTAATAGTGTTTGGTCTCCCATTCACCTGATGAAAACACGCTGCGTGATCATGAGGATTACATCAAGATGTGGATTGGAATGCAGGTGTGAAAAATGTAAACTTAAATAAAATAGCCTGCTCCTCTCTTGCTGTTGCTTATGTGCTTTGATTACTCCTCTGCATGATTTTGAAAAACGTATGACATAATATAAAGCATGTTTAACATTCCACAGAATGTGATCTGTAATCAAATAAGCAAATTTGTGACATTAACTGTGTTAATTAATTGTGTAATTGGGGGGGGGGGGGGGGGGGGCAATTGGATGGGAAAAAAAAGACACACCATGTCAAAAGGGTTGCCTATCACTGCTCTAGAGTTTACTCCAAATGCTACCAAAACAAACAAAAGTGAGCAGCAGTTCTGGGGACAGAAAGGCCTTGTTGATGAGAGAGGTCAACAGAGAATGGCCAGACTGGTTCAAGCTGACAGAAAGACTACGGTAACTCAGAAAACCACTCTCTACAATAGTAGTGAGCAGAATAGCATCTCAGAATGCACAACACATCAAACCTTGAGGTGGATTGGCTTACAACAGCAAAAGACCACGTTGGGCACTTTATTCTGACCATAGTGTTCGTAATAAAGTTCTCATCATATGAATCGAATCAAGAGCTTGTGTATCAGAATCATTCAGAAAATCTGTATCAATACCCTGCCCTATAAGATTCTTTACCATTTTGATCTAGTAAGACACTAAAATGCGGCTGTCATAAATCATAGAAGCTGTCTACATTAAACTATACTGATCTTTCTCACCTCAAATCTGCTCTCAGATCAGTGTGAAATAGTACCTTATACACCCCAGTTTCACCCTAAGAATTCCTGTAATACACCCTGCAATACTGAAAAATTTATAAGGGAATGTGATTAGAAGTTTTAACACTGATCTGTAAACAGCTCCCATTTCCATACTCTCCTTTATTACAGAAATAATATAACTTATTTCAGATCATTGCAAAGACTAAAATTTTGTAAAATATAATTAGGCACAATATACGTTAAACACACAGAGAGAAACGCAATGTAAATCAATTGACATTTCCCTGTGTATTGATACACTGTATTGATACTGATCTGCAGGAATACCAATCAAGCTACTGTACATAGTCCATGACAACATATAATATTACTGAACTTTACCGAGAATCATAGTTAATTTTAGAGTTCCAAATTGTCAGTGTCTTTTAATTTCAGTATGAGCAGAGACTGATTTTAATAGCTTGACAAAAACGAGTCCAGATACAGTAGTCAAAAGTTTGGACACACCTACTTATTCTTTAATTATTTATTTATTAAAATTTTAAGATCATGAGAAATGTAAATTCATTCAAATCTGTAGAAACTTTTTACTGATAGTGTTTATTGATGGCCTTTGTTGTGGGAGTGTCTATTCAATAGATACTTCAATCCATTAAATATTATTTATCTACAAAACAAACTCAATAATTAACAGTGCTCTACAGTTGTGTTAACTGTTGTGTCTGTAAACCCCGTGTTGAGTCTTCTCAATAAATATGCTGTGAAGCTTATCAAGAGCTCAGTAAACACTATTGCAATGACAGCCACAGTTTTTATCCTCTTTTTCAGTAATTAACAGACTTCTCTGTATACAGTATATTTTCATAAGCAGAAAAAATATCTCTTAAACATGCAGATCTCAATCAGCTGTTATTTTACACTTATCCCAGAATCAAATCATTGTGTGTGTGTGTGCGTGTGGATGTGTGTGTGTGTGGGTGTGTAAAGGGGGCATGAGCACTCCTTATGACTTATAGCTGGCATTAGGGATGTACTCTGCAGTGGGCCACATTTGTAATGAGAGCCTCAGTCTCAGACTCGGTCAGAGGCTGACACATGCAGCAGAGAGCTAATGGCCTGCTTCACACTTTAGCTCATTTGTCACTAATGGCCAGAAAACAGCATGGCGCACACATGTGGTCATTTATGTTTAATAGATGATTAACAGCTAATTAAACTGCAATCTGCACCAATCATGCTAAATGTGTGCTTTCCAAAATTACTGCACCCTCCATGGTTTGTGTGAATGCCCAAAAGTCCTCAAAGGAAGAAAATAAACTAAATCAAATAAAAGGCACATTTTTTAAAATAAAAACACTTTTTTAAATCCGAACCTGTTAGAAAAAAAAAGAGGTCAGGTTCTTGCCTCAATATGCTTCTTCCAAAACTAACCCCTCCATTCACAAAATACAGTAATTGCCTGAAATCATCTTATAATATCTTCCATTAACTGAATACCTGTGAGCATCTTAAACCGACACAGAATATCTCCATTTACACCTTACATTCAAATGCGTCTCCACTGTGATCGGATAGAGATACGATCAAAGTTACCCACACCAAATGTAAAGCACTACTTGCATATTACATCATCAGAGGCTAATAAAACTGAAAATTATCCGTCTTTTAGCCAATTGTAAAAACACTTTGATAATTAAAATGCTTTCCATCACCAATTGACAGTCAGGGTTTTTTCTTAATTGAAAATAATTTCAGGTCTGCCAAAGCAAAATTTCGAGTTGCTTAAGCAAATTTAACAATATTCATCTCGCATTTGGTGCTTTAAGTGCTACATATGCTTATCATCTGAAAGGCACGAGGGAATTAGAAAACAGTACAGAGACGTGAGCAGGTGAGGATTTGAGAGAGACAAGATATTCCAAGTATATTGTTCATTGTTCAGTTGACAAGATTGCAAGATGGCAGTGTTTGTTGAGTTCTTCACATTGCAATGTCAGAATAAACAGAAAAAAGGCAAGAACCTGCAACACAGGACTTTAACAACGGATGACGCAGCACAACCTCATCACATAATTAATTTCTTGCATAGTAGTATCCGGATAACGAAAACACAGTTGCATCCATACCTTCTTTGAATGTGGTCAGAATCCATCCCTGTCCACCTCCGAATGTGGTTTAAGTGATCCAATCACAGTGCATCTTGGGTGCATTTACACCTGGCATTTAATGCATTTAAAGCGATCCGATCACAAAAAAGGCATGTTTATGCAAGGTGTAAATGAGTCCTAAGTTTTTAAATTTTTTAAATAACAATTGTTTTCCCAATTATTACATACACTCACCTAAAGGATTATTAGGAACACCTGTTCAATTTCTCATTAATACAATTATCTAAACAACCAATCACATGGCAGTTGCTTCAATGCATTTAGGGGTGTGGTCCTGGTCAAGACAATCTCCTGAACTCCAAACTGAATGTCAGAATGGGAAAGAAAGGTGATTTAAGCAATTTTGAGCGTGGCATGGTTGTTGGTGCCACACGGGCCGGTCTGAGTATTTCACAATCTGCTCAGTTACTGGGATTTTCACGCACAACCATTTCTAGGGTTTACAAAGAATGGTGTGAAAAGGGAAAAACATCCAGTATGCGGCAGTCCTGTGGGCGAAAATGCCTTGTTGATGCTAGAGGTCAGAGGAGAATGGGCCGACTGATTCAAGCTGATAGAAGAGCAACTTTGACTGAAATAACCACTCGTTACAACTGAGGTATGCAGCAAAGCATTTGTGAAGCCACAACATCCACAACCTTGAGGCGGATGGGCTACAACAGCAGAAGACCCCACCGGGTACCACTCATCTCCACTACAAATAGGAAAAAGAGGCTACAATTTGCAAGAGTTCACCAAAATTGCACAGTTGAAGACTGGAAAAATGTTGCCTGGTCTGATGAGTCTCGATTTCTGTTGAGACATTCAGATGGTAGAGTCAGAATTTGGCGTAAACAGAATGAGAACATGGATCCATCATGCCTTGTTACCACTGTGCAGGCTGGTTGTGGTGGTGTAATGGTGTGGGGGATGTTTTCTTGGCACACTTTAGGCCCTTAGTGCCAATTGGGCATCGTTTAAATGCCACGGCCTACCTGAGCATTGTTTCTGACCATGTCCATCCCTTTATGGCCACCATGTACCATCCTCTGATGGCTACTTCCAGCAGGATAATGCACCATGTCACAAAGCTCGAATCATTTCAAATTGGTTTCTTGAACATGACAATGAGTTCACTGTACTAAAATGGCCCCCACAGTCACCAGATCTCAACCCAATAGAGCATCTTTGGGATGTGGTGGAACGGGAGCTTCGTGCCCTGGATGTTCATCCCACAAATCTCCATCAACTGCAAGATGCTATCCTATCAATATGGGCCAACATTTCTAAAGAATGCTTTCAGCACCTTGTTGAATCAATGCCACGTAGAATTAAGGCAGTTCTGAAGGCGAAAGGGGGTCAAACACAGTATTAGTATGGTGTTCCTAATAATCCTTTAGGTGAGTGTATAGTCCTGCCCCAAACTCATGCCATTGGTCGAGATAGAAGTTGACATGTTGCCCCGCTCAAACAAATAGAACAATGTTTTGAATGCACCTCAGAGCCATATTTTTGACACTTTTAGAAAGTCAACCCGTGAAATGGATTACTTAAATTGTCTTTGCATATTAAACTGGGGTAGGAAATTTTTTAATTTATTTTTTATTTTTTTCTTCAAAACAATTACACACATCAGATTTAACTTAAACCCAGCTGTCCATTCCTCAGTCCTCTCCCAGTGTCCTTTTCTGCTAAATAATGCTGTTGACTGAGTTTTGGGTTCACACAGGGCAGGATTCATGAATATCGTAAATACATGCGTTTAGGGATGTGGGTTGGATTAAGGAAGGGGGTATTTTATACAGACTGCTGGAAAAAATCTGTCCACTCTTTTTTTCTCTCCCTTTCTCCTCAACTCCTTCCCTCCCTTTCTGATGTCATGCGACACTCACATCAGCAGTGATTGTTGTTTTTACCTCAGGGTTGAGGGAGAGGTTAAGAACTGTATACTACCCGACAGATAACAAGACAGCTCTGGCCACTGTCATGCTAAAGAATATTCCATAAAACATGGCTAATCGTTTATCTCATACTTGCCCATATATGAACACAGAAATGGCAGATGATTGTAGACTTAACTGCATATTCACAGTGGGCTAGGTTTCTTTCCACAAACCTCAAACCTTGTAAAGGAGATGCATTCAGATCAGCCTACAGGACAGCTGTTGAGTAATACATAAGGTAGTTAGTGATGCTGTTCAACACACCATTATAGTTTCTTATCAAGCATTTACATTTAAGATGATTTACGTGAAAACAAAGTGATTGATGAAATGCATTAATGGTTGAATGACACTTTTGATAATGTGTATTTTCAGCTAATTTTCATTTTTAATTTACATTGGGATGTGCAAAATTACATATTTTCAAAATTGGCTAGTCTGTGGCCTGAAAGATTAGTTGGCTGATCAGCCATAAGGAAGCTCTGTGCAGGCTGGTTTTGGTTTCACATGATGAACCACATTAATGGACATGCTTCTTGGGGGCTGTTTACATAAGATGCATTCATCGTGATCACGACTTAATGTTCTCATGATCTCAACACAACAAAAGTTCCCCATCTGTCGCTCACTTCGACGTTGTGTCGAAGCGACACTAGGGGTCTCTCTTGAGCTCCGAATATGCCTCTGATGCATGAAAAAAGGCCAATGAGAAGTTGGCCGACAGTATTTGTATACCTCACCCCTGGACATATGGGTATAAAGGCAATACACAGCGGCGTTGAACGTCCTTTTCAGGACGCGTCTTTATAAAGATGCCATTCCGCCCCTGTGTAGTTCCTGGATGCGGTAGAGTTCTCTCCGCTTCAGACATCCACAGGCATTGTCTCTTGTGTCTCGGTTGCGATTTCACCGAGGCAGCATTTGTGGATGGTTCATGCTCTCACTGCGAGAGCATGACCATGGCAACTTTGCAGTCGCGGCTCGCTTTCAACAGAAAGCACGCCACTCCAGCTGCCCCCCGCATCGCTCCTTCTTCCCACGGGATTGAGGACGATGCCGCTGGCGCTGGAGGCAATATGGGGATGGCAGCGGGTGCAGCTCCGCCGGGTACGCCCCCTCGGACCACCCGCCCCCGGCACGCTCGTTGACTCCCGTCCGTGCTCGAGGCAACAGCGGCTTGCCTCTCAGCCAGCCTGCCTATCCTCTAGAGCTAGAAGTGGATGAGCTCGCCACTGCATCAGAGAGAGCGCCGTCTGACGCAGACGACGCCCCTGGGCTGCTGCCTTCGGGCCAGCACGCCCAGACTGAGGCGGATGCGCAGATGTCCGATTTGCTTGCCCAGGCTGCCACTAGCGTGGGGCTGGGCTGGAACCCTCCGTCCTCCCCACAGCCATCGCGGCTGGATGATTGATTCCTGGGAACACCACACCGCTCACAGCCTTGCACACCCCCGGTCCCATTTTTCCTGGAAGTGCATGATGAGCTGACGTCTACTCGTCATGCCACCCGCTCATCTTCTCTCGTTACCCTCGACGGCGGGGCGGCCCACGGATAGGGAAGTTGGAAGGGAGGCTGTCCCCTTTCACCTTAAATGTGTATGTTGCTGCTATCGCAGCTCACCACGACCCAGTAGATGGCAAGTCTCTGGGTAAGCACGACTTAGTCATCAGGTTCCTAAGAGGCGCCCGGAGGTTAAATCCCTCCCGGCCAAGCCTGTTCCCCTCCTGGGATCTCTCGGTGGTCCTCACCGGTCTTCAGAGATCCCCCTTCGAGCTGCTAGAATCAGCCAGACTTAGGGCCCTCTCCCTAAAGAGGGCCCTGCTGATTGCGCTCACCTCCATCAAGAGGTTCGGGGACCTGCAAGTGTTCTCTGTCAGCAACATTGGCCTGGAGTTCTCTCCGGCAGACACACATGTGATCCTAAGACCGCGACCGGGCTATGTGACCAAGGTTCCTACCACACCCTTTAGAGACCAGGTAGTGAACCTGCAAGCGCTGCTCCGGGAGGAGGCAGGCCCAGCACCTTCGTTGCTGTGCCCGGTACGTGCCTTACGCACCTATTTGGACCGCACGTACGACTTCAGGCATTCTGAGCAGCTCTTTGTCTGCTTTGGCAGACAGCGGAAAGGGAACGCTGTCTCCAAACAGAGGCTCTCCCACTGGCTGGTGGATGCCATCCTATGGCAGACCTACCACACCCAGGCCGTGCCCACCCCCCCCCACCCCCCACCCCCCCCCCCCCCAGCCAACCCTGATTTTGAACACAACATCAGCTGGGTACAACTACAGTGTCGCCTTCCAAAACGTTCAGAAATCTAGAGGTAACCATTGATGACAAGTTAAATTTCTAGACCACATCTCAAAGACTGCAAGATCATGTAGATTTACACTCTACAATATCAGGAAGATAAGACCTTGGCTCTCTGAACATGCCACACAACTGCTTGTTCGGTCACTTGTCATAACTAGACTGGACTACTGTAATGCTCTCTTTGCAGGCCTTCCTGCATGTGCTATTAGACCTCTGCAAATGATCCAGAATGCAGCAGCACGTCTGATCTTTAATGATCCAAAAAGAGCACGTTACACCACTCTTTGTCTCTCTCCACTGGCTGCCGGTTCATGCAAGTATTAAATTCAAGGCCCTGATGCTGGCATACAAAACAGTCACTGGGTCTGCTCCAGCATTCCTAAAAACATTTATGCAGAGCTACGTTCCCACCAGAAGCCTGCGGTCAGCTAAGGAACGTCGCCTTGTCGTACCAAAACAAAGAGGCACCAAAACACTTTCCCGGACTTTCAGTTTTATCATACCACATTGGTGGAATGACCTCCCCAACTCAATCTGTGAAGCTGACTCATTCTCTATCTTCAAAAAACGGCTAAAAACACATATTTTCCAAGAGCACTTAAGAAAAAAAATAAATAAATGTAACAATTCTTGTTGCACTTAAATCGGTTTTGTATACTATTCTGATGATAGTGAAACATTGTAGTATGGCACTTTTCGTACCACTGTCTCCTTAAGATGAGTCGCTTATGTTTTTCCTCTTTTGTAAGTCAATTTGGATAAAAGTGTCTGCCAAATTAATAAATGTAATTGTAAATGTAAAAAAAAGAAAAAGAAAAGAAAATGCAGTGGTGAGTTAAAATGTAATGAGTTGCAGGTTTATTTATTTTTTTTGGATACTTTTAAAATGCACCTTGGTTGCCAAAAGGTTGATGCTAGAAAATTAAAATGCAATGTTATATTGTTGTATAATGATACCGGATCCGGATTGAATACCTGGCAACCACATGCCGCATCAAAGAATCCGTCTCGAAGCCTGTTTTCCGCAACTGTTTTCCATTTGGGCCGGAATTTAAGATTTATAGTGAGTAAGGAATTAAACTTTGATCTGTTTCTCACCCAAAGATTGTATCACTTCAGCTAGTCGAGTTGCATTGATTACTCTGAAACTGCACAAGACACAATACATTGGCTGAAGATGTCTGTGTATCCTTTCACTACAATAATACAACAGCTGCTAGAAACTCTCTGCATGCACACAAACTCTCAGATTTTAAAAGCAAGTGTTTGGGATTACACAGAGACTAATGCAGATGACAGTTTTGAAATGACAGTAGGAAAAGACTTTGACATGCACCAAAACCAGGACACATTGCTGTGGTACTGATCCAGATATGCTTATGAATAACATTTTATAATGTAAAGATGGATGGTCACTTCTAAAATCCACTCTCATTACAGCTTGATATTTCTGTCATCTTACTTGTCCGATTGCAGCTGTTGCAACCTTATCTGAAGTATGCAAATATAGGGAAGATTTGTGCACACTGTTGCAAGGTTGGGACAAGTTGCATATGGAGGCTTTCCCAATTCAGAGCTCTTCAGACCTTTTTTACCCTGCATTGTCCAGACCATGGCAGCAAGAAGTTGGATAGGATTGCATACAGTACCATGTTCTCTGTTTACTTAATTTGAAAATGCATCTTGTTTGATCTTTAAGATGCTCAGACATTGAAATACTTTAGTCTTGTTTAAAAAAGAGAGACATTTATTGCTTCAAACCCACAAGAAACACAAGACCAATGTAACATTTAAAAGTTAATGTGTCACATCACGTAATTGTTTTAAGTCCTGTAACTACAGTAATTTAAAACACTAGTGGACTAGTATGTGTAGTAATGTGCTATAGCATTTCTGTAATAAACAATCAAGTATTTTGCAGCACAGGGTATATGTGATGGTGTTGGTCTACATGAAGTTCTGGCTTTATTTACAGCTGGAACCAGTAACTGAATCTATGATAAATCAAGCTCACACTTTGTTGAAAGACAGGTGTCAGTTTAAGTTGAGTAAAAACATGCTCAAGACCTGACATACACCCATGAACACAGAGACCTGAAGATTGTCAGATTTATGTGTTGACATCTTTTTGCACTTACTTAAGTGCACTGGGATTCTTTGTGAGTCCATTATGTGTAACTGCTTTATGTGGGAAACGAAGGTCAACATAATATTCTAATGGTGAGATTACATGATCATATTCGAGCAGAGGGTTTTTACTGGCTTCTGATGTTTAAGTTCCCTCACAAGAGTTGTACACGTGTAGCAGTGGACATTATCTAAACTGATAGTTTAGAATAAACTGATGAGCCTATGCCGTGTCTTATAGCGAGCAATGTCACAAAACTCCTCAGTTTCCCACAGCCTGTCGGCAGGCTGCTTGTCTCCATGAGAAGAGCACAAATGTCTGCGATGTCAGAGGTCATCAGTGTTTGCATTCTCTTCTCATCTCCTCATGCATTCTTTTCTGTTTAAATACATGCACATCTACAGCCACGTCCTAATGCATCTCAGATCACATTGTTGCTGTTATCGCTAGTGCTGATGGGGCTACTGTTCCTCTGCTGTCAGTATAGAAAGCACTGTTGATGTTCACACAAACATGTTTTTGTGTCTGTCTGCGCTGTTTTTTTTATAGTATTTTTTTTATAGTTTTTTCTATGTAAACACATGCTAGATGAAAGTTTTTGAGTGTTGTGACAGGTCTCGCTGTTTTTCAGCATCTCACGTGTATAAGCGCCAAATTTTAAAGTCAATGTCAAGCTAAAAGAACTTTTAAATAAGTGTCTCCACACTTATTCTTTTCCATTCCTTGCGCTGCGTCTAGCATCTTATAATGCGCAACGCATTTGGTCTTAAACCCCATTTACACCAACAGCGACAAAGACATTTCCTACAACATTAGTGAGAGTGGCCATTAGATTCGCCATGTGGGTATGTCCAGCGATTCAACAAAGCTGAGAAAAGTTTAACTATATGCAAATGAGCAGTGATGACATGCTGAGACCACCATGGGAGTGAAGAAATGGGAGCTCATGTAATCGTCTCGAGTGAGATACTTTAATACTACTGTGAGTGATTTCTGTGTTCTGCATCATTCATCTTTTTCACGATATGATGTTTTATATGCATCTGCAGTGCACTCACTGAGGTGAGAGGTGTGCCAAAATTTTTAAGTTAAAATACTTTCTCCTTTCTTCCTTTCTACTTTGTCTTTATGCAGTTTTACCCTCACATTTATAAGTGGAGATATTACTCCGAATCAGCCATCTTTCTCACTCTGTTTTTTTCCTTAACCATTTCAGCCTCTGATAGTGGAATGGAGTGCATGGGTCTGCACAGTATTTGTTTGTGTTGTCATGAGCTGTTTTATGACTCCTCTTTAATATAATGGAGATCGAAGTAGAGCCTGAGAAATACTGTGATCCACTGCAGTTTACTGTATACTGTACTCACTTACTTTATTACACTCCAGAAAGTCTCTTCTTTTTTGAAAGACCAGCTCACTGGTATGCATGTCTACACAAATGCGTTTGTTGCCAGACAGCAAAAATGCTTTTGGATTTCCTTTTTAGAGGCATTTGCTCAAGCATACCCTGTGAATAAATGGAGAAATTAATTTCCATCATGGATGAAACACATTGGCCTCTCTCACTCTCTCTCTTTCTCTCTCTCTCTCTCTATCTCTCACCTTTGTCTGCGTTTTAGCCAACCTCTGACAAGGAAGCCATGTTTAGGACATCCAAAAGGAAAATCACTGACCCAAGATATCAACATTCATATCAATAGCAGAGCATCTTAATTTACTGCTCCTTTAGATGATTCTCTCTTGCTAAACTTCTGGGGATTATCAGGATCACCTTAAATGTACCTCAGCCGTAATAGACAGAGAATGATATACTCATAAATTAAAGTGGTCTGGGCTTTTCTAAGGTTATGGCATAAATATAAAGTATATATTTATCTGTGTATTGACCTGTCTAGATGTCAGTGTGTTTGTAAATAAATACTTATTTGCTGATTATTTTGGCTTGAAAAAGATAAAAGAACATTCCCCGTCTGTCGCTCACTTTGATGTTGTGTCGAAGAAGCGACACTAGGGGTCTCTCTTGAGAGTCTTTTGCATCTCTGATCTATGAGAAAGGGCAAATGAGAAATTGGCAGACAGAATTTGCATGTCCCGCCCCCAGACATACAGGTATAAAGGGAGGGAAATGCGTCTGTTTCATTCAGAAATTTTCTTCAGACCTGACCGGTTGTGTGAGCAGCGAGCTGCGAGTCCCAATTAGTTTTCCTCTCATCTGTGAGCGATTGCTGTTGGATCTATGGCGCATATCAGCGGCTTTCTCCTTCTCTGCACAGCAGTGCAGCTTTGCCCCTGGGCGCTTCAACAGCACTAGTAATAGAGAAATTTTCACTAAAAGAGTATTTTCTCTAAAAGAGCAACACACAGTGGCGTTGAACGTCCTTTTCAGGACGCGTCTTTATAAAGATGCCTTTCCGCCCTTGTGTTGTTCCTGGATGCGGTAGAGTGCTCTCCGCTCCTGACGGTCACAGTCGCTGCCTCGTGTATCAGGGCAGCGATCACACCGAGGCAGCGTTTGTGGATGGTTCGTGTTCTCACTGTGAGAATCTTACCATGGCAGCATTGCGGTCGCGGCTTTCCTTTCTAAGAAGGAATGCCACTCCAGTCGCCCCCTGCATCGCTCCTTCTTCCCACGGGATTGAGGATGACCCGGGTGGCAATGGAGGCGATTTGGGGATGGCAGTGGGTTCGGTTTCGCCGGGTACATCCCCGCAAACAGCCCGCCCCCCGACACACTCGTTGACTTCCATCCGGGCTCGAGGCAACAGCGGCTCACCTCACAGCCAGCCTGCCTATCCTCTTGAGCCCCCCGAACTGGATGAGCTCACCGCTGCACCGGAGAGTGGTCCGGCGTCTGACGCGGATGACTCAACTGGTCTGCCGCCTTCGGGCCAGCACGCCCAGTCTGAGGATGATGCCCAGATGTCTGACATGCTTGCCCGGGCTGCCGTCAGCAGGACTGGAACCCTCCATCCTAACCACAGCCTTTGCGGCTGGATGATTGGTTCCTCGGGTCTTTGCGCCGCTCATCGGTTCCTTTCTTCCCGGAAGTGGATGATGAGCTGACGAGTTTGTGGAGGTCACCCATCACCGCCCGTTATCGTGCTTCTCGCTCATCCGCTCTCACTTCCCTCGACGGTGGAGCGGCTCATGGGTACACGATGGTCCCCCAGGTGGACAGAGTGGTTGCGATCCACCTATGTTCCGAGAACGCCGCAACCTGGCAAGATCGCCCAGCACAGAGCCTGAAGGAGGACTTCTTCACTGATCTCCAAAGCCTACAGTGCCACTGGACAGGCCGCTTACGCCCTGCATGCCATGACCCTCCTGCAAGTCCACCAGGCCAAGCCACTTAAAGATCTGCACTTGGGTAGTCCTGATCCCGACATACTGCAGGAACTGCACTCAGCGACCGACCTCGCCCTCAGGGCCACGAAGGTCACAGCGCGGTCACTCGGCTGGTTCAGGAACGACATCTGTGGCTGAACCTGGTCGAGATGCGCAAAACAGACAAGCACGCTTTCTCAATGGGCCCGGCTCCCAGTTCGGCCTATTCGGCGACACCGTCGAGGACTTCATCCAGCACTTCTCAGTGGTGAAGAAAGCAAACGGAGGCCATCTCATGCCCTGTCGCACTTTCAGCATGGGCCGTGCCCCGTCTGCCCACCAAGGGCGTCCTCCTGCAGCTTCTAAAAAACGTGCAGCTCCGCCTCATGGGCCCAGCTCTCAGCCCCAGTGTCGAGCACCCCGCAGGAAGCGCAAGACACAGAGACCGAGACGTTTGCCAGCCCCCCCCCCCCCTTTCAGGGGTGTCCGCTTTACCGCAGTACACAGCGAAGATTCCAAATCCCTGTGTGCGGATATCGCGACTCTTTTATTCAAAGATGCAATACAGCCTGTCCCTCCAGCTGAGATGAAGAAGGGTTTCTACAGCCCTTACTTCATCATACCCAAGAAAGGCGGTGGCTTACGACTGATCTTAGACTTGTGAGTTTTCAACCGGGCCTTGCACAAACTCCAGTTCAAAATGCTCACGCAAAAACACATAACCTGTGTCCGGCATCTAGATTGGTTTGCAGCAGTAGACCTGACATCGAACTTTTCTACGGTTCACGTTTGATGGCCAGGCGTATCAGTACAAGGTACTCCCCTTCGGCAAGTCCCTGTCCCCTCACGTCTTTACGAAGAGGCAGAGGCAGCTCTTGCCCCGCTTCCGGTAGCAGGCATTCGCATACTTAACTACCTCAATGACTGGCTCTTCCTGGACCACTCCCGAGAGTTAGTATGCGCCCACAGAGACCAGGTGCTCAGGCACCTCAGCCGTTTATGGCTTCAGTTCAACTGGGAAAAGAGCAAGCTCGCCCCGGTTCAGAGCATCTCTTTTCTCGGAGTTAGACTCAGTCTCAATGTCAGCGCGCCTCACGAGCATGCGCAGTCAGTGCTGAAATGCCTCACCTCATTACAGGTCGGGCATGACAGTCCCTCTAAAGCATTTCCAGAATCTCCTGGGGCATATGGTGTCCTCTGCAGAGGTTGCACCGCTGGGGTTGATGCATATAAGACCGCTTCAGCACTGGCTCCAAAACTCGAGTCCCGAGACTAGCATGGTGCCGCGGCACACACCGTGTGTTTATCACCCCCACCTGCTGCCAAACTTTCAAACCCTGGACAGACCTCTGCTTTCTATGGACAGGAGTCCCTTTGCAACAGGTGTCCCGATGCGTCCTGGTCACCACAGACGCCTCCAAACTGGGTTGGGGCACCATGTGCAACGGGCACGCAGCCGCAGGCCGTTGGAAAGGGCCCCCGCTGCGCTGGCACATCAATTGCCGAGTACTTGGCAGTACTTCTTGCCCTGCTGAGGTTTCTCCCGCTAGTTCGGGAAAAGCACATCTTGATCCGATCAGACAGCACCACCACGGTAGCTCACATAAATTGACAAGGCACCGTACGCTCCTGTCACACATCACAACTCGCCGTCGTCTCCTTCTTTGGATCCAGCAGCAACTCACATCCCGGGCAACCTCAACGTGGTAGCAGACACGCTATTGTGACAACGTTCACCCAGCGGAGAGTGGAGGCTTCACGCACGCTCCGGTAGATCTATTCGCCTTCCGAGAGACCTCCCACTGCCTGCTCTGGTACGCCAAAACGGAGGCAGACGTGCTGGCACACAGCTGGACAACGGGGCTGCGCAAGTACACATTTCCCCCAGTGAGCCTTCTTGCACAGGTACTATGTCATGTCCCCTGATGCAGCACGGAAGATCTAGCTGGCCTACCACCTGCTGTCGTAGACACGATCAACCAAGCCAGAGCTCCCTCTACCAGGCAACTTTACGCCCCGAAGTGGCACTTGTTCGCAAATTGGTGTTCTTCCTGGTCTTAAGACCCTCAGAGATGCGCAGTTCAGTGCTTTCATCCCTGCAGGAGAGGTTGGAGGGGAGGCTGTCCCCCTCCACCTGGGAGGTGTAGGTAGCTGCCATCGCGGCCCACCACGACGCAGAAGACGGCAACACTTTGGGTAAGCGCGACTTGATTATCAGGTTTCTAAGAGGCGCCCGGAGATTGAATCCCTCCCGGCCAAGGCTGTTCCCCTCCTGGGATCTCTCAGTGGTCCTCTCGGGCCTTCAGAGACCCCCCTTCGAGCCGCTAGAATCAGTTGAACTCAAGGCCCTCTCCCTGAAGACAGCCCTCCTGATTATGCTCGCCTCCATCATGAGGGTTGGGGACCTGCAAGCGTTCTCTGTCAGCGACACCTACCTGAAGTTCGGTCTGGCAGACACTCATGTGATCATAAGACCGTGACCGGGCTACGTGCCCAAGGTTCCTACAACTCCCTTCAGAGACCAGGTAGTGAACCTGCAAGTGAAGCTGCCCCGGGAGGAGGCAGACCCAGCCCCTTCGTTGCTGTGTCTGGTACATGCTTTGTGTATCTATTTGGACCGCACACAGAGCTTTGGACGTTCCGAGCAACTCTTTGTCTGCTTTGGTGGACAGCGGAAAGGGAACGGTGTCTCCAAACAGAGGCTTTCCCACTGGGTCGTTGATGACATAGCATTGGCCTATCACACCCAGGCCATGCCCGCCCCCTTGCGAGTGCGAGCACACTCAACGAGAAGTGTGGCATCCTCATGGGCACTGGCCAAAGGTGCCTCCCTAGCAGACATATGCAGAGCAGCGGGTTGGGCAACACCCAATATCTTTACGAGATTTTACAATCTCAGGGTTGAGTCGGTTTCGTCCTGTGTTTTCTCAGATCCAAGCCAGTAGAAACTCTGTAACGCGGTGACAACTGACCGGGTGGACTGCTTTCACCTAGCACCTTTTCCCTCCGCTGAGGTAATACCGTGCGCTTTTACACATACACGGCTCAGCACATGGCGTGATTTAAATTGGACTCCTAGTGTCGTTTCTTCGACACAACGTCAAAGTGAGTGAACGTCTAGGTTACGGATGTAACCTCCGTTCCCTGATGGAGGGAATGAGACGTTGTGTCCTCCCGGCCACGTCGCTGAACCGAGCCACTCTTGCGGCCGAACCTCATTGTCGGCTCCTCAGAAAAAATCCTGAATGAAACAGTCACATTTCCCTCCCTTTATACCCGTATGTCCAGGGGTGGGACATGCAAATTCTGTCTGCCAATTTATCATTGGCCTTTTCTCATAGATCAGAGATGCAAAAAGCTCTCAAGGGAGACTTCTAGTGTCGTTTCTTTGACACAAAGTCTCGCTTCCTCCATCAGGGAACAGAGGTTACATCCGTAAAAAATTAACAAATTATTGCATTTTTTATTAAATTATTAAACTCCTCCTACAGCTTTCAAGCCATGTCTACCTTGGTACACATCTAATTTGGATCACACCTTCAGACCTTTCTGACTTGGGTTACTATGTGTTTTCTAATTGATCAGCCTTACAATTTTCCTGTAGCAAATTACTGTATTAGGCTTACATTGACGGAATGTTCAAACGGGCTAAGAATCTATCCATCCATATATCCATCCATCCAACCATTCATCTGTCTGTCTGTCAGTCCATCTATTCATCTGTCCATCTGTCAGTCCATCTATTCATTTGTCCATCCATCCATTCATCCATCCATCTACAGTATCTATCTACAGTACTGTACAAGTCTGAGGAATAATATGTTTTTGTTTTGTTTTGTTTTTTTATCTTTTGCGTTACTGTGTCAAGAAGAAATATACATTTTATATTCCCAAACATTCCTTTTGTAAATAGAATGGAATAGAAGTAGAACAAGGAGTCCTGCAACAGATGGCATGGCCCCCACAAAGCCCTTATCTCAACATCATTGAGTCAGTCTGGGATAACATGGAGAGGTAGTAACGTAGTTGATGTAATTGAGAGAGCTTAGAAAAACTGTGGCAAGTTATCCAAGATGTGTGTAAAACGGTGTACACGTGTACCTAGGTTTAATTGGTGCTGTTTTAAAGGCATAGGGTGGTCACACAAAAATGTTATTTTTTTTATATCTATTTTTTTTTTTTTTTTGTTCACTGCACTTGGTTTGAATTTAACTGATAAATAAAAAATATTCAAATCATTATTTTTTTTTAAAGATCCTCACTATACAGTACAGTGCAATACATACAATTTTTGCATAGTATTGTACCCATCTACTTATCTAACTAGCTGGATGTTTGTGTTACTGTCTGTAAAACATTCAAACCTCAAGCTTTTAAAACTTTCAGACCTGCTGTGTCAAGCCAACATCAATGTTTGTCTTGACAAACTTTACCTAGTTACTATATGAAGTTACTTTACCTAGTTACTGAATGTAGTTACAAACTGAGCTTACTCTCTGTCTACATGAGTGCTTCCCGCTATTAATTATTATTCCACTTCCACATCACACAAGCAAATCCTTGTAAAATTTAAGCAGTAAAAATGTAGCCTGTAATTAGTGGTAGTAGAGGAATTTCCCCATCCAGGAATCCATCTGGCTGAGGTTCAGTGGAGAAAAAATTATTTGGATAGCTGCTCAATTGTGGTTATGCAATAACTGTGATTCACTCTGAGTGTGAAATGCCCCCTCACAACACCAGTCAAGATTAGAATAGATGGCTGTACGAAATAACTTCTACTCTGAGCTTATAAAGTCTATAGAGAGTGACTGATCAGGCAATTATGTATTCTTATTCTGAGAGTGAGTGTGTTTGAGAGTGAGTGGTAATTTGAACAAATTGGGAGGAGCAAGAGTGTATCCAAGTTCTCTTGAATTAACACTACATGAACAATGCAACTAGTTTGCAACTTGTGATTTTGCACCTTTATGTAGAGGAAAGGACAGGAAAAGAGCAGGGGTGGGGCATTGCAAACCATATTTGAACTTGCCATCCCACACAGCTGAATATGCTAGAGCACACGCACCAAATACCAGACCACGGTTCAGAATTTATTTTAACTTCAACTTTATCATTGTGGTTTTTCACATTTGTATTGGTAGATGCAGTATGGAGAGAGCACAGAAATGTTGAGGAGTAGACGTGTTAACTGTGTGGCCACAGCTACGAATTAGCTTCATATTCCCTAACTACAGTTGTCCTCTCGGAAAAGACATTGGTTTTGGGCACTAGGGTCTCAGTAACTAGTTTAAAACTTGATTCTGCTTGGTATCTAAGGTTAAATTTAAATACTTTATTATTAGCATACCACTACCTCAGCTTGTTAAAAAGGAATTTAATTAATACTGCATTCATGTGCTGTCAGAAATACTGTAATTACAAGATGATGTGATTATACTCAAAGCTGTTTATATCTGAGATTGAGAAATTATTTGCTTCAATGGCAATGCTCATAATACCAAACAGATGCTTGTGTGGCTTTGTTGTTGATGACAGCAAAACATTTTTATCCCTACAATAATTATTTAATTCAGGTCTATGGGCTCTATTTTCATGACAGAGTTGGGGCAACTCAGCTAATTCTAAGTGCAATTTCACGCCAGTGCAAGTGACCATGGCTGGGAGTGCTGCAATATCTGTGACCAAAACTGCATGCATTTTTATTTTATTTTTTAAGTTTTTTTTTTTATAATTGTATTATAATTGTGTATGTAATTGGATCTTCCCTGAGGTCCACTGATAATGTTAGTAATTTTGTATTCTTTTTGCACCAAAAAATTCCTAATTTAGTAATATGTGATAATATTCAACCCTGTCTCTAGTCCGCTGTCAAGAAATTTAAACTTCAATGTAAATGGCCACTGTTATGATTGGCTAACATCGTGCTGCCCCTCGAATATATAATATATTTATACAATGCACATCCAACACATTTCAACTGAATATATTAAACTGTTCATCTGCACAACAGCACCATAAACTATCATGAACCCTTTAATACTAGCCATGAATGCTGTCTTCATTTGTTAACTTGTTAACTTGACAACTTTAAAGCTCGTTGTTACGAGTTCTATAAATACGTGAATGTTTTTACCATTCGGAATCTTGTAATTATGGTAATTCCGACATGACAAGAACACACACTATTACTTACATAGTAAATCTTTTTTGGTTACGCATTGATTATGTATGACCAAATAGAAATAAACAAATAGAGTTGAGTTATAAGTAGTTAACAAGGTGCAGGGCTTGCAGTATATACCTTGTTTACCATGTATCCATTGTGCGACAACCCGTGATGCATTCATGTTGCGATTTGAAAAACGATAACCCTAGTTTACTCTACAAACTGTGTAACAGACAGATACTTCCAGTAAGATGTCTTCATGGGCCCTAAAATGAAACCCGCCCCATACCCAAGGCTGTGTGACCCTTCCCGAATGGTACCGTCAGAATCTAAGCCTAACCTATCGCTCACACTCTTTATATTTTCATTTACAAGAAAGTACTGTTGCAATAGGCTGTAGCATTGTAGGCATGCATAACAGTATAGTAACAGTAAACATATACAACTTTAACAAGGCACAGCAAAGAAAAAAAAGGAAAAAACATTTGCTTAACATTTATCAAGCGCCAAAACTTTGTTGGGTGCATCATGAATCACGTGTAACAATAAAGTCTGAACTTTTTCAGAACATAGAATCTTTGTGACACCTGTGCTAAAAACAAGCAAGACGCAGTGTGATGAATTAAACAGGCCACAGATGTTTCGAGATGCGTTTTGAAACTTTGAAAAAAATGCAGCGGTCATGGAGGAACATCTTTGGAACAATGTCTCGCTGTTTTTTTCAGCGTCTCTCGCACAGGACTGGTGCATTTTTGAAAAACAGAGCAGATGTTCGGTGTGTACTGTCCATTCGTGCATGTCTGAGTGAGAGAGTGTATACGCAAAACAAGTTTGGTAGGCCTGTTTATTTTAAAACTGACCCAAACCCAGCCGTTTTTCAGGTCCCGTCGGGCCCTACTTCCAGTGTAGACATCATTGCTAATTATAACTGTAGGTTGTTTATGGTTGCCAAGTAACCTAAGATCTTGGCATATTAATATACATTTAAACTGACATGCGTACATCGGTTGTGATTTTAAAATTGCCTCAATCCTTCAATGGCTTCAAATGGTGTAAACATTTTATTAAAATGTTTTTGTTTGCTCCGTATATATGTACTTCTTCCAGAGATGCAGGCTGGTCATCCATGTCTGTCTGTGTGTGCTTCTGCCATCTCTCTGAGCAAGATTGTTCTCACAGTCAATGTGCATGATGACTGACAACATAATCTCTCTTAATCAATACAGTATAGTCCAGCTGCCAGTCAAATATTGCCACATGCCTATGTGTTCACCATCTCACTCCTTAGCCCTTGACAGCAATGTATTCACATGCAAAACAGTCAGATTGATTTGTTACTTGACATTTTAACATGGTCAGACAGGTTACCTGTCCTTAAAATGCATTTAAAGGGCTGTTAAAGACAGGGAAATGGTCAATAAAAGCTATAAAAAGCTTAGAGAGATCTCATCTTGTTAAAGACATGTTTGAAAGCAATATTAGTGTCTTCCAGTACTGCATGTACTCTAGGTTTTCTATGTGCCTGGAAATCTAGTGATAATTGTTACAGAACCAAAGTCTTCAAAGCTGTTTTGTGTCTCAGTGAGCTCATCAGTTCACACATAAAGCTGAAATTCAAAGTTATAGGTTTTGGAAATGGCATTCACATGATATTCAGAATACTCCCCCGGCCTAAAAGTCTTGGCTGTAATTTGGTTTCTCTAGAAAGTGAGAATAGAGCAGACCCAGACCTTCACTTTTTCACAGAACTATTCTTACCTTACCAACATTTTGTCAGTTGTTTTGCCAAATGTGAGGTTTATTATGCATTTTCCAGGTCAAAGTGCTCATAAACCAGAACCCACTGCTGGTATTTGTTTTCAGCTAAATTTAAATATGTGCCTAATAATAGACAAGTGCAGAGAAAATTGCATCCATTATTCCAACTATTTTTGAGAGATTTTTATTTTATACCCAGCTCAAATTATGTTTTTTCTTCTTCTATTGTTGCATATCATAAGTTAAAAAATAGTGACTGAAATAAAACAAAAATATTTTTTTCTTATACAGCATTTGTGAATCCTCAGCCCACATTTGCCAGCACTTCAGCACACACACACACACACACACACACACACACACACACTTCCATAATGCTGTTGATTCCCAGTGGATTTTACTGGACATACTGGCTCTACTAATTGGTACATCAATAATGCTCTTCAGATATGAGCAGCCTTAATGAGCTGGATCTTACCCACTCTTGGGCCTTTTTTGTGTACATAGAGTATACATGAATTTAAATACCTCCACCAGTGATTCTTAAATGGTCATATGTTCTAAAAGTGGGTTTCAAATAGGTAGATACAATTGCAAAAGGAAATCTTTATAGATATAGACATATGTAAAACAGTCAGATGCAGACAGACTTCTATAATACTAGACATCTTAACCAGACATTTTATCTAAAAAAAAATTAAAAGCACATAAACATTTAGATTTCTTTCTTATCATAAATGCATTCCCTCTGGGTTGTGGTGTAGTAATTTTTAAAAAGAATCCTCTGTTATATGTACACATTTCCCCCTCCTCTTTTGAGTTCAGAGTGACACCCTTGCCTCAGGAGACCATACCACATACTTTCTGCATATCTGATGAGGTCAAGCATCCGTAAGCAGGGTCCCCATCTCATTCTTCATGCTAAAGCTCCTTGATTAACATAAAGGCAGTCTTCTGGTGAGTTGGTGTCCTCTAACATCACCCCCTCATTGTTTTCCCTTGATGACTGACAAAAGATGGCGGCCCACATTAAATGCCAATCAGCCCCTGTATTAAGTTTGAAAACAGACAAGTCGTGGAACAATGAGGGGTCAATCCACATAATAATCTAAAAATAAATCCCCCTCAAAGGCTCAGAGTTTAAGAGGAACAGGTCCTCTTTGTTTTAGAATAGTATTAGATAAATAGATAATAGATAAATTGCAATAAATCTCCATGTCTCAATAACGTTTTTGTATTGCTTTGCCTTACTAATAAAACATGAAGAAGATAAATTAAAGATCCATTCTTTGTCACCTGGTGAGTAGAGTATGTGCCCTGAAATGTTGCTCCTTGGCACTTATGTGGATGTGACCCGAGCAGTGCTCGGGATGCTGCTATGTAAATTTAGCATGTAATAATATTATTATTATATTATTATTTTGTATATCACTATAAAAATAAGATTACAATTTTAAACTGGCATCTGTGCAGGGACCTTTGAAACAGTTAATTCAATTTCACTAAAATCAATAGGACTTACTCAAAGTGGGTGGAAAGTGAAGATATTAGGAGAGTGTGTTTTATTATTATCTCAATTCGCATAGCTATAAAGCTGTGCAGGAAATGTAGTGTGTCAAAAACAGCGATGTAGCATTTTGTCACGCTACAATGCTTCTTGTTGGACAAAGTAGCATGTTACTGGAAAAGCCCTTTAAAAATGTTTTTGCAAACCGCCGAGCTACTGTCACACTGAAAAATTTTAAGTTTGTGAAGTTGCTGCTTTTATACTTTTCTCCCCAACATTGGACCTAGTTCAAATCAGGCTCATCAATTATTCTTCTCCCTATAGCTTCCTTTCTTCAATTATGTCATAAAGCTGATAATTATTATTATTATTTTTTAGTAAAAGGATAGAGTATATTGATGAATACACAAAGTGATTAGTAGTCAATAGCATCCTATCATGATAATTAAAAAAATATATTTTTCTCAGCTTTGTGTGAATCTTCACAGGTCATATGCTGTTGATCTCATACATGAGCTCTACTATATAAATCATTTGAATATAATTTCAAAGTTACTTAAAATATTGTTTTATTAATTTATAATTGATCTAAATGCTTTGAGTTTTATCTTTGAACTTTTGCTAATCTTTATCTGTGATATCACTTATAAAGTTGTCAATGTACAAAAACTGATTCAGTTTGCAGCCAAGCTTGTTTTTGTAGCACAGATGTCATGTTTCACAGCTTCTCTCATTGCCCTTCTGATTTAATGTTCTAATTAAGAAAGCTTGGAGTGCAAATTAAGCTAAATTAGCTGTCAACGAATTCACATTTAAATGAGTGATGCCGAAACCCTTCCAGTAAGCATTTAAATTATATAAATTGCTGTTTAAGTGCAGAGCCTAATGGTTGTCTCGAAATTAATGTGACACAAGGCAGCAATGACAATCAAGGCTCTTCTCATACTCATTTGAGCTCGTTTAGTGGACTTTGTGCCCGCCCAGCTTTGAGCAAATGAACACAATTGCTGTTTTTTATGAGCAGGACCTCATTTGGTGGATAACGAAGAGAGAAACAGCTTGTGTTTCAGTGTTATGACAGTCAAAGAACAATCATAACTCAAAAAACAATACTCTCAGACTCACCATGGCACATAGAGATGAGACTAAATAAAAGAGCAAAGATAACTTGTCGTGCTTGTGTAAGACGATCTACTTTGCTCCAGTGGTTCTGCTCTGGAAGCATATGGTTGTGCTCTGTGTATATTATGTCAAATGTGACTGTTGAAAGCACATTCCCATTACACATGCTACTTGGTTGCATTCTCTGCAGACCTTTTCATGAGTTAATGGACATATGAAATAATAAAAAAATAACAAATCGTCTAGGTTACGTATTTAACCTCCGTTCCCTGATGGAGGGAACGAGATGTCGTGTCGAAGAAGCGACACTAGGGGTCTCTCTTGAGTGCCGAATATGCCTCTGATGCATGAAAAAAGGCCAATAAGAAGTTGGCATACAGAATTTGCATACCCCGCCCCCGGACATACATGTATAAAGGCGAGGAAATACTATGAGTTCATTCAGGATTTTTCTGAGGAGCCGGGAGTGTCCGGCCACCTCAGTGGCTCGGCTCAGCGACGTGGCTGGGAGGACACAACATCTCGTTCCCTCCATCAAGGAACGGAGGTTACATACGTAACCTAGATGTTCCCCATCTGTCGCTCACTTCGACATCGTGTCGAAGAAGCGACACTAGGGGTCCACTTCAAATCACGCCATGCGCTGAGCCGTGTACGTGTACTGCTGACACAGGAGCGGGCAGGTATTTCACATGCCAGGACGACCAGCTGTGTCAGACTGCATGTACTCTTCCCCAATGCCCCATAAAAGAGGCCGGAATCCTTCTAGTTACCCAAGCAGGGGAACAAGGCGACGCTTGCCAACCTGTGAAGGGCCGAGCCTAGCCGGGCCTCTTTTAATTTTGCGCTAGGGGCAAACTGCACCGCCATACAGAGAAGGAGAAAAGCCGCTGATGTGCGCCGTAGATCCAACAGCAAGCAAAGCGTCAGAGGAACATGAACGGGTGTGTAACTCGCAGGTGACTGCATACACGACCATCGGCTCCGAAGAAAATTTCTGAATGAACTCATAGTATTTCCTCGCCTTTATACCCGTATGTCCGGGGGCGGGGTATGCAAATACTGTCTGCCAACTTCTCATTGGCCTTTTTTTATGTATCAGAGGCATATTTGGCGCTCAAGAGACCCCTAGTGTCGCTTCTTCGACACGACATCTCGTTCCCTCCATCAGGGAACGGAGGTTAAATACGTAACCTAGACGATTTGTTATTTTTTTATTATTTCATATGTCCATTAACTCATGAAAAGGTCTGCAGAGAATGCAACCAAGTAGCATGTGTAATGGGAATGTGCTTTCAACAGTCACATTTGACATAATATACACAGAACACAACCATATGCTTCCAGAGCAGAACCACTGGAGCAAAGTAGATCGTCTTACACAAGCACGACAAGTTATCTTTGCTCTTTTATTTAGTCTCATCTCTATGTGCCATGGTGATTAACTTCCCAACTTTTATTGGGCTGCGTGGGACTATCATCTGGAGGCGCTGTTGCTTTGGGTTGCTATCGGGGTGGAAAGTGCTTCTTTCTGTGTCGATACTGAGAGCGTGTGTGTGTGTGTGTGTGTGTGTGTGTTGGTTTATATTTTATTTCTTTAGGACTGTAAAGTTTGCCAATGTGTGTTTTGTTGATTGTGATATATTGCACTTGATCAAGTTAATGTGAACCTTGTTAAATGTGAGTTCTTATTTTTGATTTTGTGTGGCCATAAGTGATTTTTCTTATTTTTTGTATTAGTTATTTTGGTATTGTGGTTATTATTTGTAAAATGGTTTAGAAGTGAAAACCTTATTTTACTGTGTGCTGTCTTTCGTGAAGTGATTGTTTATTGTGAAAAGTCTGAGTGGTGTATAACCTAAATTTGTTACAGGGGCTGGTGGTTTGAGGCAGGGGTGGAAAGCTGGTGGTGGCCTTTTTTTCATCACGAATGCCGTGTCCTGAGTGGTGTACGTGTGCGTGAGTGTTGAAGCACAGGTGTGTGGGAAGAGTGATTTGCCGTGGAGGCCATATTGTGTTTTTAGCCCCTGCTGTAAAACTTCAGTTCCATTTTCTTAAATTCAGCTGTCACTGACTACTCAGTCGCTTTCGTGTGTTGGTTAAATGGTGTAATTGTTGTGGTCTATATAGTGTAGTTGAAGGTTTATTCTGTGTGAAACTCCAATTTTATCTTTAATAAAATTTGTACCTTTTTGTATCCATGTCTCCCACCGATTTACTATGAACAAATCTGTGTGCTAAAAATAAGAAATTTTATTGTCCCTGGCAAGATTCCAGGGTGGCGTAGTCGTCATTAGTGGCGCCCTGCTCGTATCGTTACATTCTGGCGCAGTCGGCAGGACTTCATGGTTGCAAGGTGGAGACGTGTATGCATATTGGTATATAATTGCAATTGGGGTTTTGTTTGGTGTAATTCAGTGTGTTTGTTTTTGTGTTAGGGCAAAGCAGCAGCGTCTGTCTGGATTGTGGAGAGCAGTTTGTTTTCTTTTTTTCCTTGGGATCTCCTTTCTGTGGTGAGTGTTGATTTAAGAATGGAGGAACAACTCCAGGAACTTCGAGAACTGGTGGTCCAGTTGAAGGCAGACAATGAGAGGCTGCGTCAAGAGCGTGCCTTTGCATTGCCTGGCCCCTCTGCCTCTTCTAATGTGCCCGATGCAGAGCCTGTTCCGCTCCAACCGGTTGAGGTGAGTGCTAGTCAGCCCGAAAGATTCGTTTGTACCTAGGGACCGGAGATGTCCCAAGTTTAATGGAAAATCAGGTATTGGCATCAGTGAGTGGATTGAGGAGGCACAGGCCTGCATTCGGACTCGACATTTGTCCTTATCGGACCAGGCATTCTTTTTATTTGACCACTTAGAGGGGGAGGCACGAGAGGAGATCTGGTATCGTTCTGATGTTGAACGTGGGGATCCAGATAGGATTTTCTTCGCATTACGGGAGGTTTTTGGTTGCTCTCAGTCCCACGTAGCATTACAGGAGGCTTTTTTTCCAGAAGGCAAAGGGAAGGGGAGGGCTTATTGGAGTTCTCACTTGTCTTGATGGGCCTTATGGAAAAAGTTAAACAGCGGTTTCCTGGGGCTGTGTCAAATGCCCCTGTTTTATTGAGGGACCAGTTTGTCGAACATGTGGCAGATAATACTCTGCGCCGGGAGCTCAAATAGCTAGTCTGCCATCAACCAAATGCCACACTGTTAGAGGTGCGCAGTGAAGCGATTAGGTGGGAACAGGAAGGTATGCCTGGGGGTGTGCGGGCTCGTAGCCAGTCAGTCCCATTATCGTATGGGATTCAATATGGAGTTCAGGGAGAACGGCGTTCGGATGTGGGTGGGTCCTCTCAGTCAGAGCTGAGTGAAATAAGGGAGATGTTCAAGGCGCAACAAAATCAGTTGAATCAGCTCACTCAAACTTTTGCCCAGTTTCAAGGTGCACGTACGCAAAGTTATTCCCCTCGTTATGGGCCGCTAGTTTGTAGGCGGTGCCATCAACCTGGCCACTTTGCTCGAGAGTGTAATGTTCAATTGGCCAGCCCTCCGCCTCCTGTCGCTGGTACAGTGCCTGTGGGGGGGGCAGCGTCGGTCAGGTCAGCCGTCGGGAAACTAGTACCCACCGGGCTTTTGAGCCACAGCTCGGATGGGGAAATTGGGGGTTCAATCTTGCGTTTAATGTCCGGTTTTCCACAGTTGGTGGCAAGTATTGGAGGAGTTTCGGTGCCTTGTTTGATCGATACCGGCTCTATGGTATCTACAATAACTGAGAGCTACTTTTTGAAACATTTTGAATCATGGGGCCAAGAGCGTTTAAAACTTTGCCAGTGGCTTCAGTTACGTGCTGCCAATGGGCTTGCAATTCCGTATATCGGCTACATGGAGTTGGATGTTGGGTTGTGTGGCAAGATAGTGCTTAAGTGTGGGATATTAGTGGTCAGGGATCCCCCTGGTGGCATGTGTGCTCAGGTCCCTGGTGTTTTGGGGATGAATGTGCTGAGCCGGTGTTATCGAGAACTTTTTGGCCAACATGGTCAAGCCTTGTTCGATTCCTCACCAGTTGTGGAGGTTCCGGGGTTTGTGATGCAGGCATTGCAGCATTGTCACGAAATTAAGTCTCAGCCGTTAACTGGACAGGTGGGTAGGGCGAGAGTACGAGGACGCCACCAGTGTCGTGTCCCAGGTGGTACAATGAAGATAGTCGTCGCTACCTGCTCCGAACAGTATTCAGGGGGTACGGTGTTGTTCGAGCCACCCGATTCTGGCCTCCCGGCTGGTCTACTGGCCTCACCTGCCTTAGTGCCAGTGGTGCGAGGTACTGTTTACATACCGGTTGTTAATGTAGGAATGTTAGATGCAGTACTTTACCCAAATACTTGGTTAGGCACCCTGTATGATGTGTATGTTGCTAGCTTACCACCAGGGGTGACTGAGGTAAAGGAAGTGGTTGCTACAGTGGGTTTTCAAGGTTGTGTGGTGGGGCCCTCAGTGCAGGAGCAAATAGAATCTGTAGATCTATCTGCATTGGGAACGGCAGAGCAGGGTCCGGTTAGGACCCTGTTGCGGCACTATCAGTCTGTGTTTGCAGCTTATGATAATGATTTAGGGTGTACCAACTTGCTATCGCATGAAATTCCCCTTACAGATGATGTCCCGGTCCGGCAGCGATATAGGCGCTTGCCTCCCTCAGAATATGATGTGGTGAAGACGCACATTCACCAGTTGCTTGAGGCCCAGATAATTCGGGAGAGTTGTAGTCCCTACACCTCTCCTATTGTCTTGGTCAAAAAGAAAGATGGTAGTCTACGCATGTGCGTAGACTACTGTCAGTTGAACTCGAAGACCAGGAAGGATGCGTTCCCACTGCCTCGTATAGAGGAAACATTAGATGCATTGACAGGGGCCCGCTGGTTTTCCACCTTGGATCTAGCCAGCGGGTACAACCAAGTTCCAGTCGCTGAGGGGGATAAGCCCAAAACCGTATTCTGTACTCCATTTGGGCTATTCGAATGGAATAGGATGCCTGTTGGGCTTTGTAATGCTCCCAGCACCTTCCAGCGGTTGATGGAAAGGCTGTTTGGTGACCAACGGCATCAGTCGTTGCTTTTATATCTTGACGACATTGTGGTTTTTTCCTCCTCAGTGACACAACATCTGGAAAGATTGGAGGTGGTCCTGGGTCAATTGAAGTGGGAAGGCCTTAAAGTGAAGTTGGAAAAGTGTGCATTCTTCCAGCAACAGGTAAAGTATTTGGGTCATGTGGTGTCTTCTCAGGGGGTGGCCACAGATCCAAGTAAAGTGGAGGCTGTGGCAATTGGCCTTGCCCAGGGAATGTTACAGACCTCCGTTCATTTCTTGGGTTTGCAAGCTATTACCGCCGATTTGTGGAGGGGTTTGCTAAGTTAGCGGCCCCTCTACACAGACTGGTGGCAGAGTTTGTTGGGGGCAGGCATAAGAGATCATCCAAGGAAGGCTTTGCCAGTGCTTGGACAGAATATTGTCAAAAGAGTTTTGACACCCTGAAGGAGAAGCTCACCACAACACCTATTCTCGCTTATGCTGACTTTTCATTGCCGTTTATTCTGGAGGTTGATGCCAGTCACCGGGGGCTGGGAGCAGTGCTTTCCCAAGAGCAGGAGGGAAAGATTCGACCTATTGCTTATGCCAGTTGTAGCTTGCGGCCCACTGAGCGCAATATGGTAAATTATAGTTCTATGAAATTAGAATTTTTGGCGCTCAAGTGGGCAATGACAGAGAAATTCAGGGAGTATCTGATGGGGCATAAATGTGTCGTTTTCAAGATAATAATCCCCTGAGTCACTTGGCGTCATCGAAGCTGGGGGCTACTGAACAGCGCTGGGCTGCCCAGCTTGCTGTTTTCGACTTTCAAGTTCAGTATAGGCCAGGAAAGAGAAATAGTAACGCTGATGCCCTTTCGAGACAGCCCCCCGTTGATAGTGATGGGGTGGGACAGCTAGTACCGGCCACTGTGGTACCTGCATTCATACAACAGGCAGCAGGAGTAGAACCGGTGTATCAGGCTACCCAAGCAGCGCTTAAGGTTTTTCCGAGCCACTCGGCAGCTGATCTGAGGGCATTACAAGAAGCTGATCCAGATATTGAGAGGGTTTTGTTTTTTTGGCGGCGCAACCGTTTTCCCAGCTTGGATGAACGGCGGCTATTATCTAAGAGCAGCTTGACATTCCTCCGCCAGTGGGACCGCCTGCAGGAGTGTGGGGGTGTTCTTTATCGTCGCATCTTTCGCCCAGAGGGGAGGGAGGAAGTCTTTCAAGTACTTCTGCCCTCTGTGTTGAGGGAGGAGATTTTAAGGTGGCTTCATCAAGATCATGGACACCAGGGCATTGAACGTACAACAGAGCTAGTTCGTCGGCGTTCTTATTGGCCTGGAATGTCGGGAGAGGTGTCCCGTTGGTGTAAGGAGTGCGAACGCTGCCAATCTGCCAAGGGTGTACAGCCAGTTGCTTCCAGTTTCATGGGGCATTTGTTAGCGTCCAGGCCAAATGAGATCTTGGCCATCGATTACACAGTATTGGAGCCATCCAGCTGTGGAGAGTGTGCTGGTGATGACCGATGTCTTCACTAAGTACACCCTGGCAGTCCCTACAAGGGACCAGAGGGCAGAAACTGTGGCTCAAGTGCTGGTAGTCGAGTAGTTCTGTAAGTTTGGGGTTCCTGGTCGTATACACTCTGACCAGGGCCGTAACTTTGAATCCTCACTCATACAGCAGCTTTGTAGTCTGTATAGGGTGGAGAAGTCACGGACCACACCTTATCATCCGGCAGGGAATGGCCAGTGTGAGAGGTTCAATAGGACCCTGCACAACCTTTTGCGCACTTTGCCTCCTTCAAGTAAGAGGGATTGGGTTTCATGTCTCCCGCAGGTACTGTTTAGCTACAACACTACCCCACATCAATCAACAGGTGAGTCACCATACTATTTGATGTTCGGTCATTTGATGTTCGGTTGATTTCTTGTTGGGGAGAGTGGAGGAGACGGCTGCAGGAAATGTACATGAATGGGTGCTAGAGCATCAAACTCGATTGCGGGTGGCGTTTGAAGGTGCACGGGAGCACCTTAGAGCTGCTGCCGAGCACCGTAAGGCACAATATGACTCTCAGGTACGAGATTCACCGCTGGGGGAGGGTCAGTTGGTCTATCTCCGCAATTTTGGCGTGAGAGGTCGGTCAAAGATCAGTGATCTGTGGAGCCCAGTGGTGTATCAAGTGGTGAGGGCCCCTAAGGAAAAGGGTTCAGTCTACTCTATTGCTCCTGTGGACGATTTGGATAAGGTAAGACAGGTGCATCGTTCCATGTTGAAAACCTGCATTCAGAAGGACCCCTTGGTCCAGGTATCCGCTTATAGTCCAGTAATTGAACCGGTGCCATCTTCGGTGGAGCAGGTTTCCGAGGGGTCAGAACAGGGAGATTTGTGGGTTCTGGAACCAGGGACGCCACCAGGTTATATCAGGGGACCCGTTGGGTCAGGGGTGGTGGGTGTTTCAACTAGTAGTAGAAGTGAGAATTTATCTCATTTGGATCAGCCCTTTGGAAGTGAGTTAGTCCAACAGCCCCTCGCCCATTCTGAAAGTTTGTCTGACGGGGCTGATGTAGTATCGCGACGATCTAGGCGAGGAACTGCTGGTCAGCACTCCAACATCCACCACCTCCCGCGGTCGGTGGGGGTGTTGGGTAATGCTGGAGTGTTGCCCGAGGCAACATCTAGGGCAGTTGTGGCGTGGTTTAGACCCTGGAATTGAGTGGCAAGGGTTGGTTTTATCGTCGGGGCGACGATACAGAAGTGAGGGGTAGATTGTGGCAGGCCCAATGAAATTCATCCCGCCTACAGGTGGTTGGCTAGTCTACTCGGTTAGATTTGGTCCTATTAGTGGGCTGCAGTAGCATATATAAACAGGTTGTTGGAGTAGATGGTGTCACGAGTCACCGCCCTTACTTCCGGTGTTGTCATTCGGTCGACATTTAGGGTAGCGTTTGAATCCCTGCGGCTGGCACGGAGCGAGGTTGTCCCTCTTACTGGTAGGTGAAAGTGTTGATTGTGTGTGTTATTTAAGTATCCATCCATATAGTAGCAGTATCTTTGTTTGTATACAGTCAAAGGTTGGGGTGAGGCTGATTCAAATACGGGCGTTTATAGCCCAGTACGGAGGCGCTTAATCATCACCGGCACGTACGTTCTCCTCGATAAACTGGACGAGCCCTCAGCTTCCATGCATATGTGTTTGCCTGATTGATTGGGTTTCCGGAGATCGCACTTATAAGATATGTGTGTTTAACTTATAGGTTGAGTGGAGATTTTCTGTAGAGAGAAACTGAGTTCTCGTCTGATTGTTAACTTGTGATTTTACAGAGGTATTAGGTACAGAGTGGTTACGTTTGTCATGGGCGATTAACTTCCCAACTTTTATTGGGCTGCGTGGGACTATCATCCAGAGGTGCTGTTGCTTTGGGTTGCTATCGGGGTGGAAAGTGCTTCTTTCTGTGTCGATACTGAGAGCGTGTGTGTGTGTGTGTGTGTGTGTGTGTGTGTTGGTTTATATTTTATTTCTTTAGGACTGTAAAGTTTGCCAATGTGTGTTTTGTTGATTGTGATATATTGCACTTGATCAAGTTAATGTGAACCTTGTTAAATGTGAGTTCTTATTTTTGTTTTTGTGTGGCCATAAGTGATTTTTCTTATTTTTTGTATTAGTTATTTTGGTATTGTGGTTTATTATTTGTAAAATGGTTTAGAAGTGAAAACCTTATTTTACTGTGTGCTGTCTTTCGTGAAGTGATTGTTTGTTTATTGTGAAAAGTCTGAGTGGTGTATAACCTAAATTTGTTACAGGGGCTGGTGGTTTGAGGCAGGGGTGGAAAGCTGGTGGTGGCCTTTTTTTCATCACGAATGCCGTGTCCTGAGTGGTGTACGTGTGCGTGAGTGTTGAAGCACAGGTGTGTGGGAAGAGTGATTTGCCGTGGAGGCCATATTGTGTTTTTAGCCCATGCTGTAAAACTTCAGTTCCTTTTTCTTAAATTCAGCTGTCACTGACTACTCAGTCGCTTTCGTGTGTTGGTTAAATGGTGTAATTGTTGTGGTCTATATAGTGTTGTTGAAGGTTTATTCTGTGTGAAACTCCAATTTTATCTTTAATAAAATTTGTACCTTTTTGTATCCATGTCTCCCACCGATTTACTATGAACAAACCTGTGTGCTAAAAATAAGAAATTTTATTGTCCCTGGCAAGATTCCAGGGTGGCGTAGTCGTCATTAGTGGCGCCCTGCTCGTATCGTTACATATGTAATTAATATGTTATGCAGATGGCTAAAATTAAGTAATAAACATAAATATTCACCTACATACACTCACCTAAAGGATTATTAGGAACACCATACTAATATTGTGTTTGACCCCCTTTCGCCTTTAGAACTGCCTTAATTCTACGTGGCATTGATTCAAAAAGCATTCAGCACGAAAGCATTCTTTAGAAATGTTGGCCCGTATTGATAGGATAGCATCTTGCAGTTGCTGGAGATTTGTGGGATCCACATCCAGGGCACGAAGCTCCCGTTCCACCACATTCCAAAGATGCTCTATTGGGTTGAGATCTGGTGACTGTGGGGGCCATTTTAGTACAGTGAACTCATTGTCGTGTTCAAGAAATCAATTTGAAATGATTCGAGCTTTGTGACATGGTGCATTATCCTGCTGGAAGTAGCCATCAGAGGATGGGTACATGGTGGCCATAAAGGGATGGACATGGTCAGAAACAATGCTCAGGTAGGCCGTGGCATTTAAACGATGCCCAATTGGCACTAAGGGGCCTAAAGTGTGCCAAGAAAACATCCCCCACACCATTACACCACCACCAGCCTGCACAGTGGTAACAAGGCATGATGGATCCATGTTCTCATTCTGTTTACGCCAAATTCTGACTCTACCATCTGAATGTCTCAACAGAAATCGAGACTCATCAGACCAGGCAACATTTTTCCAGTCTTCAACTGTCCAATTTTGGTGAGCTCTTGCAAATTGTAGCCTCTTTTTCCTATTTGTAGTGGAGATGAGTGGTACCCGGTGGGGTCTTCTGCTGTTGTAGCCCATCCGCCTCAAGGTTGTACATGTTGTGGCTTCACAAATGCTTTGCTGCATACCTCGGTTGTAACGAGTGGTTATTTCAGTCAAAGTTGCTCTTCTATCAGCTTGAATCAGTCGGCCCATTCTACTCTGACCTCTAGCATCAACAAGGCATTTTCGCCCACAGGACTGCCGCATACTGGATGTTTTTCCCTTTTCACACCATTCTTTGTAAACCCTAGAAATGGTTGTGCGTGAAAATCCCAGTAACTGAGCAGATTGTGAAATATTCAGACCGCCCCGTCTGGCACCAACAACCATGCCACGCTCAAAATTGCTTAAATCACCTTTCTTTCCCATTCTGACATTCAGTTTGGAGTTCAGGAGATTGTCTTGACCAGGACCACACCCCTAAATGCATTGAAGCAACTGCCATGTGATTGGTTGATTAGATAATTGCATTAATGAGAAATTGAACAGGTGTTCCTAATAATCCTTTAGGTGAGTGTATATTTCACTATTTACTATAATTTAGTGAACATTTTTGAGTGATGACACAAATTAATTGTTAAATAAGAGCTTTTAACTGATTCACGGAAATGAATCAAACTTACCGACTTGAGCAGGGAAGAGGAAGAATTTGATGCTGAAATTTAAATTAGTGATGCTTTTAAAACTTTTAATTTATACCTCTCATATGAATGACTTGTGAAAGCAGTTGAAAATCAGCATGCAGTGTCTTTGTCCAAGGTGCCATGACTGTCTATGAGGACATTGGCGTTTCTCAAAAAACATTTCTGCCATCGGCCAATGACATATGAGCACCTGTTAAACAAGGTTAATGCAGGCCGATCGGCAAAAAAAACTGTGTGGGCTTGTTTGACTCCTGGCCCTAGAAGCCTGTAAGAAATTTGAAAGAAATCGGACACCAAGTGGCACTAACGAGATTTACACATCTGTAGTCACGTGGTGTTTCACACATATACACAATGTCTGTGTCCGAATTCAAAGGCAGACTCATTCGAAGGACTCGGTCTTCAAAGGCCACGCCTTCGATGTTCGTGAATGTCAGACTGAGCATTGTTAATTGGGACAATCTAGCCTACGGAGGACTATTCTTGTCGCCTAACAACTGCTGAGTGATTGTAACGTTTGTACTGGACTTTTTTGAAAGTTATATTAAACTGTCTGAAAACAAAACAAGGTTCACAAACTGTCTAAATATTTTCACTGTGGTCCGTTTCTGTATATAATAAAGAGTATAGATGATATATAATTGCATTTTAGTAAGATATTAGTCAACATTTGAATCAATGTAAATGTTTTTTCTCATTTGTACCATTAGATATTTGAGTAAGTTGAAACCCAGTACTTACGTTTAAAAGTGTAATTCGGTAATTTCTCGCAAAACAATCCTGTCCTCACTGGCGTGCAACAAATTCTGGGGTAGGCAAGGCCACAAAGGATCCATCTGTTGTATCCTTCATTTCACGGGAAACAAAGGATGCATTTGGAGGCCGCATTTGAAGGAGCCTTCGAATTGGGACAGCCTTTGTCACGCAGCAGTGACGCAGTCGGCCTTCGAATGCAAACTTTGAAGGATGCAGCCTCTGAATTGGGCCACAACTATAATTCTTGTCATTTGTTAGATCTCCTCATACTAAACAACTTTGCCTACAAGAACCACTGCTGTCAATCAAGTCATTCATTAAATATTCACTATTATGTTAAAGTTTTTCGCTCATCCTGAATAAAACCAATGCAGTACAATTCTCTGGAATCTCTAGGTCAATAATTATACACAACATTTTTTTACTTTACCCTTTGGGTAGTTATAACATTGTCATTTAGAAAATGGCCATGGTCAAGTGCACAAATAAGCCCATAATTCCAAACAAAAACTTCTCGATTAGGTGAGCACATGCGACATATGATTCTAAACAAGCGTGCTGACTTTTATGGAGATCGGACTATAGGTGGCGTTATGAGCTTTACAAACCATGTATTTTCTTAGTAAATTGCCTGTATTGACCGTAAATGGTCTATTCCATCTATAATCTAGGTGGTTACATGCTTGCTAAATAAACATAATACCTTTTTACGCATGTGCTTAAAGGCCTTAAACCACTTGAACCCCGTTAATTGCTGCTTGCAGCTATATTTCATCTTGTTCTCTCTGCAACCTGCTACACAGAAGCATAGCCCAGTTCAGACAGAGGGAAACACAGCTAGCTCACTAACTGACCCACTGACAGCAACAGATGTGCTTTAAATAGGCCCTTGTTTGACTGTTTCTCTTTTCTTTTCTTTTTTTTAGCACCTTACACCACGAGCATCGCATTTTTAAGACAGTGTACTGCATCAGGTTAAAAAAAGTTAAACTCCAGCGCTCTGTTACATTCAGTTGCGCTGTTCCTGGCTGTTAAAAGGGAGCATACACCCATTATATACGTCCTCTAATCTCATAAGAGTGTTGAGCACTATTGCATCCCTGGACTGAAAGTCACTGTGTTCCACCGGAAGTGACTTCATAAACAGTCCCAAAATTAAAACTAGCCTTTTTGGACATGTTTGTGGATAGTTTTCAATCAGTTTTGTGGATGAAAGTCAAACAATTATTGTTTTTTATGATCAATCATTACTGTCATTTCAGATACTCGTGTGCATCCCTAGACAGTGCACATTGCATCCAGTACTGGCATTAAGAAGATTTACCATTCAATTCTATCTGCTTTTCATCATTGCAGATGAGCAGGATGTTTGTGTTAGTGAATCTGGCAGGGTGGTATTTAATCCATTATCCTTTTGTCTCGCAGGGACGAGGACATTGTGAGAAGTTTTTTTTTTTTTTTTTTGCATCATTGTCCTGGATGAGAGCCGGACTGTGGGCCATATAATTTCAAAGCCCTATTATACACATATACTGTACCATAGTTTATTTCATTGGACACAAATGAAAACAAGGCTATTGGGGTACAGTTACAGAAGTGCAGTTAATTAAATGTTAATGTACATAGCATAAAGTAAGCTCAGCCTGTCATTATCACAAAATAAACCCAGGTCTTGTATCATACAGAGGAGGATTGTTTGTTGCTCCTTCCACTGTATTTCACCATTATAATTATGTTTTCATGTTGGTATGTGGTGCCCTTTTATGTAATACATAGTGCTGCATGTTCTTCCCAAACAATTCAACCTTAGTTTCATCAGTCCACAAAGCATTTTCCTTGTTGTGTTGTGGAGTGTCAAGATGGCCTTTGGAAAACTTCACGCATGCAGCAATGTTTTTGTTGGAAAGCAGCAGCCCCCTTTGTGGTGTCCTGCCATGGACATCATGCTTGTTTAATGTTTTCAGTATAGTAGACTCATGTACAGAGATGTAAACCAGTTCCAATGGTTCATTCCAAGTCTTTAACTGTCTCTATAGCGTTCTTTTTAATTCATTGCACCTTTTGCTTTGTGCCCTTTGAGTCATCTTTGTTGGACGGCCACTTCTAGGGAGAGTAGCCACTGTACTAAATCTCCATTTATAGAAAGTATCTAAGCTCTTCTAGATAAGCTCTCCTTTCCATTTTTTCGCAAAGCAAAAATTCTTGATTGTAAGTCTTCTGAGAGTTCTTATTTGTGAGACATGATCCACATCAGCATATGTTTCTTGTGAATAGCAAACTCAAAATGTTTGAGTGTTTTTTTGTAAGTCTCAGTAGCTCTAACCCACACCTTCAATCTCGTTTCATTAATTTGATTTAAACTTTACCAACTCTTAACTCTAATTAACTATTGTTGACATCATTAGCCTTGAGCAGGGGTTGGGAACCTATGGCTCATGAGCCACAAGTGGCTCACCGGATGTCTCAACATTCACCAACACATGATTGTTTAAAACTTTCTAGAGATAATTTTCCAACAGAAAGTGTGGGAGCGATTGCAAAGCTTGAAGTCAATGACAGTTTTGATTTCCTTTCTTCCAAATTTGTCATAGCTACTCGTAGTGAACAAGGTTTGAAATGAACAAACTGTATGAACAAATACAGATAAACCAAATACAAATACATTTTGCTGATATACCAACCACTATGGAAGGCAACCAGTAAGACTTCTCGGAGATATATATTACAAGAAATTAGACACAAATATACATGTTTGATGAAACATGATTATATTTTGAAGAACAGATGAAAGACAAGCTGCTGACGCACATATGTGTGCACAGTGAGCTCTGAGTGCAATGAAATCGCTTCTCTTTTTTCACCTGGTGTTGTTGACTGATGCTTGCGTGATGGGAAATGTTTGAATTTGGGGAGGTAGCTATATATAAGATTCTTTAATCACATTGTTATTTTAATTGCTTTTTTTGTTTTGTTTAAAGTGCAATTTGAATTTAGAAATTTTGTTTAAGTTTCAATATATTAATTTAAATTTTAAAGCAAAATCAATCAAGTGAAAATATTCAGCATATAATTGGATATTGCGATATTTTAAATGCGATTATTACTAAAATAGTTTTTATATATCGCCCAGCACAAAAGCTAAGTGAAATTTTTCATGAACAATTGTAAAACAATGTAATTTTATGGAGACCCGCACAAGCACATATACTCAATTCCATTTTACAGCATGTTACTTATAAATTTTTGCATATTTGTTTGTTTTTGAGTAGTGGGCAATATAAACTTTTTATTTTATTTAAAAACGTTGTTTTTGAAAATAGTAAATTATACGTTTGTGGTATGGCTCTTTAAAAAAAAAATGCAGCAACCCAAATTTTTTAAATTGGCTCCTAAGTTCACATACTTTTTTTCCAAACTACACTGTGAATGTTTCAGTTATGTATTCAGTATGAAGAAGAACAATACAATAATGTGTTATTAGTTAAAACAGATTGTGTTTGTTTACTATGTAGCATCTGGAACAATCAGACACACAATTATTCATTATTTAATGAATAATCCAACAAATGTCTCACGACTGTAACAAGCAAAGGTCCAAGTATGTCCAAGCCGACTCTGTTATGTCTGATACCCCACTGATCATTATCTAGCCTTTACACTGTCTTTGCTGCCACTGTACCAACAAAGAGTGGACCCAAGTGACATTCCAAATGGGGAGGTTAGCTGCATGCTAGAGCAAAGAATGCAGAAAGATTGATTCACTCCTTTCCCCCGTAGGAAATGGACATAAAGCCCAGAACATAGACTTTTCTTCATTAATTTATAAGCAAATTATAAATTAACATGTATATCCCCAGAGCATTGTGTATAGGATCATAAAGTGTTTTTTCGTAAAGTTTTTGTACTGTATACTGTTTTATGCATGACTTATAACAGAACTACCAGCTAATATAAAATTATTTAGAATCATGTTTCTTACCAAATGAATCCTTGTGTGACACCCTGCACATTGGTGTGTATATATATATATATATATATATATATATATATATATATATATATATATATATATATATATATATATATATATATATGTGTGTGTGTATAATTCTGACAGCATGCATTGTATGCAGTTATTAATCAGAGCATAAAGGGGCTTAAACTAACCCCAATCATGCAAATGAGTCAGCTTCCAAACAAAGGAACATTTCCCTGTTGGAAATTGCACCTTTCTCATTGGTCAAGCCAGACTCGAGAGGAGGGACCTCTAGCAGAAGTTAAAAGACACATCCAACCTCTTATTCTATCGCTTTCCCCTGACTCTCTTCCCTCTGCTGCTGTTCGTGTGGGACCGGGACCATATGGTCTGACCCTGAGGCCGGCAGGCCTAAACACCTCAAGCCATCGGCAACTACCTCGAGCATAGAGTCAATGAACACCACAGTTTATCATAATTTCTTCATTCAATATGGAAGAAATTGGTTGCAACTTGAACACCATTGACAAGAGGAACCATCAAGTTCTCCTGCGACTGTATCCAGGCTCTCTCAACAGCAAGGACAATTGCACACATAGTACCAGTAGCTAACTGAACCTATGTTTAGTATAAGAGCTAATTGCAAGATTTACAATTTAGGTAAACCTTTTACAACGTTTTGTAACAAAAGGTGCTTTTTAATTAAGAACTTGATGGTCCTCTCAAATGGTCAAATGATTCTCTTCATAACTGCATTTCCCCAATTCTGTTCCGGTTTCATTTTATTTTCACTTTTCCCTTTCCCATGTATGAGTGTTTCGTGTGTATGTTTTTGTTTAGATTAGTTAAGTGTTCATATTTTAGTAAAATTTTGTGTACATTCTTGCAAGTTGATTCTGGTCTGCTTGTAAATCAATGTAAATTTAACGATTCTATCTCAGCTCCATGCTAAGAAAGAGTTATTTTTGTGAGGCCACGAAAAATATCCTTTCTGAGAATTGATAGACAATCAATACTGAGTGTTCGCTGGACGAACAGATAAATTGATTATACTATTAATTCAGCTACCCCAAGTTAAATCTATTACCGATCCAAATGTTCATAATTAATTATAACAAGTTATGATTAATTATTCATGTTTGCCTTTTCAAAGATATTTTGACTCTGGTATATTTTGATAGATAATCTCATCCCTGTTTCTAAAAGATTTAACTTCAAAGTTATACCTATATGTGTAATATTATTGTCAATAATCCATGAGATTAATATTATTCCATTTGGAGAATTAATCATAATTCTCTTATTAAAGCTAATTCCCTACAGTAGAAATTGTGAACTGATACAACAAGACGTTCAGACAAATAATCTAGTTATTTGTCATTTAGATTAGATTAGATGATTAGATTCAACTTTATTGTCATTGTGCAGAGTACAAGTACAAAGACAACTAAATGTAGTATTTATCTAACTTATAATGTTTGTCAAACACGACTGATTCCATTCTAAATTTCCTTACATAGTAAGATAGAAATAGAACCGTTAAATTTAATTCTTAGCTCACACATGCTGTTTCCCTTACAAATAATGGTAATGTACACAACAGGTGCAGTGTACATTTATCATACCAAATTCGCTACATTGGTGTGAGAATCTGAGCACTTTAACCGATTACTGTTTATTTGTGCATTGTGGAATGTGCAGATGTTCATATGCATCGAGGAAACTGTTTTCATTAGTGTTGACCCAGATCACAAATCACTGGTGTTGGCTGCTATGGCGACGAAAGTTCACGGGAAGTCCTAAAGAGACTCATCCGGGGCAATGTAACGCGCATGTGCAACCTGCCGATGCCATGTTGTAAAAACAGTACAGCTAAGCTAATAGCATAACACAACACCACTAAACTAACCAGTTAGTGTGAAGAATGCCGCAATATTCCAATCCAAATCAAGTATTCCAGAGTTGTACTATTTTGTACCTAGGTGTATTATTCAGCCGGCAAAACACTGAAGATATATTTTTAGACAGGTTTTCACAAGACATATTTTCAGTGACTGTACTTCCTTCCCCCACACCTTTGTTTGCTTCAAATTACAAATGGCATCTATGCTGTGGATGTCACATAGTCAGATGTAATTTTCTTGAAGCATTTATGTGGGTATGAACGTAGTGAATTTGAGCACTGGAGCAGTAGTTGGTGTTATACTGGCTCCAGTTTTCATGTCATTCATGCTCAGCGACTGAGGCCCCAGCTTCTGATTAATGACTCTTCTCACCTTATTCCCATCTAGTTTTTCTTGCTATCCCTTTATAGTTCCTTCTTTCACTGCATGCTTCCTTCCTTATATCTGTTCATCCCTCTCCATCTATCCATTCCACTAGCCATCCAGTCTATCCATATTTAATTCCTTCCTCCCTCTTTGCCATTGTCCCTTCATCTGTCTCTCCATCCCTTTATCTCTTCATCCTTCTATCTGATGCAGATTCATTGCCTATCTGCCCCAGTCAACTCTCTAGTTCAGCCCATTACCCTGCACACTTCATGTTTACTAAGCAGAGGTTAAAAGGGAATCCTTAAGCCGGACTGCCACTCCACCATCCACTGGCCATTAGGAGATTAATAAATTCACACATCCGTGCTGGCAATCACACTGTAGTAAACATGCTTGGGGGTGGAAACTTTTAAAATAACAAATAGTAATGCACAAGACAAGAAAAAGAGAAGAACCGATTACATTAAGAACCGAGAACAACCATTAAGGGGCTGTTGAGCCACACAGCCCCTTAATGGAGTGCATGCAAGTTTTATGTTCCATACAATTCTTAATTTCTCTGCAAGAAAATCCATCTTAAGATGGTGGTTGTGTTGTGCAACATGGTAGTTTCAAGCTGGTCATTAGCTGGTATACCAGCTTCCATTTTCGATAAAAAAAGTTTGGACCCACTTTATATTAGGTGGCCTTAACTACTTTGTACTTAACCATTTGATACAATGTACTTATGATATAAATACATGTTGCTCCACTGTAATTACATTTAAAGTACCTGCATTTAATTACATTTGTAGTTGCACTGTTAACTTTACCCCTAACCCAACCCTTACCCCAAAACCTAACTCTCAACTCCTTATGCTAACCATACCCTTATTCCTAAACCTACCCATACCTCAACCTCAGTAGCAGCAAATGTGGATATTTTGCTGAACAACATGTAGTTACACAGTAAATACATAGTCTTGTATGTATTTAATGTTACAACATAGTAGTTAAGGCCACCTAATATAAAGTGTGACCAAAAGTTTCCCTACCACAAGCTTGTATTACCACCTGGTAGCTGGTTTGTTGCTTGTCTTAGATGGTCTAAGAGCTTGGATCAACCAATGACCAGCTTAAACCAGCTTAATTACCAACTTAGACTGGCTAATGTCCAGCATGGACCAGCTTGTGACCAGCTACCAAAGCAGCTACCATGTTCCAAAACGCAGTACCAGCTTAAGTTGGATGTTCAAGCAGGGTTACCTTGAAGAAAATCTTGTAGCATTTTATTTTCAGCTGTTCCCCATGTCATGGCCTGAGGCCTATACCATGAAGCATTTTGAACAAACTCAGGGCTCCAGGATTGGTTTCGAGTTGACAAAAAAAAAAAAAAAAACAGTCCAATCAGGCTTAATTGATAGTACCATGATGCTGCTCTTCAACTTTCTGTCCTAGTATTAGTTCACGCATGGATGTGAATTGACATGAATGGATGACATTTGTAGCAAAATGGAGAGAGAGAGAGAGAGAGCGAGAGAGCGCAATTCAGAATCAAATCTCAGATCAGTGGGGTTTACCTCTCAGCCAAAGGCAGAACATTATGAAGAATGTAAATATATTTAAACTGCACAAAAAAGAGACTGTTATAAAAATATGAAAAATGAAAATGGATTTAAGACTATCGGAGATCATCATGAAATCATGAAGAATTAAAACATTAAAACATTTACACAGCACAAAGGATCACTGTACAATAATGAAGAAATTAAAGACATTTACACAGCAAGAGCAAACACCAGGGCTGCTTCATGAGATTAAGAGGACTGTTGGAAACAACTTCTGAATGTGATAAAAATATAAAACAGCAGTTATATCAATGTGTAAGTGAACTGATATCTGTCCACAACAAGAACACACAGCCTTATTAATTTTAAAAGCTTAAAAACTTTATTTAAAATATAAAATATTTTAATACTGAATGCAATTGGCATGCAATAATAATACTCTTGCCTGGGAAAGAAGAGGTTTGGGTGGCATTCATTTCTTTTGCTGTCTTGTGAAGAGATTAATATTTAAAAATTGACCACTATTTGCTGGTATTATATTAATCCATCTTACCTACTGTTTTATAGATAGCTTAATAAAATATTATACTTATGTTTTAATGGTTGTGTTTTATTTTTTTGGCTAGAGTAGGTAAATGAAAACCAATTAGAGTATTGCAATGAATACCAGTAAATGCTGATCCACCTTCATGGTGCCTAAAACCCAGGGTTGAGGCAAACTAAAATTAAACTTTCCTAGGTAGCCAGCTAAACTAGCTTCATGGAATAGGCCTCATGTTTGTAGACCTACATTAGATAAATAAACAATAAATGATCACTGTGAAATCGTAAAGATTCATACGACTTTTTCTAAATTTGGCTAATTCGTATGATATCACACGACAGCAATATATTCATGCGACTTTCACTACAGCCAATTATGTCACTGGACATTGTTTCCATCTAATATGTGACAATTACTTGCTTCTGCCACACACAACAGCTTTCTATCATGTATACACACTCTACTCACCGGTTAGGTTTAGATAAGGGGTTTTGGTAAGGGCATAATATTAATAAGCATGTTTTTAACGCCTCATGCGCGAAAATCACGCTTCAGCATTAGACATTGAAATCATACAAATGTATATGAACAAACTCGCATGCAATCATACCAAATAGCCAACTATGTAAACATTTTCATGAGACATGGTTGCAAGTGTGTAGGTGTATTTGTGACTGTTAGAATGGTGAGTGTATGTTTTCTGGAAAGAGCAGGTATATCTGGGTCTTTTCAGAGAGGTTGTTGAAACCAACAACTGCTAAACTGCTGAGTTCTGGTTCTAGTTTTGGTTTTTGGTCTTGAAGGTCAGGACATTTTTATTCTGAGCAGCTGGAAAAGAGAAGGCAGCTGACTTTGGGTCTTTTGATTGCAGGCTGTGTGTGCAGTTACGTCTCTCAATGTACATAGAATCCTGTGTCCATGTGTGCGCACGCAGATCATGGGGTGTATGGAATGTCTCATGGCAGATTAGGGTCACTAAGGAGACTGGGCCATGTTTATTCAGACGATGATTACTTCCTGCCTTTTCCCTGCCACCACCAAAAAGAACATAAGAGGTATAAAGTTCTCTTTGCACATGAAATAATAAGACAAACACAGTCCTTTTCTTCCAATCAAGCCTCACTTTTACAGAAGTCTGATGCTATTCTGACCTTTAAAATGCTTACATTTAGAGAGAAACCCTTCCCTCAACTTCTTCAGTATATTCATAGGGACCCCATAATGCAAAATAAAAAAAAATTGGTCACAGCTTGTTGTACAGCCAAATTGCTTTGTCAAGGTTTAGAGTAAATCAGGTGACTCATGGAGCATGTCTGCTTGTGTGTATGCGTGCAAATGGGGTATTTCCATCATTTAAATGTGTAGAATATAAAGAGACCTCATCAGATATGCACTAGTGCTCCTTAAGAGATTGGCCCTGCTAGCATGGCTAACACCCATATAACATTCTCTCCTCATTGGCCGAACGCTCTGACCAGAGCACTGCCTCATTCTTCTGTGGTAGTAAATGTCAGGATAGGATTTAACGAAGATGGGTCAAGTGCCTGGGCAAGCTGCAGCCACATGTTAGCTTAAACAAACTGTACCAACCTGACGTGTTTGACCTTCAGTCATCCTGTTTCTGACGCTAACCCCTACGCCACACTGCTGGATCACATTAGCACACTAGACACAGCATTACAGTATATTAGACAATCTGTTTTAGCATAAATATTTAGATAATTCTTCACTTATCATTTACAGTAGAACACGTTGCAATAAATCTTTTGAGCCTTTCGGATTTGTTTAATTCAGGTTTGTTAGTTTATAAGCTTTGGATTGCATGGAAATGCAATCCTCATTAAACATGGATGAGCTTTGCCCAAAACCTCAGAAAAGATTTGGCCAAAAAAATGAGAAATTAATGTCACACAGAGTGTAAAATTCCATAGCTTTCAGTAGAAATCACCCAATCATATAATTTAAATGGGGTATCTTCCCCTGCGTGGCCTCTTCTGAACCCCACTTCTTTAGAATGGTATTTCCAGACACAGTAGTCCTGTCATCTGTGTTCCATCAATGCCTCTAATGAGATCACTAGTGGATTTACACTATATAAAAAAGAGTTTCTGTGGTGGAGTCTATTGTTACCAGCAAAGTGGACCGAACCAGATCAAAGCAGGAGAGAGGGATGAGGAAAGACTGATAAAGAGCAGAATAAGAGTAAGAAACCATGGAAAGGATTGATATAAAGAAGGGCTAGCTGAGCCGAAAGGAACAAGAGAGAGGCAGAAGAGTGAAGAAATACAATGAGAGGGACATGGAAAGCCTTCTGACTTCCTGTTGCTTTCATACACTGCCAGAGCAGTCAGACATGAGCTGGGACATTTCTGCCATACCTCTGTCTCTCACACTCTCTCTGTAGCATGGGATCAGGGCAGTTTCTCTCTTTACTCATGGAAATCCCATCTGAGATTCACACTGATCTCACATCACACGTTACTGAACATGACCACACTGGACTGTGGGATAAAGGGATACTTGCACTCTAAGACAGAGATGCAAAACCACATATTTTTGTATGCTCTTGCTTTGAAAACCCTGTCTATATTTCTATATTTTATTTGTCTCCCACACACATTCCCTCTCTCAAATTCACACACGCTTTAACCATTATTATGATCATTATATTCATATCCACACACACACTTACACACACACACATTATTTTGAGTCTGTATTATTTGATAAAGTCCAGGACTGGTTAGCCACTGTCTCAAGGTGACGTTTATAGTCCTATATCTCTTCATTAGTGCCACCAACCCTCCATAAACCTCCTCCCTGTCTTGCTTTCTTCCTCAGGCTGTGGAGTCTCAAATCAGAAGTTTTGGGCAGACACCATGCCCCCCCATGCAACTCTGCCATGCAGGTGGTGAGTAACACAAAATCACACAGACATTGTTGCAGACTTGCATTACTTTCAATATACAAGATATACATGTTCAGACATTGACATAAAATATAAACATGTCCTTTAATGACTTATAGATTGTCTGATATACATCAGCCAGTGTTTCTGAAACCACATATACTCAGTTTACAGTTCCCCGTCTGTCGCTCACTTCAACATCGTGTCGAAGAAGCGACACTAGGGGTCTCTCTTGAGCGCCGAATATGCCTCTGATCTATGAAAAAAGGCCAATGAGAGTTGGCGAACAGTATTTGCATACCCCGCCCCCGGATACGGATATAAAGGCGAGGGAAATACGCTCGTTCATTCAGTAATTTTCTTCGGAGCCGATGGTCGTGTATGCAGTCAGCTGCGAGTGACACAACAGTTTCCTGCTTCTATCCTCTGACGCTCTGCTTTGCTGTTGGATCTACGGCGCAATTCAGCGGCTTTTCTCTTCACTGCACGGCGTGCAGCTTTGCCCCTGAGCGCTTCGAAAGTGCAGAGTTTGAAAGAGTTACATTGAAAGAGTGATTTTCTCTGTAAAAGAGTTTATTTCTCTGAAAGAGCATTACACAGCGGCGTTGAACATCCTTTTCAGGATGCATCTTTATAAAGATGTCATTTCCGCTCCTGTGTAGTTTCTGGATGCGGTGATTTCTCCCCACCTCTCACGGTCTTAAAAACTGCCTTGCGTGCCTGGGCTGCGATCACAAGCAGGCAGCGTTTTATGAATGGTTCATGTTCTCAGTGCGAGAACATAGCCATGGCAACACTGCGGTCGCGCGGTTTTCCTTTTTAATGAGAGAAAGCCACTTCAGCTGCCCCCCGCGCCTCGCCTCCTTCCTACGGAATTGACGCAGGTGCCGCGGGCAATGAAAGTGATTTGGGGACAATGACGGGCTCTGTTCGCCGGGTAAACCCCCTCAAACCTCCCGCCTCCCTGGCACGCTTGCTTGCTCCTGTCTGAGCTTGGGATGAGCAATTCTCTCCAATGGTTCATCTTCTCAATGTGAGAACATGGCTGTTATAGCATTGCGGTCACGCGGCTTTCTTTTGTAATGAGAGAAAGCCACTTCAGCGCCCCCCCCCCCCCCCCCCCCCGTGCCTCGCCTCCTTCCTACGGGATTGACGCAGGTGCCGCGGGCGATGAAAGCGATTTGGGGACAATGACGGGCTCTGTTCGCCGGGTAAACCCCCTCGAACTGCCCGCATCCCCGGCACGCTTGATTGCTTCAGAATTGGATGACATCACCGCTGCATCGAAGAGCGTTACAGCGGCGTCGGATGCTGATCACTCGCCTGGGTCGCCACCTTCGGGTCTGCTCGCCCAGCCTGAGCCTGACGCACGGAGATCCGCTATGCTTTCCCGGGCTACTTGATCGGTCCCGCGGGCATGTGCGACGCTTTGTGGTCCAGAAACGCATCTTTGGATGGACCTGGTCGATATGCGGGAGGTAGACAAGGCACACCTTCTCCCACACCCCCGTCTCCCAGCTCCGTCCATTCAGCACCATCGTTGACGACTCTGCCAAGCAGTCCTCAGCAGTGAAGCAGATGGAGGCCATCTCACATCCTGCCCTGCCGCAAGCCTGCCGGCATGGGCCATGCCCCATCTGCTCGCCGAGGGCGTCCTGCTGCGGCTATGAAACACCCTGCTCCGCCTCAACCCAGGCCCAGCTCTCAGCCCCAGCGTCAAGCACTCTGCAGGAAGCAGACGCCCCCGTCTCACGGACCTCCTTGAGGACCCGGAAGGCTCCCAGGCGCTCCGTAGACGCTCGACCCAGGGACTAAGACGTTAGTTCCGGAGATGGTAAGACCACTCCGTCCCCGGTGGAGGGCCGAGGGAGAATTTTTTGTTGAATTCGTTTTCACATTCTCATATTCTCAGTAACAGAGCTATTTCCTTTTGTCTCTGGGTCACCTGGCCCGCAAATGCCGTTCTCACGGCACTCTGCCACCAGATCTCAACAGTCCCGGCATCCTGGACGCGGACCACCTGCCTCCAGCCCCCACGACTGTTCCCTGGCTGGTCGGTTCCGTCGAGTCTAGAGGACGCCTACCCTGGACCTCCTCCTGCTCAGTCGCTAACCCGCCCCCTGCCGGGTGTGCGGAGCAAGGTAAGTGCTTGAGTCTTTTCTCAGCACCAGAGCCTCGGGATGCATCACCGCCTCCCGATAGTGTTTTACCTGCTCCGCCCCGCTGCTCCGCCCTGCCTGGTATGTCAAAAATAATTGTCCCCTTGGTGCCCATAGCGTGGAGCTGGACGTGTGGCTCTCACTCCCAACCCATCTCGCTGGCTGGCCCGGACCATCTGACTCGGTTACACAATTCAGTTTGCCAGGCTTCCCCCCCCCCCCGCAGTACACGGCGCATGCCAAGTCCCTGCGCGCGGAAATCGCTACTCTCTTATTCAAAGACGCGATAGAGCCTGTCCCTCCAACCGAGATGAAGAAGGGTCTCTACAGCCCTTACTTCATCATACCCAAGAAAGGCGGAGGCTTACGACCAATCTTGGACTTGCGAGTTCTCAACCAAGCATTGCACAAACTCCCGTTCAAAATGCTCATGCAGAAACACATCTTAATATGCGTTCGACATCTAGATTGGTCCGCAGCGGCAGACCTGAAGGATGCGTACTCCCACGTCTCAAATTTGCCTCGACACCGCACCTTTCGGTTTGCGTTCGATGGCCAGGCGTATCAGTACAAGTCCTCCCCTTCAGCATATCTCTGTCCCCTCGCGTCTCCACGAAAGTCGCAGAGGCAGCTCTTGCCCCGCTCCGAGAAGCCGGCATCCGCATACTCAATTATCTTGACGACTGGCTCATCCTGGCCCACTCGCGAGAGTTACTATGCACTCACAGAGACCAGGTGCTCAGGCACCTCAGCTGTTTGGGGCTTCAGGTCAACTGGGAAAAGAGCAAGCTTATTCCAGTCCAGAGCATCTCTTTTCTCGGGATGGAGTTAGACTCGGTCTCAATGTCAGCACGTCTCACCAACGAGCATGCCCAGTCAGTGTTGAGGTGCCTCGCCGCCTTCAGGCCAGGCACAGTGGTCCCCTTAAAACTTTTCCAGAGGCTCCTGGGGCATATGGTGTCCTCCGCAGTGGTCGCGCCACTGGGGTTGGCATATGAGACCGCTTCAACACTGGGTTCAGACCCGAGTCCCGAGACGAGCATGGCGCCGCGGCACGCACCGTGTGACAATCACCCCCGCCTGCCGCCAAACATTCAAACCCTGGACAGACCTCTGTTTCTTACGGGCAGGAGTACCCTTACAGCAAGTGTCCCGATGCGTCCTGGTCATGACCGACGCCTCCAGATCGGGTTGGGCGCCGTATGCAATGGGCACACAGCAGCAGTGGCTCCCTACTGGCCCACCCGGGCCCGGTTATCGGACCTTCTACTCCTCGCTACAGCCCCTCCCTGGCGAATTCCCCTGAGGAAAGACCTTCTTTCTCAGGGACGGGGCACGCTCTGGCATCCGCATGCAGAACTTTGGAACCTCCACGTCTGGTCCCTGGATGGGACGCGGAAGATCTAGCTGGTTTACCAAGCCAGAGCCCCTTCTACCATGCAACTCTATGCCCTGAAATGGCATCTGTTCGTGAATTGGTGTTCTTCTTGGGAAGAAGACCCACAGAGGTGCGCAGTTAGGTCAGTGCTCCTGTTCCTACAGGAGAGGTTGGAGGGGAGGCTTACCCCTTCCACCTTGAAGGTGTATGTTGCCTCTAACGCAGCTCACCACGACCCAGTAGAGGGCAAGTCCCTGGGTAAGCACGACTTAATCGTCAGTTTCCTAAGAGGTGCCCGGAGGCTAAATCCCTCCCGGCCAAACCTGTTCCCCTCCTGGGATCTCTCGGTGGTCCTCACCGGTCTTCAGAGATCCCCCTCCGAGCCACTAGAATCAGTTGGCTCAGGGCCCTCTCTTTAAAAAGACAGCCCTGCTGATCACGCTCGCTTCCTTCAAGAGGGTCGGGGACCTGTTCTCTACTAATGACACGCCTGGAGTTCGGTCCGGCAGACACATATGTGATCCTAAGACCTCGACCGGGCTATGTGCCCTAGGTTCCAACCACGCCCTTCAGAAGATCAGGTAGTGAACCTGCAAGCGCTGCCCCGGGAGGAGGCAGACCCCGCCCCCTCACTGCTGTGTCCGGTATGTGCTTTGCGTGCCTACCTGGAACGCACCCAAAGCTTCAGACGCTCTGAGCAGCTCTTTGTCTACTTTGGGGGACAGCAGAAAGGGAATGCTGTGTCCAAACAGAGGCTGTCCCACTGGGTGGTGGACGCCATTCAGTTGGCCAATCACACCCAGGCCATGCCACCCCCCCTACGGGTCCGAGCCCACTCCACCAGGAGTGCAGTGTCCTCATGGGCACTGGCTAGGGGCACCTCCCTAGCAGACATTTGCAGAGCTGTGGGCTGGGCAACACCTAACACCTTTGCGAGATTTTACAATCTCAGGGTCCGAGCCTGTAGAACTCGGTACACGTCGACGGTCTGACCGGGTGAATCGCTTGCGTCCAGCGCCCTTTCCCTCTGTCGAGGTAAAACAGTGCGCCTTCTTCCCAGGAGACCCCTTTTAGGTTCCTGGTCAATTCCTCCCTAGCCCTCTTGGGTCCGCAGTTCAGCGGAGGAACTTGCCGACCTTGTCCACTATGGGTACCCCAGGCTACCCCTACCAGAATAGGTGGTCCACAGATCAGGTCTCCTACACGGACTCCTCCTGTGTGTACTTCGGCGGTACGGTCACCTCACGAGCTGACCCGCGTCTCCATTAGGCAGTCCTTCGCTGGCCTCCGGTCGCCGTGTTGTAGCAACTCCCCCCTCCTCGAGGCTGGATCTACCACCGCGCCATTCTTCCCACATGTGACCGAAGAGGCCATGTGATGTATTTTGCCACCTCTACATCCCCTTTCGGGCAGGTGTGGCCTCCGCAGGGTCTTTTCCCCCTGAAAGAATAGGAATTCGGGTAAGACCCCCTTCCCATGATGCAGTAAGGGCCCCGGCTGCTCTTGCTCTATGCCGAGAAAACATAGAGAGAAAAGAGGCCCGGCCAGGCTTGGCCCATTCCCTAGTTGGAAGCGTCGCCTTGTGTAAGGGTAACCAAAGGGATCCCAACGACTTTTTCGGGGCATTGGGGAAGAGTACGTGCAGCCTGAACACAGTTGGTCACTTGTGCACGTGAAATACCTGCCCGATTCTGTGTCAGCAGTACACGTACACTGCTCAGTGCATGGCATGATTTGAAGTGGACCCCTAGTGTCGCTTCTTCGACAAGATGTCGAAGTGAGCGACAGACGGGGAAAGTCTCGGTTACTGATTGAGACGTCGGGAACGGGAACGTCGCTGAGCCGAGCCGCTGAGGTGCCCGGAACACTCCCGGCTCCTCAGAAAAATCCTGAATGAACGAGCGTATTTCCCTCGCCTTTATATCCGTATCCGGGGGTGGGGTATGCAGATACTGTTCACCAACTCTCATTGGCCTTTTTTCATAGATCAGAGGCATATTCGGCGCTCAAGAGAGACCCCTAGTGTCGCTTCTTCGACACGACGTCTCGTTCCCTCCATCAGGGAATGGAGGTTACATACATAACCGAGACGTTTTAATTGTAATTTAATAAGATGATCAATTGATTTCACTTCTTGAGTTAAAACAGATTTCCTAACTGGCTAAGAATGTCAATGGATCTGACTTCATTTAAAAGCAGATTTATATGAAAACAGTCACAGTGAGGCTGATCTCTTCATCTGTAACTAGAGATCTATTCCAAAACCTACCAAGGCAGCAATTTAAGGCATCATAGGCTTGCTTCCTATTCAAATGGTCTTTCAGGTAGGAACAACATCTTAATTATGCTGCCCCTAAGATACCTCATATTGGCCAAATTCTAACATACTCTCTACACCAGACACATCCGTTTATGCACAGCAACGTCTTGAGGCCGTCTACACTGAAAATGTCTAAGTGAACATTCTAAATGACACAACACGGGCCAATCAGCTGTGAGCTCAAGTAGACCTCAGCAATGGTAAAATGTGTTAAACCATTTATTCTACTTCTACTTTTTTATATTAACATTTTATTGATTTGAAAATAACAGGATTAAACAAAAAGAACATACACATACTGAATCAATTTAAAGAATTATATACCCCACCCCCCACACACACATCCAGTGGTCCGACACAATATGAAAGTAACCACAGACACACCTATATATATACAGACAAAAAAACAGACAAAAAAAACAAATATATAATCAAACCAAACAAAGTGTCTCTTTCCACAGCCTGTCACTGAGCACCCTCCAAAAAGGCCAAAAACCTGCCCCGTTTTCTGTCATATGCAGCCGAATTGACAAGCCGTCTATACGACATTTCTTCAAATGACGCTACCTTGCCCAATTCGGTGTACCATTCATAAAAAGAGGGAGCGCTCATTAATTTCCATCCCCTCAAAATTATTTGTCTCCCGATCATCACGCCATTGAGGACCCACCTCTTAACATACCCATCGGCTATATCAATAACCTCACAATCACCCAACACAAAGTCTAGGACAGAACAGAACCTGAGTGTCCAGGACCTCGCAACCAAAATTCTGGACTCTCAACCAAAACTCCTGAATCCTCGAACAAGACCAAAAGGTCTAAATCACCAACCTCCAACATGTAGGTGTGTCTTTTAAACCCAGCCTATACAATCTTGAGGGGGTTCAATATAATCGATGCAAAATCTTAAATTGCATCAGACACACCCTTGCATCTCTAGATGTTTTTTAGAATCCTAGTCCACACTCCCTCCTCCAAGTCCAAATCTTTCTCCCATCATCTCTTCAGAGAAGTTGAAGCTCTGTCTCCAAGACTCTGAATTAACAGGGAGTAATACACTGATGCCTCATGACCATTTCCAAAAGCAGTAATCACAACTCTCAGAGTATCTGCCGCTTTAGGAGGGTGGATGGCACTCCAAAAAAAATTACAAAGCAGATGGTGCATTTGTATATACCTATAAAACTGAGATCTGGGGATCCCAAAATGTTGAATCAGATTTTCAAACGATCTCAACACTCCACTCTCATATAGGTCACCGATTGTAGTAACCCCCCTCCCAAGTCAAGTCAAGTCAAATTTATTTGCATAGTGCCTTTCACAACACACATAGTTTCAAAGCAGCTTTACAGAAGATCAAGCATTAACAGACGTTACAACTGTAATGTCTATAATGTTGATGAATCATCATTGTGTAATTAGATTAAATGTGATTGTTAATTGTGTTTAAATATAAGAAATTAAATAATAATTGTATTAATAACCCCAGTGTGCAAGCTGAAAGCGACTGTGGCAAGGAACACAAAACTCCATAAGATGTTGATTAATGGAGAAAAATAAGACTCACTGTGGGGGCCAGTTCCACTCTGGCTAACATCATGAATATAATGTAAATATTACTTATGTATAGTTAAAGTCATGGCTTAAAATTATTAAACTAAATAAATGTTAAGGGTCAGTGTTTAAACATTAATTCTTCACTATGATCATGGACTGAGTCCAACAATAGATTAAAGTCTCCTCCCAATAGTATATCATGAGGGGTGCCAGTGGCTTGCAAATCACTTCAAGATCTATAAAAAGCCCTGATCATCAATGTTAGGTGCGTAAATATTAGACTAAATCAGCCTTTGCCCCTGAATTTCTACCAAAACAATAATTACTCTCCATAATTTATCTTTAAACTGTTTGAGACATTTGAATTGTAGATGTTTATTTACCAATATAATGACTCCCTTGCTCTTATTTGTACCAGCACTAAAGAAACCATGTCCACCCCATATCGTCCCAAATTTCTCAGCTTCTTGCGGGGAAAGATGTGTTTCTTGAAAAAACACAATATCATATTTCTTACATTTTAAAAAATAAATAACCTTCCTTCTCCTTATGGGGTGCCCCAACCCATTCATATTCCATGTGGAGAGAGATAGTACACTCATATTAACATTTTACATTTTGATTTAATAGAAAAATTAAATTGTTTGCCAAAAACATAATTATGAAGACCACATACAAAACAAACAGAAAAAAGAAAAACATGCGCATTAACCCCTTGCACAACAGCCACAATAGGCGTCAATCCCTCTAAACTCAAAAGGTCCATGTACGCCTACGAGAGCCCCTGCGACAACTTTGCCATCGGATTGCACGATTCTGCCTCACAAATTTGTAAGGCAAAATTACATAACATAAAATTTTTTGTAAAATAAACCCCAGCCAATAGGGAGAGTAAACACAAATAATGTGTAGATTCATTCACAGAACTGTCTCGAAGGTGTGTTCCGTCACAAAACAAATTCCAGCTGATATAAAGCCATTCAGTTTCCTCAGACAGACAGACGATTGATCAGTGAGCAGGCTGTTATGAGTGCAGCAGATGACATCATCATTCCCATGTACTGTGGAAATACACCACAAATCATACTCCAGCCAACAGGAGGCGTAAGTGCAAGGAATGAACAGATTCATCCACAACTGTCCCGAAGTAGTGTTATTCCACAAAACAGATATTTTGTGGTCATCCCTAGTGTCTATTCTCAATCTGGCAGGGAAATTCATTGTAAAACTGATCTTCCGTCTATGCCAAAGTTTCTATTCCACAAAACAAAACAAACTCTCGATGCAAAAAGAAACAAAAATGGCACCCAGCTTCCTTCAAAATCCAGAGTAAGCACAGTGAGTTGATCCACTCACAAGAGAAACATGATTGGGACATGTAAATATTTTGCTGCCATCCTTGGTGTTTATTCTCAGTCTGGTCGGAAACATTAGTACAAAAGCAATCTTACGTTGATGCAATAGTTTATTTAATTTCCTGAACCGATCACGTTTCTCTCTTGTCGAGTTTGCAAAGTCTGTGAACAAGAAAATATTGTGATTCTTCCAAGAATCTTTCCTGTGCTCCTCGTCTGGCGCAACACGAGATCTTTATCGGATGATCTCTGAAATTTGGTCAGGATTGATCGCGGTCTGTCTCCCTCCGCATGATCTCTGAGCCGAGACAGACCTGTCAGCTCACTCGATTTCTAACTTATGGCCTGTTATGTCGAGCAGACTCGGGAAGAGCTCGTCTTGAAATTTCACCATATCTCTGCATTCTTTATGCTCAGGAATTCCAATAAGCCACAAATTATTCCTTCGGCTTTGATTTTCCAAATCTTCCAATTTTTCCAAAATATTTTCCAAGTCTATCTTGGTCATGGGTGGATTAGCGGATAATTCCCTTTCCGATGACTTCAGATAATCGATTAGTTTCTCAGCATCTGCCACTCTTGTGACTAACTCCTCTTTTTCCATCACCGTAATCAATCGATGTATTATAGCGAGATCCTCCAAGTCAGCAACTACCTTCGTCACTGACGTGTTGGACAGTTGATGCTGGATTTCTTCTCCCACCGTGCCACCCAAATCGAGTCCCCGGTCCACAGGCCTGTCTGGGCTTTCATCTTGAACATGTAAGTGTCTTTTAATGTCTCCAGAGCCCAGGTATTTTGACTTCTTTGCCATGATTACCTCAAACAGCAAATGTGAAACTGGGTGTATCCAATTTCAACAGATTATATCATGAAAATAATTATAAACAATTAGCAAAGTGTGCATAACTGTCTCTTACAAGTCTGCCCTTTGCATGGCGTCACGTGGGACCTCTCATTCTACTTAATTTTGAATGAAAATACACTGCTATAAATAGTTACTTGTTGTTTTATTAGATTCCTCCGATAGGAGGGAATCTATTGTAATTGACAGTATTATTATTATTAGATTCCTCCGATAGGAGGGAATCTATTGTAATTGACAGTATTATTATTATTATTATTATTATTATTAGATTCCTCTAATTGACAGTATTATTAGATTCCTCCGATAGGAGGGAATCTATTGTTATTGACAGTTTTATTATTATTAGATTCCTCCGATAGGAGGGAATCTATTGTTATTGACAGTTTTATTATTATTATTATTCTAATTATTATTATTATTATTAGATTCCTCCGATAGGAGGGAATCTATTGTAATTGACAGTATTATTAGATTCCTCCGATAGGAGGGAATCTATTGTAATTGACAGTTTTATTATTATTAGATTCCTCCGATAGGAGGGAATCTATTGTAATTGACAGTATTATTATTATTATTAGATTCCTCCGATAGGAGGGAATCTATTGTAATTGACAGTATTATTATTATTATTATTAGATTCCTCCGATAGGAGGGAATCTATTGTTATTGACAGTTTTATTATTAGATTCCTCCGATAGGAGGGAATCTATTGTTATTGACAGTTTTATTAGATTCCTCCGATAGGAGGGAATCTATTGTTATTGACAGTATTATTATTATTATTATTATTATTAGATTCCTCCGATAGGAGGGAATCTATTGTTATTGACAGTATTATTATTATTAGATTCCTCCGATAGGAGGGAATCTATTGTTATTGACAGTTTTATTATTATTATTAGATTCCTCCGATAGGAGGGAATCTATTGTTATTGACAGTTTTATTATTATTAGATTCCTCCGATAGGAGGGAATCTATTGTTATTGACAGTTTTATTATTATTATTATTATTATTAGATTCCTCCGATAGGAGGGAATCTATTGTTATTGACAGTTTTATTATTATTAGATTCCTCCGATAGGAGGGAATCTATTGTTATTGACAGTTTTATTATTATTATTATTATTATTATTATTATTATTATTATTATTATTCTCCTTGAGCCCCAATATCTCAAAAAGTCACTGGTCAAAAATTTTCTAAATTGGCACATTGATACTCCATGCCAACGGGTACCCCCAAACCAAGAATGGCCCACATTCGCCCATAGGTGGCGCTACAGGCCACGCCCCAAAAAAATATTTTCAAAGTCATGGCATTTCCAAGCCATTTGTCCAATTATTCTCAAACCTGGTGTACATGCCTCATTTCTCATGGGGAACAAAAAAGCCTCAAGGACCCATAACTTCTGCCCTAATGGATTTTCCTGTACAGTGAAAATTTGCCAAAACCTACAAAACTCTTCTTCTCCTGAACCGTAGCTTCAATATACTTGAAATTTGGTACGCATGTGTAGAATTGATGCCTTTGAAAACGTTACTTAGCAAAAATGAATACGATATAAAATGGCTGAAAGGGGCGTGTTTATGTAAATGTCCACATTTAATCAATATATATGTCAATATATCAAATGTAATTTTGACCCAGGGTTTTTCAAACCTAACATTCTTCAAGATAACATCCCTTTGAAGTACTGTGCAAAGAATTGCCCACATTCGCCCTTAGCGGTTCGCTACAGGCCACGCCCAAATGTCACATTTTCAAAATGATGGCATTTTCACCACAATTTTCGAAATATTCTAAAACTTGGTATACTTGCCTCATTTCTCATTGGGAACAAAAAAGCCTCAAGGACCCATAAGGTACGATTAAAAATGGCTGAAAGGGGCGTGTTTATGTAAATGTCCACATTTAATCAATATATAAGTCAATAAATCAAATGTAATTTTGACTGAGGGATTTTAAACCTGACATGCTTCAAGATAACATCCCTTTGAAGTACTGTGCAAAGAATTGCCGACATTCGCCCTTAGCGGTTCGCTACAGGCCACGCCCAAATGTCACATTTTCAAAATGATGGCACTTTCACCCCAATTTTCCAAATATTCTAAAACTTGGTATACTTGCCTCATTTCTCATTGGGAACAAAAAAGCCTCAAGGACCCATAACTTCTGCCCTAATGGATTGTCCTGTACAGTGAAAATTTGCCAAAACCTACAAAAGTCTTCTTCTCTTGAACCGTAGATCCAATTGACTTGACATTTGGTACCCATGTGTAGAATTGATGTCTTTCAATTTGTTACTTAGCAAAAATGAATACAATACAAAATGGCTGAAAGGTGCGTGTTTATGTAAATGACCACATTGCCTCAATATATTAGTGTCAATAAACCAAATGTAAATTTGATTGATGGTTTTTCAAACCTAACATGCTTCAAGATGACATAACTATGTTGGCTTGAGAAAGCCAACATATTGTTATGTTACATACATTTATTATTATTATTATTATTAATACTATTTTACTTACTAAAATTTCAACAACCTCACCTCTAAGAGCTTTAATGCTATAAGTACCCAACTTGCCACAGACCTGGGGACTGTTCTGAAGTTTGCTGCTATGTCTTTTTTTACCTGATGCGACTTAAGCTTTTTATATAAATGACGATCAAAAATGTAAAAAATCCCATTGATTTACAATGGCTGAGCAAAAATGCCCCCTCTACTGGATCAATACGGTCTACAAGTAAAATCCCATTCACTTACATTGGCTGAGCAAAGAGGCTCCCTCTGCTGGTGTAACTCTGTCTACCAAATGCACTTTTACTGGAGAAATCTCTCTAATGGAGCAATTCTGTCTACTAGTGGGTGGAGCTCCCGACTTTCTCAGCCAGAAGAATTTTGCCTGCGTTTGCACAAAGGTATGTCAATTGTGTGTGTTTAATGCTTGACATTTGGAACATTCACGCGATTTTATGCTATTCATCTCAACAAATGGTAAAACAACTCATATAAATGTTTTCGAGCAGTTTGTGTGAAACAGCGATAATCGTCGCGTCTAACGCACGAGCCCCGATGAGAGTTACTGCACAAGGTCAGTGAGATGTATTTTACTGCTTCCCAGTTTGAATATTCAAGCGATTTTACACTATTCAACTCAACAAATGGCAAAACAACTCAAATAAATGTTTGTGAGCAGTTTTGTGTGAAACCGCGAGATGCGTCGCGTCTAACGCACGAGCCCCGATGAGAGTTACTGCACAAATAAGGTCAGTCAGATGTGTTTTACTACTTCCCAGTTTGAATATTCAAGCGATTTTACACTATTCAACTCAACAAATGGCATACAACTCAAATAAATCGGGAATCATTATTGAATTCTGGCATTATTACGGGGGTCAACAATGGCGCTGTAATGTCCTTTCAGATGCATTGTTCTAAACAGCGGAAAAAACTTAAACAAAATACTGCGTCATTTTTGCCCATTCAGATACATGGAAGAGATCATTACAAACTATAAAAGGTCTACTTTTATTTGTGTACACTTACAATACAACAAAACCTTGAGCTTTTGTAAAATAACGAAAATAAACAGGGTAAATCGAATCTGTCTTTGCGATAATCTGTCTGATACACGTCAGAAAAATCAAGTGAAACTCCGCGAACACTTATCACACAAACATGAAACATATGTCTAAAGAAAGAAGGGATGGACGGATCGATCCTAAAGTATCAATACTTCCGAGAATGATGTTTCATCTGCGTGTTCTCTGACAGCACGCGATAGTGAGGCGATCTCATTTTTACTCGCGTCTTCAATGCGAGCAATGTTTGTCTGTTGTATGTGTTTTTAACACTTTCCTGTTTGAACTTTCAAGCGATTTTACACCATTCAACTCAACAAATGGCAAAACAACTCAAATAAATATTTGTGTGAAACAGGGAGCAGCGTCACGTCTAACTCACGAGCCCCGATGAGAGATCGCATTCGCTTCTTCTTGCGTTTGAACGGACACTTTCATACAACCATACATGATATATTGTCTGTTTTGTCTCAAGTGAACATAAACAGTTGATGAAGAAATCGCGAATCTAAATCTAGTATCAACACTTCCGAGAATGATTATCAGCGTTGTGTCTGACAGCGCGAGGCGATCTCATTTTTACTCGCATCTTCATGGAGGTTTGTCGGTTGTATGTAGTTTCACAATCTCAATCAATTAATCTCTGAAATGAATACAGATGTAACAGCACGAAAATAATGAGACTTCACAGTTCTCAAAAGATTAAACTCAATGAAACAAGCCGCACAGACTGTGCCTTGAATGAAATGCGTTTAAAATCCTCTTAAAGAGACAGTAACAATTTTCCAAGTAAATAAAAAGTAGCCTACAAATGGTTTTTACCCCAAAAATAAATTTCTCTCATCGTATACTCACCCTCATTCCATCCCAGATGTGTATTATTTCCTTTCTTCTGGTGAACACAAATTAAGCTTTTTAGAAGATTATCTCAACCCTGTTGGACCTTTCAATGACTTGAATGGTGATCAGAACTCAGAAGCTACAAAAATCACATAAATGCAGCATAAAAGTAATCCATACCACTCCAGTGGTTTAATCCATGCCTTCAGAAGTGATATTATAGGTGTGGGTTAGAAACAGACCTATATATATATATATACTTCAAGATGACATCACTCTGAAGTACTGCGTAAAGAATATCCCACATTCTCCCTTAGGGGGCGCTACAGGCCAAGCCCAAAATTCCCATTTTCTGGTCAAAAATGTTCTAATTTTGTATATTGATACTACAGACCAACAGGAATCCACAAACCAAGAATGGCCCACATTCGCCCTTAGGGGGCGCTACAGGCCACGCCCTAAATTCCCATTTGCTGGTCAAAAATGTTCTAATTTGGTACATTGATACTACAGGCCAACAGGAACCCACAAACAAAGAATTGCCCATATTCGCCATTAGGGGGCGCTACAGGCTATGCCCAAAATTCCCATTTTATGGTCAAAAATGTTCTAATTTGGTATATTGACACTACAGGCCAACAGAAATCCACAAACCAAGAATGTCTCACATTCGCCCTTAGGGGGCGCTAAAGGCCATTCCCAAATTGCAATTTTTTTTTGTCAAAAACTTTCAAATTTGGTACATTGATACTACAGGCCAACAGGAACTCACAAACCAAGATTGGCCCACATTCACCCTTAGGGGGCGCTATAGGCCATGTCAAAAATTCCCATTTTCTGGTCAAAAATGTTCTAATGTGGTACATTGATACTGCACGCCAACAGGAACCCACAAACCAAGAATTGCCCATATTCATCATTAGGGGGCGCTACAGGCTATGCCTTAAAGTCCTATTTTTTGGTCAAACATTTTCAAATTTGGTACATTGATACTACAGGCCAACGGGAACCCACAAACCAAGAATGGCCGACATTCACCCTTAGGGGGCGATATAGGCCATGTCCAAAATTCCCATTTTCTGGTCAATAATGTTCTAATTTGGTACATTGATACTACAGGCCAACAGGAACTCACAAACCAAGAATTGCCCGTATTCACCATTAGGGGGCGCTACAGGCTATGCCCCAATGTCCCACATTGAAAGTGATGGCATTTCCACCCCATTTTTTCAGTTCTTCTGAAACTTAATGTACATAACTCATTTCTCATTGTAAACAAAAAAGCCTCCAGGATCCATAAGATCCCGGCATCATGGATTTTCCTGTACACTGAAAATGTTTAGTTTAGGATTCAGACAGAAAGACACGTTTTTTGAATTTCTTCATTGGGAGAGTTTAACCCCAACCCTCTACTGAACAATTTTAAATGATTTGCCATTTTGAGGAGGAATCGCATTGCTGCTTGCAGCTATATTTATTATTATTATTATTATTATTCTTCTCCTTGAGCCCCAATATCTCAAAAAGTCACTGGTCAAAAATTTTCTAAATTGGCACATTGATACTCCATGCCAACGGGTACCCCCAAACCAAGAATGGCCCACATTCGCCCATAGGTGGCGCTACAGGCCACGCCCCAAAAAAACATTTTCAAAGTCATGGCATTTCCAAGCCATTTGTCCAATTATTCTCAAACCTGGTGTACATGCCTCATTTCTCATGGGGAACAAAAAAGCCTCAAGGACCCATAACTTCCGCCATATTGGATTTTCCTGTACAGTGAAAATTTGCGAAAACCTACAAAACTCTTCTTCTCCTGAACCGTAGCTCCAATTGACTTGAAATTTGGTACGCATGTGTAGAATTGATGTCTTTGAAAACGTTACTTAGCAAAAATGAATACGATATAAAATGGCTGAAAGGGGCGTGTTTATGTAAATGTCCAAATTTTATCAATATATATGTCAATATATCAAATGTAATTTTGACCGAGGGTTTTTCAAACCTAACATTCATCAAGATAACATCCCTTTGAAGTACTGTGCAAAGAATTGCCCACATTCGCCCTTAGCGGTTCGCTACAGGCCACGCCAAACTGTCACATTTTCAAAAAGATGGCATTTTCACCACAATTTTCAAAATATTCTAAAACTTGGTATACTTGCCTCATTTCTCATTGGGAACAAAAAAGCCTCAAGGACCCATAAGGTACGATTAAAAATGGCTGAAAGGGGCGTGTTTATGTAAATGTCCACATTTAATCAATATATATGTCAATAAATCAAATGTAATTTTGACTGAGGGATTTTAAAACCTGACATGCTTCAAGATAACATCCCTTTGAAGTACTGTGCAAAGAATTGCCGACATTCGCCCTTAGCGGTTCGCTACAGGCCACGCCCAAATGTCACATTTTCAAAATGATGGCACTTTCACCCCAATTTTCCAAATATTCTAAAACTTGGTATACTTGCCTCATTTCTCATTGGGAACAAAAAAGCCTCAAGGACCCATAACTTCTGCCCTAATGGATTGTCCTGCACAGTGAAAATTTGCCAAAACCTACAAAAGTCTTCTTCTCTTGAACCGTAGATCCAATTGACTTGACATTTGGGACCCATGTGTAGAATTGATGTCTTTCAATTTGTTACTTAGCAAAAATGAATACAATACAAAATGGCTGAAAGGTGCGTGTTTATGTAAATGACCACATTGCCTCAATATATTAGTGTCAATAAACCAAATGTAAATTTGATTGATGGTTTTTCAAACCTAACATGCTTCAAGATGACATAACTATGTTGGCTTGAGAAAGCCAACATATTGTTATGTTACATACATTTATTATTATTATTATTATTAATACTAATATACTTACTAAAATTTCAACAACCTCACCTCTAAGTGCTTTAATGCTATAAGTACCCAACTTGCCACAGACCTGGGGACTGTTCTGAAGTTTGCTGCTATGTCTTTTTTTACCTGATGCGACTTAAGCTTTTTATATAAACGACGATCAAAAATGTAAAAAATCCCATTGATTTACAATGGCTGAGCAAAAATGCCCCCTCTACTGGATCAATACGGTCTACAAGTAAAATACCATTCACTTACATTGGCTGAGCAAAGAGGCTCCCTCTGCTGGTGTAACTCTGTCTACCAAATGCACTTTTACTGGAGAAATCTCTCTAATGGAGCAATTCTGTCTACTAGTGGGTGGAGCTCCCGACTTTCTCAGCCAGAAGAATTTTGCCTGCGTTTGCACAAAGGTATGTCAATTGTGTGTGTTTAATGCTTGACATTTGGAACATTCACGCGATTTTATACTATTCATCTCAACAAATGGTAAAACAACTCATATAAATGTTTTCGAGCAGTTTGTGTGAAACAGCGATAATCGTCGCGTCTAACGCACGAGCCCCGATGAGAGTTACTGCACAAGGTCAGTGAGATGTATTTTACTGCTTCCCAGTTTGAATATTCAAGCGATTTTACACTATTCAACTCAACAAATGGCAAAACAACTCAAATAAATGTTTGTGAGCAGTTTTGTGTGAAACCGCGAGATGCGTCGCGTCTAACGCACGAGCCCCGATGAGAGTTACTGCACAAATAAGGTCAGTGAGATGTGTTTTACTACTTCCCAGTTTGAATATTCAAGCGATTTTACACTATTCAACTCAACAAATGGCATTACAACTCAAATAAATCTTTGCGAGGAGTTTGAAATCTGGAATCATTATTGAATTCTGGCATTATTACGGGGGTCAACAATGGCGCTGTAATGTCCTTTCAGATGCATTGTTCTAAACAGCGGAAAAAACTTAAACAAAATACTGCGTCATTTTTGCCCATTCAGATACATGGAAGAGATCATTACAAACTGTAAAAGGTCTACTTTTATTTGTGTACACTTACAATAACAACAAAACCTTGAGCTTTTGTAAAATAACGAAAATAAACAGGGTAAACCGAATCTGTCTTTGCGATAATCTGTCTGATACACGTCAGAAAAATCAAGTGAAACTCCGCGAACACTTATCACACAAACATGAAACATATGTCTAAAGAAAGAAGGGATGGACGGATCGATCCTAAAGTATCAATACTTCCGAGAATGATGTTTCATCTGCGTGTTCTCTGACAGCACGCGATAGTGAGGCGATCTCATTTTTACTCGAGTCTTCAATGCGAGCAATGTTTGTCTGTTGTATGTGTTTTTAACACTTTCCTGTTTGAACTTTCAAGCGATTTTACACCATTCAACTCAACAAATGGCAAAACAACTCAAATAAATATTTGTGTGAAACAGGGAGCAGCGTCACGTCTAACTCACGAGCCCCGATGAGAGATCGCATTCGCTTCTTCTTGCGTTTGAACGGACACTTTCATACAACCATACATGATATATTGTCTGTTTTGTCTCAAGTGAACATAAACAGTTGATGAAGAAATCGCGAATCTAAATCTAGTATCAACACTTCCGAGAATGATTATCAGCGTTCCCAGACAGCAAAATGTATTTGGGCCAGATCTGGGCCAGGTCTTCATTAGCATTTGGCGCAGATCCGCTAAACGGACCTGGGCCGGGCTCATTCTTTCCAACGGCCCAATACCGGAACAGGTTGGAATTACGGATCAGAGACAGATCTGGGCCAGCACTGGCCCAGTACAGTTATTAATGCCATGACATGTGGTGCAGATCTGGCCCAGATCCGTGACTCATATTTTACATCTGGGGCTCATCTGGCCCTGGTCTGTGATTCATATTTAGGCTATCAGACAAGGCACAAACACCCAGACAATTTGTAATATTCAAAAAACTTTTTTATTTTAAAAAGGCAACAGGAAAAAATATAAAAAAAACCTAATGTGAACACTGCACTCTCATGTACTCAACTCAACTTTATTTATAGAGCACTTTCAACACCACAAGTGGAACCAAAGTGCTGTGCAGAAGGTATAAAAGAGAAAATAAAAACAAAGACATTAAAACAATGCAAACATATGACATAAAAACTTACAAAGCATTATCAAATGCTAAAGAGAACAATGATTGATTTGTAATTTATTGCTCATTAGTTGGGTGTGACCTGGCACCCAGCAAACACAGAACGTTCCCAGAACGTTCCCGTATGCTTCCCATTTGGTTATTTTTTTGGGAACCAAACAGGAACGTTCTGGGAATGTTCCCTGTAGGTTATTTTAGGTTCTATTTTTCTTAAACAAATTAAAAGGTTGCAAATGTTTGCTTTAACAGCAGTGATCAAATGCTTAATTACATGACCATTATCAGGCAGTAGAGAGCGCTCATTGATTGGTAAAGTCTTTTTTTACATTCCCATAAAGTTTCCAGAACGTTCCCCTAACCTTAAGGGAACGTTCTATTTACGTTAAGAAAACTTTCCTGGATCACCAATAGGGAACTTTCTGGGAACGTTCTGGGAACCAAAAACTAACGTTCCCAGAACCTAAAATTGTTTGCTGGGCACGGCGGCCACCCCCACGGTCGCATGCCAGATTAAACCACCTGATGGTATACTGGTTTATCTCGGTGTCGGTGGCTTTGTCAGACATTCGATTCTTCCTCACTGCTCCTGTAAGATGTACAAAAAGCACACAAAGCAAAGAAACAAAGAGTAAATATTAGATTCAATATTCAAAGATTCTTTATTACATGACATTATAGTAAATTGCTTGCACAAATAAATTATAATAAATGTGACTAAAGAGTGAGTAGTATTAAGGTAAAAGAGTATCAAAACTCAAGAGCACGTAGATGTGAATTTAAGAACTTGTACAATAAATATTTATACTCACAGCTCCAATGCGAAAACCTGTCAAATAAAAATCTGAGATTGAATGTTGAAATTTCCAGAGTTGCAAGTGCACAAGTTAGTTTTGCAACTTGCGAAAAGGGTATCAAAAGTCAAGGCGCGAAATTTGAAATTGCAGTGACAGATTTGAAATACACATTTGGATCTTTATTTTACTGCACTTTGTCTGTTTGCGTCTGTAGATTTCTCATAAATTCAACAAAAGTTGGCGTTTTAAACACACACACACACACACACACACACACACACACCCCCACCTGTAAGGCCTATTATAGAAGCTTGCTTAGGCTGAAAATGATCTAAAAACATTTAGGTCGATTATACAATGAATTACAGGCCTATAATTAAAGTTATTAACAGTATATATAATATGTCCGAACACTGCAATAGTCAGTCATCAATGGAAATTAAAAACCGCTTTAGGCTATTTCACAAACAGCTTGTTTAACAAATTAATAATTTGCAGGTAGTTTGATAGCTAACGTATCGACGTATCGCACTCTACAGACGGTATAATACAGTGAGAATTAATATGGTAGGCTACTAACGTCGAACTAGTTGGACGTGGGAATTAATTTGTTCTTGCAGTAGCTATAGCAGCGGTCACCGCTGGTAACGTTAGAGGGTAACGTAGCGCTATGGCTATACGATTTTGCTACACGATATTCAGCAATTTTGGTGAAAAATAAGCAAATATCACCGATTCAGATAAAAGAACTTATACTACCAGCTAACCGTGTAGGCTATAAGTTAATACCCAGCTTATCTGACACGCAGGTTGTCAGAATGTCAGTGTAAACTTTGTAAACTTTTATTTTTGATATAATTATGTAACAGACTAACATGACATCAACACCAGTTTACTTTTATAATGTACTTACTAAATTATACTTGCAAGTATAATTATGTATACATGTATAATGCACTTACCAATTAGCAGTGCAGCCTGCTGCATGTCCAGTCAGCGGGTTTACGCGGTGTGGCGCCCTCGCGTCCGGTCTGCGCAGCTCGCGCGGATCCGGCCCACACCCGCCGGGCGGACTCAATCCAGTCGTGGCGCGTATGGTCTGCGCAGCTGCACCGGATCGGCGCCGCACCCGCCGGACGGACTGTCACGGTCGAAGCTACAGACAAGTCTGGCGCAGAGTTGGTGCAGATCTGCATATTGAGTGCGACTGCTGCGTGAATCTGCTGATTCGAAAACGGACCTGGCACAGATGTAAATGCTGTCTGGGTTGTGTCTGACAGCGCGAGGCATCTCATTTTTACTCGCATCTTCATGGAGGTTTGTCGGTTGTATGTAGTTTCACAATCTCAATCAATTAATCTCTGAAATGAATACAGATGTAACAGCACGAAAATAATGAGACTTCACAGTTCTCAAAAGATTAAACTCAATGAAACAAGCCGCACAGACTGTGCCTTGAATGAAATGCGTTTAAAATCCTCTTAAAGAGACAGTAACAATTTTCCATGTAAATAAAAAGTAGGCCTACAAATGGTTTTTACCCCCAAAATAAATTTCTCTCATCGTATACTCACCCTCATTCCATCCCAGATGTGTATTATTTTCTTTCTTCTGGTGAACACAAATGAAGCTTTTTAGAAGATTATCTCAACCCTGTTGGACCTTTCAATGACTTGAATGGTGATCAGAACTCAGAAGCTACAAAAATCACATAAATGCAGCATAAAAGTAATCCATACCACTCGTGGTTTAATCCATGCCTTCAGAAGTCATATTATAGGTGTGGGTTAGAAACAGACCTATATATATACTTCAAGATGACATCACTCTGAAGTACTGCGTAAAGAATATCCCACATTCTCCCTTAGGGGGCGCTACAGGCCATGCCCAAAATTCCCATTTTCTGGTCAAAAATGTTCTAATTTTGTATATTGATACTACAGGCCAACAGGAATCCACAAACCAAGAATGGCCCACATTCGCCCTTAGGGGGCGCTACAGGCCACGCCCTAAATTCCCATTTGCTGGTCAAAAATGTTCTAATTTGGTACATTGATACTACAGGCCAACAGGAACCCACAAACAAAGAATTTCCCATATTTGCCATTAGGGGCGCTACAGGCTATGCCCAAAATTCCCATTTTATGGTCAAAAATGTTCTAATTTGGTATATTGACACTACAGGCCAACAGAAATCCATAAACCAAGAATGTCTCACATTCGCCCTTAGGGGGCGCTAAAGGCCATTCCCAAATTGGCCTCAAATAAATGTTTGTGAGCAGTTTTGTGTGAAACCGCGAGATGCGTCGCGTCTAACGCACGAGCCCCGATGAGAGTTACTGCACAAAGGTCAGTGAGATGTTTTTCTGCTTCCCAGTTTGAATATTCAAGCGATTTTACACTATTCAACTCAACAAATGGCATTACAACTCAAATAAATGTTTGCGAGGAATCTGAAATCGGGAACCATTATTGAATTCTGGCATTATTACGGGGGTCAACAATGGCGCTGTAATGTCCTTTCAGATGCATTGTTCTAAACAGCGGAAAAAACTTAAACAAAATACTGCGTCATTTTTGCCCATTCAGATACATGGAAGAGATCATTACAAACTATAAAAGGTCTACTGTTATTTGTGTACACTTACAATACAACAAAACCTTGAGCTTTTGTAAAATAACGAAAATAAACAGGGTAAATGTTTTAGGGCAGTTTGTGTTAAACAGTGAGTCGCGTCTAACGCACGCACCCCGATGCGAGATCGCTTTCGCTTCTTTTTGCGTTTGAACGGACAATTTCATACAACAAAACGTCAAATTTTATGATATATTGTGGAGTATGTTTTGTCTCAAGTGAACGTAAACAGCTGATGAAGAAATCGGGAATCTAAATCTAGTATCAACACTTCCGAGAATGATGTTTTATCTGCGTTGTGTCTGACGTACAGCATGCGCTCCGTGAGGCGATCTCATTTTTACTCGCATCTTCACGAAGGTTTGTCTGTTGAATGTGTTAACACTTTCCTGTTTGAACATTCACGCAATAAATAATGAGACTTCACAGTTCTCAAAAGATTAAACTCAATGAAACAAACTGCACAAACTGTGCCTTGAATGCACAGCACAGTGCCTTAAAGAGACAGTAACAATTGAGCTTTCGTCCTGAACATTGACATTCCAAGTAAATAAAAAGTACAAATGGTATTTACCCCCAAAATAAATTTCTCTCATCATTTACTTGCCCTCATTCCATCCCAGATGTGTATTATTTTCTTTCTTCTGGTGAACACAAATTAAGCTTTTTAGAAGAATATCTCAACCCTGTTGGACCTTTCAATGCACTTGAATTGTGATCAGAACTCAGAAGCTACAAAAATCACATAAATGCAGCATAAAAGTAATCCATACCACTCCAGTGGTTTAATCCATGCCTTCTGAAGTGATATTATAGGTGTCTTGAGCCCCAATATCTAAAAAAAGTTACTGGTCAAAATTTTTCTAAATTTTGCCAACAAGAACCCCCAAACCAAGAATATCCCACATTCTCTCTTAGGGGGCGCTACAGGCCATGCCCAAAACTCCCATTTTCTGGTCAAAAATGTTCTAATTTGGTACATTGATACTACAGGCCAACAGGAACCCACAAACCAATAATTGCCCATATTCGCCATTAGGGGGCGCTACAGGCTATGCCCAAAATTCCCATTTTCTGGTCAAAAATGTTGTAATGTGGTACATTGATACTGCACGCCAACAGGAACCCACAAACCAAGAATTGCCCATATTCGTCATTAGGGGGCGCTACAGGCTATGCCTTAAAGTCCTATTTTTTGGTCAAACATTTTCAAATTTGGTACATTGATACTACAGGCCAACGGGAACCCACAAACCAAGAATGGCCGACATTCACCCTTAGGGGGCGATATAGGCCATGTCCAAAATTCCCATTTTCTGGTCAATAATGTTCTAATTTGGTACATTGATACTACAGGCCAACAGGAACTCACAAACCAATAATTGCCCGTATTCACCATTAGGGGGCGCTACAGGCTATGCCCCAATGTCCCACATTCAAAGTGATGGCATTTCCACCCCATTTTTTCAGTTCTTCTGAAACTTAATGTACATAACTCATTTCTCATTGTAAACAAAAAAGCCTCCAGGATCCATAAGATCCCAGCATCATGGATTTTCCTGTACACTGAAAATGTTTAGTTTAGGATTCAGACAGAAAGACACGTTTTTTGAATTTCTTCATTGGGAGAGTTTAACCCCAACCCTCTACTGAACAATTTTAAATGATTTGCCATTTTGAGGAGGAATCGCATTGCTGCTTGCAGCTATATTTATTATTATTATTATTATTCTCCTTGAGCCCCAATATCTCAAAAAGTCACTGGTCAAAAATTTTCTAAATTGGCACATTGATACTCCATGCCAACGGGTACCCCCAAACCAAGAATGGCCCACATTCGCCCATAGGTGGCGCTACAGGCCACGCCCCAAAAAAATATTTTCAAAGTCATGGCATTTCCAAGCCATTTGTCCAATTATTCTCAAACCTGGTGTACATGCCTCATTTCTCATGGGGAACAAAAAAGCCTCAAGGACCCATAACTTCTGCCCTAATGGATTTTCCTGTACAGTGAAAATTTGCCAAAACCTACAAAACTCTTCTTCTCCTGAACCGTAGCTCCAATATACTTGAAATTTGGTACGCATGTGTAGAATTGATGCCTTTGAAAACGTTACTTAGCAAAAATGAATACGATATAAAATGGCTGAAAGGGGCGTGTTTATGTAAATGTCCACATTTAATCAATATATATGTCAATATATCAAATGTAATTTTGACCCAGGGTTTTTCAAACCTAACATTCTTCAAGATAACATCCCTTTGAAGTACTGTGCAAAGAATTGCCCACATTCGCCCTTAGCGGTTCGCTACAGGCCACGCCCAAATGTCACATTTTCAAAATGATGGCATTTTCACCACAATTTTCGAAATATTCTAAAACTTGGTATACTTGCCTCATTTCTCATTGGGAACAGAAAAGCCTCAAGGACCCATAAGGTACGATTAAAAATGGCTGAAAGGGGCGTGTTTATGTAAATGTCCACATTTAATCAATATGTAAGTCAATAAATCAAATGTAATTTTGACTGAGGGATTTTAAACCTGACACACTTCAAGATAACATCCCTTTGAAGTACTGTGCAAAGAATTTCCGACATTCGCCCTTAGCGGTTCGCTACAGGCCACGCCCAAATGTCACATTTTCAAAATGATGGCACTTTCACCCCAATTTTCCAAATATTCTAAAACTTGGTATACTTGCCTCATTTCTCATTGGGAACAAAAAAGCCTCAAGGACCCATAAGGTTCTGCGTGATGGATTGTCCTGTACAGTGAAAATTTGGAGATACATTCAAAAGTCTTCTTCTCTTGAACCGTAGATCCAATTGACTTGACATTTGGTACCCATGTGTACAATTGATGTCTTTCAATTTGTTACTTAGTAAAAATGAATACAATACAAAATGGCTGAAAGGTGCGTGTTTATGTAAATGACCACATTGCCTCAATATATTAGTGTCAATAAACCAAATGTAATTTTGATTGATGGTTTTTCAAACCTAACATGCTTCAAGATGACATAACTATGTGTGCTTGAGAAAGCCAACATATTGTTATGTTACATACATTTATTATTATTATTAATATTAATACTATTTTACTTACTAAAATTTCAACAACCTCACCTCCAAGAGCTTTAATGCTATAAGTACCCAACTTGCCACAGACCTGGGGACTGTTCTGAAGTTTGCTGCTATGTCTTTTTTTACCTGATGCGACTTAAGCTTTTTATATAAATGACGATCAAAAATGTAAAAAAATCCCATTGATTTACAATGGCTGAGCAATATTGCCCCCTCTACAGGATTAATATGGTCTACAAGTAAAATCCCATTCACTTACATTGGCTGAGCAAAGAGGCTCCCTCTGCTGGTGTAACTCTGTCTACCAAATGCACTTTTACTGGAGAAATCTCTCTAATGGAGCAATTCTGTCTACTAGTGGGTGGAGCTCCCGACTTTCTAAGCTAGAAGAATTTTGCCTGCGTTTGCACAAAGGTATGTCAATTGTGTGTGTTTAATGCTTGACATTTGGAACATTCATGCGATTTTATACTATTCATCTCAACAAATGGCAAAACAACTCAAATAAATGTTTGTGAGCAGTTTTGTGTGAAACCGCGAGATGCGTCGCGTCTAACGCACGAGCCCCGATGAGAGTTACTGCACAAAGGTCAGTGAGATGTTTTTCTGCTTCCCAGTTTGAATATTCAAGCGATTTTACACTATTCAACTCAACAAATGGCATTACAACTCAAATAAATGTTTGCGAGGAATCTGAATTCGGGAATCATTATTGAATTCTGGCATTATTACGGGGGTCAACAATGGCGCTGTAATGTCCTTTCAGATGCATTGTTCTAAACAGCGGAAAAAACTTAAACAAAATACTGCGTCATTTTTGCCCATTCAGATACATGGAAGAGATCATTACAAACTATAAAAGGTCTACTGTTATTTGTGTACACTTACAATACAACAAAACCTTGAGCTTTTGTAAAATAACGAAAATAAACAGGGTAAACCGAATCTGTCTTTGCGATAATCTGTCTGATACACGTCAGAAAAAATCAAGTGAAACTCCGCGAACACTTATCACACAAACATGAAACATATGTCTAAAGAAAGAAGGGATGGACGGATCGATCCTAAAGTATCAATACTTCCGAGAATGATGTTTCATCTGCGTGTTCACTGACAGCACGCGATAGTGAGGCGATCTAATTTTTACTCGCATCTTCAATGCGAGCAATGTTTGTCTGTTGTATGTGTTTTTAACACTTTCCTGTTTGAACTTTCAAGCGATTTTACACCATTCAACTCAACCAATGGCAAAACAACTAAAATAAATATTTGTGTGAAACAGCGAGCAGCGTCACGTCTAACTCACGAGCCCCGATGAGAGATCGCATTCGCTTCTTCTTGCGTTTGAACGGACATTTTCATACAACAAAATGTCAAATTACATGATATATTGTGGAGTCTGTTTTGTCTCAAGTGAACATAAACAATTGATGAAGAAATCGCGAATCTAAATCTAGTATCAACACTTCCGAGAATGATTATCAGCGTTGTGTCTGACAGCTCGAGGCATCTCATTTTTACTCGCATCTTCATGGAGGTTTGTCGGTTGTATGTAGTTTCACAATCTCAATCAATTCATCTCTGAAATGAATACAGATGTAACAGCACGAAAATAATGAGACTTCACAGTTCTCAAAAGATTAAACTCAATGAAAAAAGCCGCACAGACTGTGCCTTAAATGAAATGCGTTTAAATTCCTCTTAAAGAGACAGTAACAATTTTCCAAGTAAATAAAAAGTAGGCCTACAAATGGTTTTTACCCCCAAAATAAATTTCTCTCATCGTATACTCACCCTCATTCCATCCCAGATGTGTATTATTTTCTTTCTTCTGGTGAACACAAATGAAGCTTTTTAGAAGATTATCTCAACCCTGTTGGACCTTTCAATGACTTGAATGGTGATCAGAACTCAGAAGCTACAAAAATCACATAAATGCAGCATAAAAGTAATCCATACCACTCCAGTGGTTTAATCCATGCCTTCAGAAGTGATATTATAGGTGTGGGTTAGAAACAGACCTATATATATATATACTTCAAGATGACATCACTCTGAAGTACTGCGTAAAGAATATCCCACATTCTCCCTTAGGGGGCGCTACAGGCCATGCCCAAAATTCCCATTTTCTGGTCAAAAATGTTCTAATTTTGTATATTGATACTACAGGCCAACAGGAATCCACAAACCAAGAATGGCCCACATTCGCCCTTAGGGGGCGCTACAGGCCACGCCCTAAATTCCCATTTGCTGGTCAAAAATGTTCTAATTTGGTACATTGATACTACAGGCCAACAGGAACCCACAAACAAAGAATTTCCCATATTCGCCATTAGGGGCGCTACAGGCTATGCCCAAAATTCCCATTTTATGGTCAAAAATGTTCTAATTTGGTATATTGACACTACAGGCCAACAGAAATCCACAAACCAAGAATGTCTCACATTCGCCCTTAGGGGGCGCTAAAGGCCATTCCCAAATTGCACATTTTTTTGTCAAAAACTTTCTAATTTGGTACATTAATACTACAGGCCAACAGGAACCTACAAACCAAGAATGGCTCACATTCGCCCTTAGGGGGCGCTACAGGCCATGCCCAAATGTCATTTTTTCAAAGTGATTGTATTTCCACCCCATTTATTTAGTTTTTCTGAAACCTGGTGAACATACCTCATTTCTCATTGTAAACAAAAAACCCTACAGGATCCATAAGGTCCGGCATGATGGATTTTCCTGTACACTGAAAATGTTTAGTTTAGGATTCAGACAGAAAGACATGTTTTTTGGATTTTTTCATTGGGAGGGTTTAACCCCAACCCTCTATTGATCAATTTTAAATGATTTGCCATTTTGAGGAGGAATCGCATTGCTGCTTGCAGCTATATTTATTATTATTCTTCTCCTTGAGCCCCAATATCTCAAAAAGTCACTGGTCAAAAATTTTCTAAATTGGCACATTGATACTCCATGCCAACGGGTACCCCCAAACCAAGAATGGCCCACATTCGCCCATAGGTGGCGCTACAGGCCACGCCCCAAAAAAACATATTCAAAGTCATGGCATTTCCAAGCCATTTGTCCAATTATTCTCAAACCTGGTGTACATGCCTCATTTCTCATGGGGAACAAAAAAGCCTCAAGGACCCATAACTTCCGCCATATTGGATTTTCCTGTACAGTGAAAATTTGCGAAATCCTACAAAACTCTTCTTCTCCTGAACCGTAGCTCCAATTGACTTGAAATTTGGTACGCATGTGTAGAATTGATGTCTTTGAAAACGTTACTTAGCAAAAATGAATACGATATAAAATGGCTGAAAGGGGCGTGTTTATGTAAATGTCCAAATTTTATCAATATATATGTCAATATATCAAATGTAATTTTGACCGAGGGTTTTTCAAACCTAACATTCATCAAGATAACATCCCTTTGAAGTACTGTGCAAAGAATTGCCCACATTCGCCCTTAGCGGTTCGCTACAGGCCACGCCAAACTGTCACATTTTCAAAATGATGGCATTTTCACCACAATTTTCAAAATATTCTAAAACTTGGTATACTTGCCTCATTTCTCATTGGGAACAGAAAAGCCTCAAGGACCCATAAGGTACGATTAAAAATGGCTGAAAGGGGCGTGTTTATGTAAATGTCCACATTTAATCAATATATATGTCAATATATCAAATGTAATTTTGACTGATGGATTTTAAAACCTGACATGCTTCAAGATAACATCCCTTTGAAGTACTGTGCAAAGAATTGCTGACATTCGCCCTTAGCGGTTCGCTACAGGCCACGCCCAAATGTCACATTTTCAAAATGATGGCACTTTCACCCCAATTTTCCAAATATTCTAAAATTTGGTATACTTGCCTCATTTCTCATTGGGAACAAAAAAGCCTCAAGGACCCATAAGGTTCTGCGTGATGGATTGTCCTGTACAGTGAAAATTTGGTGAAACATTCAAAAGTCTTCTTCTCTTGAACCGTAGATCCAATTGACTTGACATTTGGTACCCATGTGTACAATTGATGTCTTTCAATTTGTTACTTAGTAAAATGAATACAATACAAAATGGCTGAAAGGTGCGTGTTTATGTAAATGACCACATTGCCTCAATATATTAGTGTCAATAAACCAAATGTAATTTTGATTGATGGTTTTTCAAACCTAACATGCTTCAAGATGACATAACTATGTGTGCTTGAGAAAGCCAACATATTGTTATGTTACATACATTTATTATTATTATTAATATTAATACTATTTTACTTACTAAAATTTCAACAACCTCACCTCCAAGAGCTTTAATGCTATAAGTACCCAACTTGCCACAGACCTGGGGACTGTTCTGAAGTTTGCTGCTATGTCTTTTTTTACCTGATGCGACTTAAGCTTTTTATATAAATGACGATCAAAAATGTAAAAAAATCCCATTGATTTACAATGGCTGAGCAATATTGCCCCCTCTACAGGATTAATATGGTCTACAAGTAAAATCCCATTCACTTACATTGGCTGAGCAAAGAGGCTCCCTCTGCTGGAGTAACTCTGTCTACCAAATGCACTTTTACTGGAGAAATCTCTCTAATGGAGCAATTCTGTCTACTAGTGGGTGGAGCTCCCGACTTTCTAAGCTAGAAGAATTTTGCCTGCGTTTGCACAAAGGTATGTCAATTGTGTGTGTTTAATGCTTGACATTTGGAACATTCACGCGATTTTATACTATTCATCTCAACAAATGGCAAAACAACTCAAATAAATGTTTGTGAGCAGTTTTGTGTGAAACCGCGAGATGCGTCGCGTCTAACGCACGAGCCCCGATGAGAGTTACTGCACAAAGGTCAGTGAGATGTTTTTCTGCTTCCCAGTTTGAATATTCAAGCGATTTTACACTATTCAACTCAACAAATGGCATTACAACTCAAATAAATGTTTGCGAGGAATCTGAATTCGGGAATCATTATTGAATTCTGGCATTATTACGGGGGTCAACAATGGCGCTGTAATGTCCTTTCAGATGCATTGTTCTAAACAGCGGAAAAAACTTAAACAAAATACTGCGTCATTTTTGCCCATTCAGATACATGGAAGAGATCATTACAAACTATAAAAGGTCTACTGTTATTTGTGTACACTTACAATACAACAAAACCTTGAGCTTTTGTAAAATAACGAAAATAAACAGGGTAAACCGAATCTGTCTTTGCGATAATCTGTCTGATACACGTCAGAAAAAATCAAGTGAAACTCCGCGAACACTTATCACACAAACATGAAACATATGTCTAAAGAAAGAAGGGATGGACGGATCGATCCTAAAGTATCAATACTTCCGAGAATGATGTTTCATCTGCGTGTTCACTGACAGCACGCGATAGTGAGGCGATCTCATTTTTACTCGCATCTTCAATGCGAGCAATGTTTGTCTGTTGTATGTGTTTTTAACACTTTCCTGTTTGAACTTTCAAGCGATTTTACACCATTCAACTCAACCAATGGCAAAACAACTCAAATAAATATTTGTGTGAAACAGCGAGCAGCGCCACGTCTAACTCACGAGCCCCGATGAGAGATCGCATTCGCTTCTTCTTGCGTTTGAACGGACACTTTCATACAACCATACATGATATATTGTCTGTTTTGTCTCAAGTGAACATAAACAGTTGATGAAGAAATCGCGAATCTAAATCTAGTATCAAAACTTCCGAGAATGATTATCAGCGTTGTGTCTGACAGCGCGAGGCATCTCATTTTTACTCGCATCTTCATGGAGGTTTGTCGGTTGTATGTAGTTTCACAATCTCAATCAATTCATCTCTGAAATGAATACAGATGTAACAGCACGAAAATAATGAGACTTCACAGTTCTCAAAAGATTAAACTCAATGAAACAAGCCGCACAGACTGTGCCTTGAATGAAATGCGTTTAAATTCCTCTTAAAGAGACAGTAACAATTTTCCAAGTAAATAAAAAGTAGGCCTACAAATGGTTTTTACCCCCAAAATAAATTTCTCTCATCGTATACTCACCCACATTCCATCCCAGATGTGTATTATTTTCTTTCTTCTGGTGAACACAAATGAAGCTTTTTAGAAGATTATCTCAACCCTGTTGGACCTTTCAATGACTAGAATGGTGATCAGAACTCAGAAGCTACAAAAATCACATAAATGCAGCATAAAAGTAATCCATACCACTCCAGTGGTTTAATCCATGCCTTCAGAAGTGATATTATAGGTGTTTGTTAGAAACAGACCTATATATATATACTTCAAGATGACATCACTCTGAAGTACTGCGTAAAGAATATCCCACATTCTCCCTTAGGGGGCGCTACAGGCCATGCCCAAAATTCCCATTTTCTGGTCAAAAATGTTATAATTTTGTACATTGATACTACAGGCCAACAGGAATCCACAAGCCAAGAATGGCCCACATTCGCCCTTAGGGGGCGCTACAGGCCACGCCCTAAATTCCCATTTGCTGGTCAAAAATGTTCTAATTTGGTACATTGATACTACAGGCCAACAGGAACCCACAAACAAAGAATTGCCCATATTCGCCATTAGGGGGCGCTACAGGCTATGCCCAAAATTCCCATTTTATGGTCAAAAATGTTCTAATTTGGTATATTGACACTACAGGCCTACAGAAATCCACAAACCAAGAATGTCTCACATTCGCCCTTGGGGAGCGCTAAAGGCCATTCCCAAATTGCACATTTTTTTGTCAAATATTTTCTAATTTGGTACATTAATACTACAGGCCAACAGGAACCTACAAACCAAGAATGGCTCACAATCGCCTTTAGGGGGCGCTACAGGCCATGCCCAAATGTCATTTTTTCAAAGTGATTGTATTTCCACCCCATTTATTTAGTTTTTTTGAAACCTGGTGAACATACCTCATTTCTCATTGTAAACAAAAAACCCTCCAGGATCCATAAGGTCCGGCGTGATGGATTTTCCTGTACACTGAAAATGTTTAGTTTAGGATTCAGACAGAAAGACATGTTTTTTGGATTTTTTCATTGGGAGGGTTTAACCCCAACCCTCTATTGATCAATTTTAAATGATATGCCATTTTGAGGAGGAATCGCATTGCTGCTTGCAGCTATATTTATTATTATTATTCTTCTCCTTGAGCCCCAATATCTCAAAAAGTCACTGGTCAAAAATTTTCTAAATTGGCACTTTGATACTCCATGCCAACGGGTACCCCCAAACCAAGAATGGCCCACATTCGCCCATAGGTGGCGCTACAGGCCACGCCCCAAAAAAAACATTTTCAAAGTCATGGCATTTCCAAGCCATTTGTCCAATTATTCTCAAACCTGGTGTACATGCCTCATTTCTCATGGGGAACAAAAAAGCCTCAAGGACCCATAACTTCCGCCATATTGGATTTTCCTGTACAGTGAAAATTTGCGAAAACCTACAAAACTCTTCTTCTCCTGAACCGTAGCTCCAATTGACTTGAAATTTGGTACGCATGTGTAGAATTGATGTCTTTGAAAACTTTACTTAGCAAAAATGAATACGATATAAAATGGCTGAAATGGGCGTGTTTATGTAAATGTCCAAATTTTATCAATATATATGTCAATATATCAAATGTAATTTTGACCGAGGGTTTTTCAAACCTAACATTCATCAAGATAACATCCCTTTGAAGTACTGTGCAAAGAATTGCCCACATTCGCCCTTAGCGGTTCGCTACAGGCCACGCCAAACTGTCACATTTTCAAAATGATGGCATTTTCACCACAATTTTCAAAATATTCTAAAACTTGGTATACTTGCCTCATTTCTCATTGGGAACAGAAAAGCCTCAAGGACCCATAAGGTACGATTAAAAATGGCTGAAAGGGGCGTGTTTATGTAAATGTCCACATTTAATCAATATATATGTCAATATATCAAATGTAATTTTGACTGAGGGATTTTAAAACCTGACATGCTTCAAGATAACATCCCTTTGAAGTACTGTGCAAAGAATTGCCGACATTCGCCCTTAGCGGTTCGCTACAGGCCACGCCCAAATGTCACATTTTCAAAATGATGGCACTTTCACCCCAATTTTCCAAATATTCTAAAACTTGGTATACTTGCCTCATTTCTCATTGGGAACAAAAAAGCCTCAAGGACCCATAAGGTTCTGCGTGATGGATTGTCCTGTACAGTGAAAATTTGGTGAAACATTCAAAAGTCTTCTTCTCTTGAACCGTAGATCCAATTGACTTGACATTTGGTACCCATGTGTACAATTGATGTCTTTCAATTTGTTACTTAGTAAAAATGAATACAATACAAAATGGCTGAAAGGTGCGTGTTTATGTAAATGACCACATTGCCTCAATATATTAGTGTCAATAAACCAAATGTAATTTTGATTGATGGTTTTTCAAACCTAACATGCTTCAAGATGACATAACTATGTGTGCTTGAGAAAGCCAACATATTGTTATGTTACATACATTTATTATTATTATTAATATTAATACTATTTTACTTACTAAAATTTCAACAACCTCATCTCCAAGAGCTTTAATGCTATAAGTACCCAACTTGCCACAGACCTGGGGACTGTTCTGAAGTTTGCTGGAATGTCTTTTTTTACCTGATGCGACTTAAGCTTTTTATATAAATGACGATCAAAAATGTAAAAAAAATCCCATTGATTTACAATGGCTGAGCAATATTGCCCCCTCTACAGGATTAATATGGTCTACAAGTAAAATCCCATTCACTTACATTGGCTGAGCAAAGAGGCTCCCTCTGCTGGAGTAACTCTGTCTACCAAATGCACTTTTACTGGAGAAATCTCTCTAATGGAGCAATTCTGTCTACTAGTGGGTGGAGCTCCAGACTTAGAAGCCAGATGAATTGCTCGTGTATGCACAAAGGTGTCAATTGTGTGTTTAATGCTTGACATTTGGAACATTCACGCGATTTTATACTATTCATCTCAACAAATGGCAAAACAACTCAAAGAAATGTTTTCGAGCAGATTACGTGAAACGGCGAGATGCGTCGCGTCTAACGCACGAGCCCCGATGAGAGTTACTGCACAAAGGTCAGTTTGATGTGTTTTACTGCTTCCCAGTTTGAATATTCAAGCGATTTTACACTATTCAACTCAACAAATGGCAAAACAACTCAAATAAATATTTTCGAGCAGTTTGAAATCGGGAATCATTATTGAATTCTGGCATTATTACGGGGGTCAACAATGGCGCTGTGACGTCCTTTTTGATGTATTTCTCTATACAGCGGAAAAAACTTAAACAAAATACTGCGTCATTTTTGCCAATTCAGATACATGGAAGAGATCATTACAAACTATAAAAGGTCTACTTTTATTTGTGTACACTTACAATAACAACAAAACCTTGAGCTTTTGTAAAATAACGAAAATAAACTGAGTGCGCCGAATCTGTCTTAGCGGTCTGATACACGTCAGAAAAATCAAGTGAAACTCCGCGAACACTTTTCTTCAATGAACACATCTTCAGTGCGAGAAATGTTTGTCTGTTGTATGTGTTTTTAACACTTTCCTGTTTGAACTTTCAAGCGATTTTACACCATTCAAATCAACAAATGGCAAAACAACTCAAATAAATATTTGTGTGAAACAGCGAGCAGCGTCACGTCTAACTCACGAGCCCCGATGAGAGATCGCATTCGCTTCTTCTTGCGTTTGAACGGACATTTTCATACAACAAAATGTCAAATTACATGCTATATTGTGGAGTCTGTTTTGTCTCAAGTGAACATAAACAGTTGATGAAGAAATCGCGAATCTAAATCTAGTATCAACACTTCCGAGATTGATTATCAGCATTGTGTCTGACAGCGCGAGGCATCTCATTTTTACTCGCATCTTCACGGAGGTTTGTCGGTTGTATGTAGTTTCACAATCTCAATCAATTAATCTCTGAAATAAATACAGATGTAACAGCACGAAAATAATGAGACTTCACAGTTCTCAAAAGATTAAACTCAATGAAACAAGCCGCACAGACTGTGCCTTGAATGAAATGCGTTTAAAATCCTCTTAAAGAGACAGTAACAATTTTCCAAGTAAATAAAAAGTAGGCCTACAAATGGTTTTTACCTCCAAAATAAATTTCTCTCATCGTATACTCACCCTCATTCCATCCCAGATGTGTATTATTTTCTTTCTTCTGGTGAACACAAATTAAGCTTTTTAGAAGATTATCTCAACCCTGTTGGACCTTTCAATGACTTGAACGGTGATCAGAACTCAGAAGCTACAAAAATCACATAAATGCAGCATAAAAGTAATCCATACCACTCCAGTGGTTTAATCCATGCCTTCAGAAGTGATATTATAGGTGTGGGTTAGAAACAGACCTATATATATATATATATATATATATACTTCAAGATGACATCACTCTGAAGTACTGCGTAAAGAATATCCCACATTCTCCCTTAGGGGGCGCTACAGGCCATGCCCAAAATTCCCATTTTCTGGTCAAAAATGTTCTAATTTGGTATATTGACACTGCAGGCCAACAGGAATCCACAAACAAAGAATGGCCCACATTCACCCTTAGGGGGCGCTACAGGCCATGCCCAAAATTCCCATTTTCTGGTCAAAAATGTTCTAATTTGGTATGTTGATACTACAGGCCAACAGGAATCCACAAACAAAGAATGGCCCACATTCGCCCTTAGGGGGCGCTACAGGCCATGCCCAAAATTCCCATTTTCTGGTCAAAAATGTTCTAATTTGGTATGTTGATACTACAGGCCAACAGGAACCCACAAACCAAGAATTGCCCATATTCGCCATTAGGGGGCGCTACAGGCTATGCCTTAATGTCCTATTTTCTGGTCAAACATTTTCAAATTTGGTACATTGATACTACAGGCCAACAGGAACCCACAAACCAAGATTGGCCCACATTCACCCATAGGGGGCGCTATAGGCCATGTCCAAAATTCCCATTTTCTCTTCAAAAATGTTCTAATTTGGTTCAGGAACCCACAAACCAAGAATGGCTGACATTCACCCTTATGGGGCGCTACAGGCTATGCCCCAATGTCCCACATTCAAAGTGATGGCATTTCCACCCCATTTTTTCAGTTCTTCTGAAACTTAATGTACATACCTCATTTCTCATTGTAAACAAAAAAGCCTCCAGGATCCATAAGGTCCGGCATCATGAATTTTCCTGTACACTGAAAATGTTTAGTTTAGGATTCAGACAGATAGACACGTTTTTTGGATTTCTTCATTGGGAGGGTTTAACCCCAACCCACTACTGACCAATTTTAAATGATTTGCCATTTTGAGGAGGAATCGCATTGCTGCTTGCAGCTATATTTATTATTATTCTTCTTCTCCTTGAGCCCCAATATCTCAAAAAGTCACTGGTCAAAAATTTTCTAAATTGGCACATTGATACTCCATGCCAACGGGTACCCCCAAACCAAGAATGGCCCACATTCGCCCATAGGTGGCGCTACAGGCCACACCCCAAAAAAATATTTTCAAAGTCATGGCATTTCCAAGCCATTTGTCCAATTATTCTCAAACCTGGTGTACATGCCTCATTTCTCATGGGGAACAAAAAAGCCTCAAGGACCCATAACTTCTGCCTTAATGGATTTTCCTGTACATTGAAAATTTGCCAAAACCTACAAAACTCTTCTTCTCCTGAACCGTAGCTCCAATATACTTGAAATTTCGTACGCATGTGTAGAATTGATGTCTTTGAAAACGTTACTTAGCAAAAATGAATACGATATAAAATGTCTGAAAGGGGCGTGTTTATGTAAATGTCCACATTTAGTCAATATATATGTCAATATATCAAATGTAATTTTGACTGAGGGTTTTTCAAACCTAACATTCTTCAAGATAACATCCCTTTGAAGTACTGTGCAAAGAATTGCCCACATTCGCCCTTAGCGGTTCGCTACAGGCCAAGCCCAAATGTCACATTTTCAAAATGATGGCATTTTCACCACAATTTTCTAAATATTCTAAAACTTGGTATACTTGCCTCATTTCTCATTGGGAACAAAAAAGCCTCAAGGACCCATAAGGTACGATTAAAAATGGCTGAAAGGGGCGTGTTTATGTAAATGTCCACATTTAATCAATATATATGTCAATAAATCAAATGTAATTTTGACTGAGGGACTTTAAACTTGACATGCTTCAAGATAACATCCCTTTGAAGTACTGTGCAAAGAATTGCCGACATTCGCCCTTAGCGGTTCGCTACAGGCCACGCCCAAATGTCACATTTTCAAAATGATGGCACTTTCACCCCAATTTTCCAAATATTCTAAAACTTGGTATACTTGCCTCATTTCTCATTTGGAACAAAAAAGCCTCAAGGACCCATAACTTCTGCCCTAATTGATTGTCCTGTACAGTGAAAATTTGCCAAAATCTACAAAAGTCTTCTTCTCTTGAACCGTAGATCCAATTGACTTGACATTTGGTACCCATGTGTAGAATTGATGTCTTTCAATTTGTTACTTAGCAAAAATGAATACAATACAAAATGGCTGAAAGGTGCGTATTTATGTAAATGACCACATTGCCTCAATATATTAGTGTCAATAAACCAAATGTAATTTTGACGGATGGTTTTTCAAACCTAACATGCTTCAAGATGACATAACTATGTTGGCTTAAGAAAGCCAACATATTGTTATGTTACATACATTTATTATCATTATTATTATTAATACTATTTTACTTACTAAAATTTCAACAACCTTACCTCCAAGTGCTTTAATGCTATAAGTACCCAACTTGCCACAGACCTGGGGACTGTTCTGAAGTTTGCTGGAATGTCTTTTTTTACCTGATGCGACTTAAGATTTTTATATAAATGACGATCAAAAATGTAAAAAATCCCATTGATTTACCATGGCTGAGCAAAAATGCCCCCTCTACTGGATTAATACGGTCTACCAAATGCACTTTTACTGGAGAAATCTCTCTAATGGAGCAATTCCGTCTACTAGTGGGTGGAGCTCCCGACTTTCTAAGCTAGAAGAATTTTGCCTGCGTTTGCACAAAGGTATGTCAATTGTGTGTGTTTAATGCTTGACATTTGGAACATTCATGCGATTTTATACTATTCATCTCAACAAATGGCAAAACAACTCAAATAAATGTTTGTGAGCAGTTTTGTGTGAAACCGCGAGATGCGTCGCGTCTAACGCACGAGCCCCGATGAGAGTTACTGCACAAAGGTCAGTGAGATGTTTTTCTGCTTCCCAGTTTGAATATTCAAGCGATTTTACACTATTCAACTCAACAAATGGCATTACAACTCAAATAAATGTTTGCGAGGAATCTGAATTCGGGAATCATTATTGAATTCTGGCATTATTACGGGGGTCAACAATGGCGCTGTAATGTCCTTTCAGATGTATTGTTCTAAACAGCGGAAAAAACTTAAACAAAATACTGCGTCATTTTTGCCCATTCAGATACATGGAAGAGATCATTACAAACTATAAAAGGTCTACTGTTATTTGTGTACACTTACATTACAACAAAACCTTGAGCTTTTGTAAAATAACGAAAATAAACAGGGTAAACCGAATCTGTCTTTGCGATAATCTGTCTGATACACGTCAGAAAAAATCAAGTGAATCTCCGCGAACACTTATCACACAAACATGAAACATATGTCTAAAGAAAGAAGGGATGGACGGATCGATCCTAAAGTATCAATACTTCCGAGAATGATGTTTCATCTGCGTGTTCACTGACAGCACGCAATAGTGAGGCGTTCTAATTTTTACTCGCATCTTCAATGCGAGCAATGTTTGTCTGTTGTATGTGTTTTTAACACTTTCCTGTTTTGAACTTTCAAGCGATTTTACACCATTCAACTCAACCAATGGCAAAACAACTCAAATAAATATTTGTGTGAAACAGCGAGCAGCGTCACGTCTAACTCACGAGCCCCGATGAGAGATCGCATTCGCTTCTTCTTGCGTTTGAACGGACATTTTCATACAACAAAATGTCAAATTACATGATATATTGTGGAGTCTGTTTTGTCTCAAGTGAACATAAACAGTTGATGAAGAAATCGCGAATCTAAATCTAGTATCAACACTTCCGAGAATGATTATCAGCGTTGTGTCTGACAGCGCGAGGCATCTCATTTTTACTCGCATCTTCATGGAGGTTTGTCGGTTGTATGTAGTTTCACAATCTCAATCAATTCATCTCTGAAATGAATACAGATGTAACAGCACGAAAATAACGAGACTTCACAGTTCTCAAAAGATTAAACTCAATGAAACAAGCCGCACAGACTGTGCCTTGAATGAAATGCGTTTAAATTCCTCTTAAAGAGACAGTAACAATTTTCCAAGTAAATAAAAAGTAGGCCTACAAATGGTTTTTACCCCCAAAATAAATTTCTCTCATCGTATACTCACCCTCATTCCATCCCAGATGTGTATTATTTTCTTTCTTCTGGTGAACACAAATGAAGCTTTTTAGAAGATTATCTCAACCCTGTTGGACCTTTCAATGACTTGAATGGTGATCAGAACTCAGAAGCTACAAAAATCACATAAATGCAGCATAAAAGTAATCCATACCACTCCAGTGGTTTAATCCATGCCTTCAGAAGTGATATTATAGGTGTGGGTTAGAAACAGACCTATATATATATATATACTTCAAGATGACATCACTCTGAAGTACTGCGTAAAGAATATCCCACATTCTCCCTTAGGGGGCGCTACAGGCCATGCCCAAAATTCCCATTTTCTGGTCAAAAATGTTCTAATTTTGTATATTGATACTACAGGCCAACAGGAATCCACAAACCAAGAATGGCCCACATTCACCCTTAGGGGGCGCTAAAGGCCATTCCCAAATTGCACATTTTTTTGTCAAAAACTTTCTAATTTGGTACATTAATACTACAGGCCAACAGGAACCTACAAACCAAGAATGGCTCACATTCGCCCTTAGGGTGCGCTACAGGCCATGCCCAAATATCATTTTTTCAAAGTGATTGTATTTCCACCCCATTTATTTAGTTTTTTTGAAACCTGGTGAACATACCTCATTTCTCATTGTAAACAAAAAACCCTCCAGGATCCATAAGGTCCGGCATGATGGATTTTCCTGTACACTGAAAATGTTTAGTTTAGGATTCAGACAGAAAGACATGTTTTTTGGATTTTTTCATTGGGAGGGTTTAACCCCAACCCTCTATTGATCAATTTTAAATGATTTGCCATTTTGAGGAGGAATCGCATTGCTGCTTGCAGCTATATTTATTATTATTCTTCTCCTTGAGCCCCAATATCTCAAAAAGTCACTGGTCAAAAATTTTCTAAATTGGCACATTGATAGTCCATGCGAACGGGTACCCCCAAACCAAGAATGGCCCACATTCGCCCATAGGTGGCGCAACAGGCCACGCCCCAAAAAAATATTTTCAAAGTCATGGCCTTTCCAAGCCATTTGTCCAGTTATTCTCAAACCTGGTGTACATGCCTCATTTCTCATGGGGAACAAAAAAGCCTCAAGGACCCATAACTTCCGCCATGATGGATTTTCCTGTACAGTGAAAATTTGCCAAAACCTACAAAACTCTTCTTCTCCTGAACCGTAGCTCCAATTGACTTGAAATTTGGTACGCGTGTGTAGAATTGATTTCTTTGAAAACGTTACGTAGCAAAAACGAATACGATTTAAAATGTCTGAAAGGGGCGTGTTTATGTAAATGTCCACATTTAATCAATATATATGTCAATATATCAAATGTAATTTTGACTGAGGGTTTTTCAAACCTAACATTCTTCAAGATAACATCCCTTTGATGTACTGTGCAAAGAATTGCCCACATTCGCCCTTAGCGGTTCGCTACAGGCCACGCCCAAATGTCACATTTTCAAAATGATGGCATTTTCACCACAATTTTCGAAATATTCTAAAACTTGGTATACTTGCCTCATTTCTCATTGGGAACAAAAAAGCCTCAAGGACCCATAAGGTACGATTAAAAATGGCTGAAAGGGGCGTGTTTATGTAAATGTCCACATTTAATCAATATATATGTCAATAAATCAAATGTAATTTTGACTGAGGGATTTTAAACCTGACATGCTTCAAGATAACATCCCTTTGAAGTACTGTGCAAAGAATTGCCGACATTCGCCCTTAGCGGTTCGCTACAGGCCACGCCCAAATGTCACATTTTCAAAATGATGGCACTTTCACCCCAATTTTCCAAATATTCTAAAACTTGGTATACTTGCCTCATTTCTCATTGGGAACAAAAAAGCCTCAAGGACACATAAGGTTCTGCGTGATGGATTGTCCTGTACTGTGAAAATTTGGGGAAACATTGAAAAGTCTTCTTCTCTTGTACCGTAGATCCAATTGACTTGCCATTTGGTACCCATGTGTAGAATTGATGTCTTTCAATTTGTTACTTAGCAAAAATGAATACAATACAAAATGGCTGAAAGGTGTGTGTTTATGTAAATGACCACATTGCCTCAATATATTAGTGTCAATAAACCAAATGTAATTTTGATTGATGGTTTTTCAAACCTAACATGCTTCAAGATGACATAACTATGTGTGCTTGAGAAAGCCAACATATTGTTATGTTACATACATTTATTAATATTATTATTATTAATACTATTTTACTTACTAAAATTTCAACAACCTCACCTCCAAGAGCTTTAATGCTATAAGTACCCAACTTGCCACAGACCTGGGGACTGTTCTGAAGTTTGCTGGCATGTCTTTTTTTACCTGATGCGACTTAAGCTTTTTATATAAATGACGATCAAAAATGCAAAAAAATCCCATTGATTTACAATGGCTGAGCAAAATTGCCCCCTCTACAGGATTAATACGGTCTACAAGTAAAATCCCATTCACTTACATTGGCTGAGCAAAGAGGCTCCCTCTGCTGGAGTAACTCTGTCTACCAAATGCACTTTTACTGGAGAAATCTCTCTAATGGAGCAATTCTGTCTACTAGTGGGTGGAGCTCCAAGCCAGATGGATGTAGCCTGTGTCTGCACAAAGGTGTCAATTGTGTGTTTAATGCTTGACATTTGGAACATTCACGCGATTTTATGCTATTCATCTCAACAAATGGCAAAACATCTCAAATACATGTTTGTGAGCAGTTTTGTGTGAAACAGATGCGTCGCGTCTAACGCACGAGCCCCGATGAGAATTACCGCACAAAGGTCAGTGAGATGTGTTTTACTGCTTCCCAGTTTGAATATTCAAGCGATTTTACACTATTCAACTCAACAAATGACAAAACAACTCGAATAAATCTTTTCGAGCAGTTTGAAATCGGGAATATTGAATTCTGGCATTATTACGGGGGTCAACACTGGCGCTGTGATGCCCTTTAATTAGATGCATTTTTCTAAACAGCTGAAAAAACTTAAACAAAATACTGCGTCATTTTTGCCAATTCAGATACATGGAAGAGATCATTACAAACTATAAAAGGTCTACTTTTATTTGTGTACACTTACAATAACAACAAAACCTTGAGCTTTTGTAAAATAACGAAAATAAACCGGGTGCGCCTAATCTGTCTTAGCGGTCTGATACACGTCAGAAAAATCAAGTGAAACTCCGCGAACACTTTTCTTCAATGAACACATCTTCAATGCGAGCAATGTTTGTCTGTTGTATGTGTTTTTAACACTTTCCTGTTTGAACTTTCAAGCGATTTTACACCATTCAACTCAACAAATTGCAAAACTGTTTATGTGAAACAGCGAGCAGTGTCACGTCTAACTCACGAGCCCCGATGAGAGATCGCATTCGCTTCTTCTTGCGTTTGAACGGACAATTTCATACAACAAAATGTCAAAATACATGATATATTGTGTTGTCTGTTTTGTCTCAAGTGAACATAAACAGTTGATGAAGAAATCGGGAATCTAAATCTAGTATCAACACTTCCGAGATTGATTATCAGCATTGTGTCTTACAGCACGCGCTCCGTGAGGCGATCTCATTTTTACTCGCATCTTCACGAAGGTTTGTCTGTTCTATGTGGTTTTAACACTTTCCTGTTTGAACATTCACGCAATAAATAATGAGACTTCACAGTTCTCAAAAGATTAAACTCAATGAAACAAACTGTGCCTTGAATGCATGCGATAACCATCTCTTAAAGAGACAGAAACAATTGAGCTTTCGTCCTGAACATTGACATTCCAAGTAAATAAAAAGTACAAATGATATTTACCCCCAAAATAAATTTCTCTCATCATTTACTTACCCTCATTCCATCCCAGATGTGTATTATTTTCTTTCTTCTGGTGAACACAAATTAAGCTTTTTAGAAGAATATCTCAACACTGTTGGACCTTTCAATGCACTTGAATGGTGATCAGAACTCAGAAGCTACAAAAATCACATAAATGCAGCATAAAAGTAATCCATGCCACTCCAGTGGTTTAATCCATGCCTTCAGAAGTGATATTATAAGCGTGGGTTAGAAACAGACCAATATATGTATATATATATATATATATATATATATATATATATATATATATATATATATATATATATATATGATTAAAAAAAAATTGTATTTAAAAAAAAAACAAAAAAAAAAACATTTTTATTTTATTTACTATAAATACTCCTCCCTGCCCAGAAGGGATGATTTGGTTATGTAAATCACAAAAAAAAATAAAAAAAATAAAAAAAAAAACAGAAAAAGAACTCTTAAGAGAGAAGTGCCCTTCTGAAAGTCAAAGTAGTGATTTATAGTTAAAAAATGACTTAATTAATGATCTGTTTCTCACCACTTCTCATTTACTTACAACAGAGCTGAGATATTCTTCTAAACATCTTCATTCAATTTCAGCAGAAGAAAGTCATACACATCTGGGACTGCATGAGGGTGAGGAAATGATCAAATATCCCTTTAACATTCACTTATTTTTACAAAGCATGCAATGAAGTCTTAGGACAAAATGAAAATCTTAGTGAATGACGTATGTGGTATAATGACATGGAGAGCTTAAATAATTTTCAATTTATTGCATTTATTTAATATTTTTGCTGTGATCTTGTTTTATTGTTATAATCAAGTTCCAGTCTTGGTTCAAGGTTCGGTCTTTCTCAAGCCAACATCAAAGTTTGTCTTGACTTTTTTTTCTAGTTCTGAAGTACTATACAAAGAATGGCTCACATTCGCCCATAGTCGCTAGAGGCCATGCCCAAAATTAACATATACTGGTCAAAAATGTTCTAATTTGGTATATTGATACTACAGGCCAACAGGAATCCACAAACCAAGAATGGCCCACATTCGCCCTTAGGGGGCGCTACAGGCTATGCCCAAATTTCCCATTTTATGGTCAAAAATGTACTAATTTGGTATATTGATACTATAGGCCAACAGGAATCCACAAACCAAGAATGGCCCACATTCACCCTTAGGGGGCGCTACAGGCTATGCCCAAATTTCCCATTTTATGGTCAAAAATGTACTAATTTGGTATATTGATACTACAGGCCAACAGGAATCCACAAACCAAGAATGGCCCACATTCGCCCTTAGGAGGCGCTACATTTCCGCCCAAAATTCCCATTTTCTGATCAAAAATTTTCTAATTTGGTATATTGATACTACAGGCCAACAGGAACCCACAAACCAAGAATGGCCCACATTCACCCTTAGGGGGCGCTATAGGCCATGTCCAAAATTCTCATTTTCTGTTCCAAAATTTACTAATTTGGTACATTGATACTACAGGCCAACAGTAACACTCAAACCAAGAATGGTCCACATTCACCCTTAGGGGGCGCATCAGACCATGCCCAAATGTCATTTTTTCAAAGTGATTGTATTTTCACCCCATTTATTTAGTTCTTCTGAAACCTGGTGAACATACCTCATTTCTCATTGTAAACAAAAAACCATCCAGGATCCATAAGGTCCGGCATGATGGATTTTCCTGTACACTGAAAATGTTTAGTTTAAGATTCAGACAGAAAGACATGTTTTTTGGATTCCTTCAATGGGAGGGTTTAACCCCAACCCTCTACTGATCAATTTTATATGATTTGCCATTTTGAGGAGGAATCGCATTGCTGCTTGCAGCTATATTTTTTATTGTTGTTGTGTTGCTAAAACTGCATATAAATGTGATTAGAAATAAAAGAGTATTTAAATTAGCACACCAGAGACCAGAAAAATCACATGTTGGCTTTAATGTAACAGTCAGAAGTTATTTAAATATGTAACAAATAAACTTCATGGCATATATTTAACCACAGTTCCCCGTCTGTCGCTCACTTCGACGTCGTGTCGAAGAAGCGACACTAGGGGTCTCTCTTGAGCGCCGAAAGATGCCTCTGATCTATGAAAAAAGGCCAATAAGAGTTGGCGAACAGTATTTGCATACCCCGCCTCCGGATATGGATATAAAGGCGAGGGAAATACGCTCGTTCATTCAGTAATTTTCTTCGGAGCCGATGGTCATGTGTATGCTCTCAGCTGCGTGTAACACAACTGATCCTGCTTCTGATCCTCTGACGCTCTGCTGCTGTTGGATTTACGGCTCACTTCAGCGGCTTTTTATCTTCTCTGCCGGCGTGCAGTTTGCCCCTGGGCGCTTCGACAGCGCAGAGTTAAAAGAGTTCCATTTTAAAAGAGTAATATTTCTCCATAAAGAGTTTATTTCTCTGAAAGAGCAATACACAGTGGTGTTGAACGCCCTTTTCAGGGCGCGGCTTTATAAAGATGCCATTCAACCCCTGTGTAGTTCCTGGATGCGGTAGAGTGCTCTCCGCTTCTGACGGCCACAGGCGCTGTCTCGTGTGTCTGGGTGCCGATCAGACCGAGGCAGTGTTCGTGGATGGTTCATGTTCTCACTGCGAGAGCATGACCATGGTAACGTTGCGGTCGCGGCTTGCTTTCAATAGAAAGCACGCCACTCCAGCCGCCCCCCGTATTGCTCCTTCTTCCCACGGGATTGAGGACGATGCGGCTGGCGATGGAGGCGATTTGGGGAGGGCAGCGGGTGCGGTTCCGCCTGGCACGTCCCCTCGTACCACCCGCCCCCGACACGCTCGTTAACCTCCGTCCAGCCTCGAGGTAACGGCGACTCGCCTCCGGGGCGGTCCGCCTATCCTCTGGAGCTTGAAGCCGATGAGCTCACCGCTCCGTCGGAGAGCGCGGCATCTGACGCTGACTCCTTCCCTGGGCTGCTGCCTTCGGGCCAGGATGCGCAGATGTCTGACATGCTTGCCCGGGCTGCCGTCGGGGTGGGGTTGGACTGGAAACCTCCACCCTCCCCACACCCGTCACGGTTGGATGACTGGTTCCTGGGGTCTGGGCGCCGCTCACAGCCACACCCCACCCCCCCCCCCCCCCGGTCCCGTTTTTCCCGGAGGTGCATGACGAGCTGACGTCTTCATGGAGAGCGCCGCTCTCCATTCGTCAAAAGCCCTGCTCGTCCGCTCTCGCTACCCTCGACGGCGGAGAGGCCCACGGGTACACGGCGATTCCCCAGGTGGATAGGGCAGTTGCGCTCCATCTTTGTCCCGGTGACCCTACCACCTGGCGCAGATGCCCTGTACCCCCTTCCAAGGCCTGTAGGACTTCATCCTCATTGAACAACAAAGCCTACAGTGCCGCGGGACAGGCCGCCTCCGCCTTGCACACCATGGCCATCCTGCAAGTCCACCAGGCCAAGGCGCTCAGAGATCTGCACGAGGGTAGCCCTGACCCCGATGTACTGCAGGAACTGCGCTCAGCGACCGACCTCGCCCTCAGAGCCACGAAGGTCACCGCGCAGGCACTCGGGCAGGCGATGGCCACCCTTGTGGTCCAGGAACGTCATCTTTATCTCAACCTGGTCAAGATGCTTGAGGCCGACAAAGTTCGCTTCCTCGACGCCCCTGTCTCCCAGCTTGGCCTCTTTGGCGACACCGTCGAGGACTTCGCCCAGCAGTTCTCCGTGGTGAGAAAACAGACGGAGGTTATATCTCACATCCTGCCTCGCCGCAAACCTGCCGCCAAGGCCACTGCCCCGTCTGCTCACCGAGGGCGTCCCCCTGTGGCTAAGAAACCTGCTCCGCCTCAACCCGGGCCCAGCTCTCAGCCCCTGCGTCGAGCACACCGCAGGAAGCAGACGCCCCCTGTCTCCCGGACTCCCTCGAGGACCCGGAAGGCTCCCAGGCGGTCCTGAGATGGACGACCCAGCAACACAGACGTTATCTCCGGAGGTGGTAAGACCGCTCCGTCCCCCAGTTGAGGGCCGGGAGGAGAATCTTTTGTTTCTAAACAATTTCATTTGCCGCCCCCCCCCTTAGATGGGGTTGCGGTACCCACATTCTCAATAAAAGAGCTATTTCCTATGTCTCTGGGTCACCTGGCCCGCAAATGCCGTTCTCACAGCACTTTGCCCTCAGATCTCAACAGTCCTGGCTTCCTGGACACGGACCACCCGTCTTCAGCCCCACGACTGACCCCCTGCCGGGTGTGCGGAGCAAGGTAAGTGCTTTGAGTCTTTTCTCAGCACCTCAGCCGCGGGTCGCCCCGTCGCCGCCCAACGCTCCGAGAAGCCGGCATCCGCATACTCAACTACCTCGACGACTGGCTCATCCTGGCCCATTCGCGAGAGTTACTATGCGCACACAGAGATCAGGTGCTCAGGCACCTCAGCTGTCTGGGGCTTCAGGTCAACTGGGAAAAGAGCAAGCTCACTCCAGTTCAGAATGTTCATCTCTTTTCTCGGGATGGAGTTAGACTCGGTCTCAATGTCAGCACGTCTCACCAACGAGCGTGCCCAGTCAGTGTTGAACTGCCTTGCCGCCTTCAGGCCAGGCACAGTGGTCCCCTTAAAACTTTTCCAGAGGCTCCTGGGGCATATGCTGTCCTCCGCTGCGGTCGCGCCGCTGGGGTTGAGGCATATGAGACCGCTCCAACACTGGCTCCAGACCCGAGTCCCGAGATGAGCATGGCGCCACGGCACGCACCGGGTAACAATCACCCCCGCCTGCCGTCAAACATTCAACCCCTGGACAGACCTCTGTTTCTTACTACAGCAGGTGTCCAGACGCGTCCTGGTCACTACCGATGCCTCCAGATTGGGTTGGGGCGCCGTTTGCAATGGGCACGCAGCCTCAGGCCATTGGAAAGGGGCCCAGCTGCGTTGGCACATCAACTGCCTCAAGTTGTTGACCGTCCTTTTGGCCCTGCGGAAGTTTCTCCCGTTAATTCGGGACGAACATATCCTAGTCAGTTCGGACAGCACCACTGTGGTTGCGTACATAAATCGCCAAGGCGGCGTACGCTCCCGCCACATGTCACAACTTGCCCGTCGTCTCCTCCTTTGGAGCCAGCACCGACTCAGGTCGCTGCATGCCACTCACATCCCCGGCAACCTCAATGTGATAGCGGACACGCTGTCACAACAACGCTTGCCTGGCGGAGAGTGGAGGCTTCACCCCCACCCCCCACTCGGTTCGGCTGATTTGGGAATGGTTCGGCAAGGCCCAGGTTGACCTGTTTGCCTCCCGAGAGACCTCCCACTGCCCGCTCTGGTACGCCCGTTCAGAGGCTCCCCTCGGGGCAGATGCACTAGCACACTGCTGGCCGGTGGGGCTGCGCAAGTACGCATTCCCCCCAGTGAACCTTCTTGCACAGGTGCTGTGCAAGGTCAGGGAGGACAAGGAGCAAGTCACTCTCGTGGCTCCTTACTGGCCCACCCGGGCCTGGTTCTCGGACCTCGTACTCCTCGCGACAGCCCCTCCCTGGCGAATTCCCCTGAGGAAGGACCTTCTTTCTCAGGGACGGGGCATGCTCTGGCATCCACACCCAGACCTCTGGAACCTCCATGTCTGGCCCCTGAACGGGACGCTGAAGATCTAGCTGGTCTACCACCCACGGTCGTAGCCACGATCAACCAAGCCAGAGCCCCTTCTACCAGGCAACACTACGCCCTGAAGTGGCGTCTGTTCGTCAATTGGTGTTCTTCCCGGGCACAAGACCCACAGAGGTGCGGAGTTAGGTCGGTGCTCCTGTTCCTACAGGAGAGGTTGGAGGGGAGGCTGACCCCGTCCACCTTGAAGGTGTATGTTGCCGCTATCGCAGCTCACCACGACCCAGTAGATGGCAAGTCTCTGGGTAAGCACGACTTAATCGTCAGGTTCCTAAGAGGCGCCCGGAAGTTAAACCCCTCCCGGCCAAACCTGTTCCCCTCCTGGGATCTCTCGGTGGTCTTCGCCGGTCTTCAGAGATCCCCTTTCGAGCTGCTAGAATCAGCTGGGCTCAGGGCTCTCTCTCTAAAAACGGCCCTGCTGATCGCGCTCGCCTCCATCAAGAGGGTCGGGGACCTGCAAGCGTTCTCTACTAACGATACTTGCCTGGAGTTCGGTCCGGCAGACACTCATGTGATCCTAAGACCTCGACCGGGCTATGTGCCCAAGGTTCCTACCATGCCCTTCAGAGATCAGGTAGTGAACCTACGAGCGCTGCCCCGGGAGGAGGCAGACCCAGCCCTCTCACTATTGTGTCCGGTACGTGCCTTGCATGCCTACCTGGAACGCACCCAGAGCTTCAGGCGCTCTGAGCAGCTCTTTGTCTGCTTTGGAGGACAGCAGAAAGGGAACGCTGTCTCCAAACAGAGGTTGTCTCACTGGGTGTTGGATGCCATTCAGTTGGCCTACCACACCCAGGCTGCGTCACCCCCCTTACGGGTTCGAGCCCACTCTACTAGGAGCGTGGCATCCTCATGGGCACTGGCGAGGGGCTCCTCCCTAGCAGACATTTGCAGAGCTGCGGGCTGGGCACCTTTACGAGATTTTACAATCTCAGGGTTGAGTCAGTCTCGTCCCGTGTTTTCTCAGGTCCGAGCCCGTAGAACTCGGTACACGTCGACGGTCTGACCGGGTGAATCGCTTGTCCCAGCGCCATTTCCCTCTGCCAAGGCAAAACAGTGCGCTTCTTTCCCAGAGGACCTAGGTCCCTGGTTGATTCCTCCCTAGCCCTTTGGGCCCGCAGCAGTTCAGCGGAGGAACTTGCTGGTCCAGTCCACTATGGGTACCCCAGGCTACCCCTACTGGAATAGGTGCTCCACAGATCAGGCCTCCTACGGGACTCCTCCTGTGTGTACTTCCACGGTATGGTCACCTTACGAGCTGACCCGCGTCTCCCTTAGGCAGTCTTTGGCTGCCCTCCGGTCGCCGTGTTGTAGTAACTCCCCCCTCCTCGAGGTTGGATCTACCACAGCGCCATTCTTCCCACATGTGACCCAAGAGGCCATGTGATGTATTTTGCCACCTCTACCTCCCCTTTCGGGTGGGTGTGGCCTCCGCAGGGTCTTTTCCCCCTGAAAGAATAGGAATTCGGGTAAGACCCCCTTCCCTCGATGCGGTAAGGGCCCCGGCTGCTCTTGCTCTATGCCGAGAAAACATAGAGAGAAAAGAGGCCCAGCCAGGCTTGGCCCGTTCCCTAGTTGGGAGCGTCACCTTGTTCCCCCCTAGGGTAATCAAAAGGATTCTGACGCTTTTTCGGGGCATTGGGGAAGAGTACGTGCAGCCTGAACACTGTTGGTCGCTTGTGCACGTAGAAATACCTGCCCGCTTCTGTGTCAGCAGTACACGTACATGGCTCAGCGCATGGCGAGTTTTGAAGTGGACCCCTAGTGTCGCTTCTTCGACATGACGTCGAAGTGAACGACAGACAGGGAACGTCTCGGTTACGTATGTAACCTCCGTTCCCTGATGGAGGGAACGAGACGTCTTGTCTTCCTGGCCACGTCGCTGAGCCGAGCCGCTGAGGTGCCCGGAACACTCCCGGCTCCTCAGAAAAATCCTGAATGAACGAGCATATTTCCCTCGCCTTTATATCCGTATCCGGAGGCGGGGTATGCAAATACTGTTCGCCAACTCTCATTGGCCTTTTTTCATAGATCAGAGGCATCTTTCGGCGCTCAAGAGAGACCCCTAGTGTCGCTTCTTCGACACGACGTCTCGTTCCCTCCATCAGGGAACGGAGGTTACATACGTAACCGAGACGTTTACTGAGTAATTTCCTTATTTGTGTCAACATATCAAAACAACAGTTGTGAAAAAGAAAATGTAATAAAGATGCACATACACTCCCATTGATTCGACATTCAATAGAAGATTTAGTCCAAAAGTGTGCACATTAAGGTAAGGTAAAGCAAGGCAAGTTTATTTATATAGAACATTTCATAAACAATGGTAGTTCAAGGTGCTTTACATGAAAATGTTATATATATATATATAAATCTGATATCAGATTTTTTAGTTTGCGTAAGAATCCTGGCAGTAACCTTTTGAATGAGCTGCAGCTGTCATTCAAGGTCATGAGGAGGACAGATCAATATTAAGAGAAATATTGATGTATTCACATTTGTTTATTTTACATTTCTTCAGAAAGTATTGTCATTCATGTCCACTGAATGACACTACTCTTTAATACTCTCATATTGTGTATTCAAGTTATAGTTATATGCATACAGAATGCATACAGAATACAGAATCGCTGTTATATCTTCTAATGTCCATATGCCAAAAATGTTTTTTACAAGATTTGTTTTTACAAGAATAAACTTATATTTCATTTAAAACAAACAAAAAAAAAAATTATGAACAATTCCTGTATAATTGAAAATGTATTATTTTACCCAAAATGTGCTTGTCTGTATTTTTATGTTTATTTGAGTATTGTGCTGTTAGCTTAACAACATGCTAACAACAAACATTCTAATGACATAAATTCAACAAGTTAGTGCAGTCCAAATTGGTCATTTATGAGGTTCTATGAAAGCATGCCTTAAGCCCAAAGTATTCTTTGGTTAGATGCGTATGCTAGGCATCTGTGTACAGGATGTGTGATGCAAATTTAGTCATCAGTAGAAGCTCGAGCACTTAACACGTGTGGCCCGATATATCTAACATCATGTACTCTGAAAGTACAGGATGTGCATGTGCCTGGAACCCTCACAATTGAGCTGTTTGTGCAGGATGTGAGATATAGCAGTCGTAGTGTGCATGTGCCAACCGCCAGTGTGTGCACGCAGTCAAATTGAGTATACTGTATTTTGAAAGGCTGAGCATTCAACTGTAAGCATTCGCTAAGCGTTCACGTCAAAACTGAAGTATACTTTGGGCTGTAGAAGGCAGCTACCTGGACAGTGGGCAGTGAGGCAGCTCACTTGGTTTTGGAAAAGAGTTTAGGATTTCTTATAAACTGTTTATAAGGAATGTGCACTGGAGCCATCTTTCTAAAAGTTGCCCACTTAAATCACCCAATCACTGTCTCCTGCTCTGCTTTACATCACATCTATTCTCTCCACCACTTCTCCTTTCCTCTCTCAGTGAGCCCCCATTGTGAGCAAAGATCCCAGCACTGGGAAAAGCCCTGTGGTTTGTGGAGAGCTCTGAGTTGATAGGGTTCTTAGTCTAGAAAATGAGAGACTGTGGGTGACGGCCTAGAAATCCCCATGAGCTGTGTGTTTCTGTGGTGATGACAGCCCCTGCCTGAGATGTCTGCTCAAAAAGCTAACACACACTCTTCTAAAAGTCCACATGCCAATAATGTTATAGTCTCAGAATTAGTTTTCAGACTTGAGATATCAGTGAGAATCAAATATTTCAGCACAGCCTAGAAAACTAACTAAATGATCTGTCATTCCTTAGCACACAGTGTAAGAACTGTTAAAGACTAGGACAAGCTAAAAAGATGTCACTCTTTGAACAGGAGATGTCATGTCAGAGTGAAGTTACAATCAAGGGATGTGGATACAGTTATTTCTCTCTTAATAAAGTTCCCTGTTGTCAGAAGTGCTAGTATCCTGTCAAGCTCGGGAATTGGCTTCCCAAGCTTCTGTCTTCTTGTAATCTCATCGTTCATGCTATGCAAACAACATAAGCACATTACGTGTGTACGTCTCACAAATAGATGGGATAGATCCGAAACCTTAAAAATACAGACTTATCAGGCAGGATCCAGAGGTAGGAAGGCATCAAAGTACCTAAGAAAAAAAAATTAAAAAAAGAAGACAAGAAACATTCCTAAAACATAAGCAAAGACTTGTCTTAATTTAAAATTACAAAGTTAATTTGATCCTTTATCTGGATCATGTACATACAGTCCATGCAGTATGGGCCCCTGTCTCTACAACGACCCCCCCTCCCCCATCATATTTATTTCTTTCGTGTTTCCAGAATGTTATTAAGAGTATATCCTCTGTTTAATGACACTTACAGGCTGAACACTATTTAAGAGGTGCTAGCTTTCTGTTTAATTTACTGCAGGCACACCAATTAGCCCTTTCTTCATACTGTGTCTAAAGATCACACACAAATGTCAGGATTAGAAGTCACGTACATAAGACAACAGTAAGGCTCATTTAGAGTACAGTTTAATGGTGATGTTCAGAGAGGGGCCTGCTAAGAGTTCTGCAAAAGATATAGGAATTTATTTGTAATAATCTGATAAATACTGTTAATTTAAACTGGTTTTATTTCTTTAATGTAAATTATCTGCGCAGATTATGCTGTATGTAAATGTATTTATGAAGCAGTAACCAATCATCTCGCTCATAGAGAGTGACAGTTTAGTTGCACAGACCTGACCCAGTTTGAACACTATCTCCTGTCTTTACAAACACAGTTTTGCCTCGACGAGGAAATCAACTTGATGGTTGGATGACTTTGCTGCTGAGTAATCAAACATCTCTCTCTGTGTGTGTGTGTGTGTGTGTGTGTGTGTGTGTGTGTACGTGCACCTCTTTTGGCTTCTGGAGTTTTATAGAGAGGAAGGTAGGAGAAAGCTAATTAAAATGTTACTAATGGAGTTTGGAATACTCTGTGGCAAAAGGAAAGCTCTTATCTTTTGCAACTTTAGACTTTTAAAACTGTTTTCCTTCTGTTTATCATCTTCTCATTACACTCAGTAACAAGTATCATAACAGGCCTAGCAGAAATATTTCTGAAAATCTTTAAAAGTCCTGTAATTTCAGATCTATCATTGATTTCTGTGAAACGGAAGTGTGTGGTTGCTTTGATCTTTTTGTTCTCTCCACCCCTATTTTCCAGCTTTAACTTACTTCATGCATTGCATGTTAAATGTCCATTCACTTAATTGCAATTATACAGAACTTCATAACTAAATATATGCCATTTAAGCGATATTACGAAAATGTAGTGGAGTACCTGCAACCCCTTTAGCCATGACTATATTTACAATATAGTACAGCTTTAGGTACCATATTTGCTTTTTAAAACCGTTTCTACATAATACAAATATTAATGACACAAATTGTCATTAAAAGATTATTTTCATTTAGTAATTATGTCATTACTCTGAAAACTTTTGCCAGAAGAAATTGTCCCTGACATGTTAAGTAAGGTTAATAGTGAGCCTTTATTTTGATCTTTACACTGCAAAGGTTACAAAGAAACTGGATCGTAAGCGGCATATACTGCATACATAACAAAAAAACACAGAATTTTAATTCTGCACAGGTGCCATTAATGCATTTGCACAGAAATTACAATTTAAAAAATAATTTTATGAAAATAATGTTTTAAATATGAAAATTATAAATATATAAATAAATGAATCAATTATAAGCAAAATATGAAAATATAGATTATAAAATACATACTCTGCCACAGAGTGGCTGCACTGATGCTGCATTTCATTTATACATATACAAAGCAGCATCATAGAGGCCTTTGATACTACAGACTAAATTGGTTCATGGCTGGCATATTTTAATTCAGCTTTAAGGCGTCATGTGTCTTAACACAGAATTATGAGGTGTCACTTAACAGCCTTAACTCGGCTGTGTAAAGATGCTGGGTGCTGTGCAGTGATATACACAGTAGCTAGGTAAATAGGTGTTTCAGGTCATAGCTGTAACTATACAAAAATGTATCTTTTAGCTTGGCGGAAACCCTGTATTGACCAGTTACCATCAAGAACCACATCGGTTTTGTTATAATGTGTTAGCTTCATGAAGATTTTGAATGCCTCACCTCCGACCTCAGTCTCAACTTTTGAGCTCTTTTGCTCTTCGCTGCCTAATTTCCTCTCTTCCTGCTTCTTCATCTACTCTCTCCCTCCCTCCCAACATATCTCTCTTTTCCCCCGCACTCCCTCGATTCCTGCTGATGATGGCATTCATGGACTCAACAGTGTCTCCTTCTGCAGACACCACTGATGTTCACAGAGCAGATGCAGCAGGATGTCATTATGGTCCTAAAGTTCCCGTCCAACTCGCCTGTCATCCACGTGGCTGTCAAAATGCAGCCAGGCCTCACCAACACATCCATCATCACCGTCACTGCCAACCGCCTCTTTGCCGTCAATAAGTGGCATGGACTTACTGGTGAGCGATATAAATTATACAGTAAAGGTATTTGGTAACACTATTTATATTGCAGAAAGATTTTACTGTTGAAGATGTAGTCAGTCTAATAAGTCATGTGGTCTATTCATTTACTCTCAGTTATGCTGGTCAAGTGTGGCTTTATCCCTCTCAACTCTTTGGATAATCATCAGTTCCTTGGACATTGATATCTCTGCTTGGATCAGATGATCCAATGATCCAAGCAGACACTTCCTCTGCCTTGCATTCAGCTTCCTGTCCACCTATATTTATCAGCCTCTTCCTTATTTTATGTTTATTAAAGATCAGTTGCATAGAGGAAGGTGCTAAGAGACTCTCACCAGAGAGTGGGAGGGCGGGAGGTTAAACTTTACATTTAGAAGCTCTACTCAGGTACAACTGTTTTAGATGATGATATATGTACAACAAAGGCTGATAACAACAAAATATTGTCATTTTTAGAATTTACATGAAAAAAAGTTAATAAACAACTCCACTCTTGAAGTCACAACATAAATATTCACACAGGAAGTTTTACGAGCTTACAGAACAGCGATTAAGTTGTTTCCATTCCACATGAAATTGTGATAGCATGTAAAAAACCTAGGAACTTTGATCGGTTTTCCATAAATTGTTAATTTTTAGGGAACAGTCATGTAAGGTTTTAGCATTTACATGACATTACACATTGTTGACTTATTAAGCATAATTGTCTAAGATTGTGTATGTAAATGAGTGTGTATCTAAATGTAGTTCCCTGTCTGTCACTCACTTTGACGTTGTGTTGAAGAAGTGACACTAGGGGTCTCTCTTGAGTGGAGAATATGCCTCTGGTCTATGAAAAAAGGCCAATGAGAAGTTGGCAGACAGTATTTGCATACCCCACCCAGGACATATGGGTATAAAAGCGGGGAAATACGTCAATACGACCGAGTCGATGGTCGTATATGCAGCCAGCTGCGAGTCACACACCAGTTCCTGCCTAACTGTTCCTCCGACGCTCTGCTTGCTGTTGGATCTGCGGCGCACTTCAGCGGTTTTTCTCCTTCTCTGCACAGCAGTGCAGCTTGCCCATGGGCGCTTCGACAGCGCAAGAGAGTTAAAAGAGTTATAAAAGAGTGATTTTATCTATAAAAGAGTATTTTCCTCTAAAAGAGCTTTTCCTCTAAAAGAGCCTTTTCAGGATGCGTATTTTTAAATGTGTAGTTCCTGGATGCGGTAGAGTGCTCTCCGCTTCAGACGGCCACAGGCGTTGTCTCGTGTGTCTGGGCAGCGATCACACCGAGGCAGCGTTTGTGGATGGTTCATGCTCTCACTGTGAGGGCATGACCATGGCAACATTGCGGTCGCGGCTCGCTTTCAACAGAAAGCACGCCACTCCAGCCGCCCCCCGCGTCGCTCCTTCTTCCCACTGGATTGAGGATGATGCGGCTGGCGCAGGAGGCGATCTGGGGATGGCAGCAGGTGCACCTCTGCCGGGTACGCCCCCTCGGACAACCCACCCCCAGCACGCTCGTTGACTCCCATCCGTGCTCGAGGTAACAGCGGCTCGCCTCTCGGCCAGCCTTCTTATCCTCTAGAGCTCGAGGTGGATGATGATGCCTCCCCTGGGCTGCAGCCTTCAGTCCAGCACGCCCAGGCTGAGGCTGACATGCAGATGTCTGACATACTTGCCCGGGCTGCCACCGGCGTGGGTTTGGACTGGAACCCTCCGTCCTCCCCACAGCCATCGCTGTTGGATGACTGGTTCCTGGGGTCTGCGCGCCACTCACAGCCTCGCCCCCCCGCCTGGTCCCGTTTTCCCCAGAGGTGCACGATGAGCTGACATCTTCATGGAGAGCACCCCTCTCCACTTGTCACAAAGCCTGCTCATTTGCTCTCGCTACCCTCGACGGTGGAGCGGCCCATGGATATACGGCGATTCCCCAGGTGGATAGGGCTGTTGCGCTCCATCTATGCCCTGGAAACCCTACCACCTGGCGGGGTCGCCCTACACTCCCTTCTAAGGCCTGCAGGACAACATCATCATTTACTGCCAAAGCCTACAGCGCCGCTGGACAGGCCAACGTTCCCATCAGGGAACGGAGGTTACATATGTAACCTAGACGTTAATTGACTAGTGCGTGCATGGCACAATTTTGAGTCAAGACAGCGTGGTGATATGCAGGACAAAATGTATTTGTGGGAATCTACGTTGTCCACAAGTTTTACAGTTTATTGTTTTGTTCCATGTCTTTTATTATTATTAGTGTGCTGTGGTAAATGGCTGTTCCATGAATTCTATAAATAAGCATGCTGATGGTACAAAAGATTAAATCTATTTATCATCTGTCCTCTTTCTCTATTTCTCTCTCTTTCTCCCTGTCTCTCTTAGGTCATCAAGGCACCTCTGTGCAAGACCAGCAGCACCAGCTACCAGTGGAGATTGACCCTTTGATAGGTCTGTGACTCGTCAGTCGTCAGCAGAGTGATTTCTGATTGACTGTAGTGAGTTGTGAGTGCTTGGCCCTTAGGAGGAGTTCAGTGCTGTTTTTCACCCAACCACCATTCAGTTTGAGATCAGCATTTGCATGCAAATTGGAAAGCAATGAGCTGTGGCTTAGCCTGTACATAATCAGTGCTTTCTCTCTCCCACTCTCTGTCTCTTTCTCTTTCTCTCTCTGCCCTGTCAGACCGAATTAATATGAATGGTGTAATAATGTACTGATTGAAGCCACGTGGCATATGCTGTCAGGACAGTATGACCTCCTCTCTTTCCTCCGACCTGTTGATGAGAAAGAAAAGAGGATAGAGTGATGAGAGGGAGATTAGGATGTGTGGAAACATATTGCTGAAGCCTTTCTGATTTCTCTCTCTCTCTCTCCTTTTTCTGTTCTCATTCATATACAATCAAAATATATGTGTGCCTCCTGATTTCTCTGTTTGTCTCTTCGTGGCTGCCCTTACAATGCTTACCCTTGTCTGTATGAATGTCTGCAGCTAAGCTTCATCAGCCTTTAAAAAAATTATTTGTCACTCCTCATCTGTCCCATTCTCTCTTGCTCCACAACCTTCATCACTACCTCACTTAAATCATATTTGAGCCTTTTTGTATTCCTTCTTTGTGAAGTGTCTGATTGTTAAGAAACATGAATTTGCATTTCAGTTGCAACTAGTGACAGTCAGATAGAGGTGAGACTGAATAGATTATATTTGGCTATTTCAAGATTATCAGCATTGGCCAATATAGGCCTGTCACGATTATTAACTAATCATCTGATCTAGTTTACTTATCTAACCAAAGTTATTTGAGATAACCATGATTTTTGTGCAATTAAAATTTTAATGCACAAATAAGGGAATTTTTAGCAATTATATAAATGCCATCAATGGCACATTTGTGACATTCAATTTCACTTGAACTTAGAGCGTCACTGAGCAGCAGCGCAGATGTCAACCAGAGCAGATCCTGTCTGGAAGAGCACGTGAAGCATTTCATAAGCACTCTGGTGAATTTGCCATCAGCAGAGGCTCATACCAATCTCCCGTCAAAATATAAACAAACAAATATAAACTCTAATAATGAACGTAAAGCACTTCAGCTTCACTTTAAACGACCGTGTAATGGCACAATCATAGTTCCTGGTCATTGTGGGTTCATACACATTGTTACAGAGGTGGAGACGCACCCATACTTTATTTCTGTGGAGTGATAAAATCATGAAATTTAATTATAAAGGTTTTGCTTCATGAGAAATCAGAGTTTGTGGGTTTAATTAAAGAGCAAATAAAATAATGTGTGAAAGTGAAGAAATGTGGACAGAAATATTTTACTATATATATATATATATATATATATATATATATAATATAAATCTAATAAAATGTTTTTACAAAAAAAAATATATAAAATAAATTATGACTTCCAAAAACAGTGTGGATGTGATCCAAAAAAATACATATTTTAAGTATTTAGACATATTTTGATATTTAAAACAATTTTTCATGTCATTCATTAAGTTTTCAAAGCCTTTAAAGGAAATCATATATCCCTATTTTATTATTTGATTTATACACTACTGGTCAAAAGTTTTGAAACACTTACTCAATCTTTATTATAATTTTTATTTTTCACATTTTAGAATAATTGTAAAGTCATCAAAACTATAGAATAACAAATAGAACTATGTTGTGACTAAACAAAATCCCCCACAAAAAAAAAAATCAAAACTGTGTTATTTTTTATGCATCTTCAATGTGCCACACTTTGCCTAGGATTTGCAGACATGCACTCTTGATATTTTCTCAACCAACTTATTGAAGTATCACCCTGGGATGCTTTTTAAACTGTATTGAAGGAGTTCCCATCACTTCTGGGCTCTTATTAGCTGATTTTCTTTATTATTTGGTCCAAGTCATCAATTTCAAAAACGTATTTTTTTATATTAAATTTTAGTTTTATAATGAAATAAATTAATAAGGTGGCACAATTATATTTTTGTCTAACATTTAAGCATACGCCTTAAGAGCAAAAGATATTTAAGATCATGAGAAACATTTCAGTCAAGTGTTTCAAAACTTTTGATCGGTGGTGTATATTTGAAGTTAAATATTTCAAAATTACTTCTTAAGGTGTATGAAGCATGCTATTATGACAATTTATATGACAATTAATCGTCATCGCCCTAAAACTGACTTAAAACTGAATATTCATCATAATCTCAATTATTTGTTTGACAATTAATCGTTAGCAACATTTCATAATTGTAACAGCCCTATAGCATGTCATTTTAAAGATGGACTTTGTAATTTCTTCATCATCAAACAGAAATGCTTAAATTTCTGTTTTTACATTTCATCTGCAGAACAAAAAAAATAGTTTGAACTTCTGTTTATCGCACAAACCGATAATCCCGCCCCAAACTCACAATACTACAACGAAGTTGCTGTGTCAGATTGGACAGGTTGCTCAAAACAAACAGCGATTTTTATAGCACTACAGCCACACACTGTTTACAGTAGTGATGGTAAGATTGGATAATTTTACTGACATGAATCTTTGAGTCTCGTTCAGCAAAATGAACAAATCTTTTTTTCAAGTAATTTCGTTCATTTGAGCAGAGTTAAATTAAAATTTTATATTTCCTTTACAGCGCCTATGCGGTTTTCAAGTAACAAACGAACGGAGGTTGTGCAATGCACGTGCGCGGCCAACACAAAATGAATGAATCACTCTCTGAGACTACTCATTTTTCTGAGTCACATAAAAGATTCATCGAAAATGAACAAATCGTTCATGAACAACCCATCACTAGTTTACAGTTTATAAGGAAATCAGTCTACAAATGGCTGACATATAGTTTCCTCTAAATAATAAGCTGTGATAGGAGAAAGTATTTTAACATTAATTGTCTTCAGCTTTTACCAATAAACAGAGGTGTATAAACTAATCTCCCAAATTTCCAAATTTCCTAAAACATTTAGTTAATTTTTATACATTATAACATTAAATCTTGTGTAATTGTTCTAAAGGTGCATATTACCATGTTTTGAATTGCAGCTTTAATTAGTTTTGATTTGTTTTTTTATTTTATTTTTATTTTTACTTAAAATGTTTAAGATGAGTCAGAAACATTTCTCTCTTCCATCTCCCTTTCATAGCTCATGTACTTTTCCTGCTCCAAAATGTCATGTATGTATTTACATGGCCTGCATTCCATACAGATCACACGTTTAAACACAGTAAATTCTGCATGACTGTGCTGTTGATAATTCATTCAATCTGTGAAGCATAGATGCAGTGCTGGAGTGTGTCACGAGTGTGTCTGGGCATCACACACCTGATTCTGAGTAGTCTGGCCCTTTTACTCCATCCCTTTCTCTCTTACACATGCACACTGTCAAATGTGTTAAAAAAACAAAACAAAACAAAAAAAAACATGTAATTTACAGCTTGTGGGCCAGATCATTTTTTATGATTATTTTAGTCTTTTCTTGTGACAAAAGTTGCTGTTTTTCAAACCCTTAGGGCCAGATTAAAATGTGAACACTCTCTTAATGTTCTGTCTTTTACTGCTTTATATATTCATTCATAAATCACGTGCTCATGCACATTATTTATGAAAAATGTCATATTTTAAAGGTTTATAATCACTTAAGAAGTTGTCAGGAATTAAATTACCAGACATTGCAATAGACCTTTAGGTTCAAAGCTGTCTCTACATCTCTACAACACTCTCTTCTTATGTACATGTATCACTATCTGTGTTTCCTGCTGTCTCTTTTTGATCTATTACAATTTTTCAATTTCTGCCAACAGTATTTGCCTCATTTCACTCTGTTCTCTCATACTTTCTGACCAGTAAAGTATGTAGTTTGTAGCTCTTCACCTTTATAGCACTTTTACACCTTTTTACACTTTCAGTTTTTACTTGTTTGACTACTGACTCACTCTCTCTCTCTATTTACAGCTAGTAATCTGGGCACTCACAGGAGTTCAGAGTATCCAGGTAAATGCTCAATGTTTTGTCATCACGACTGACAACCAATTCATCTTGCTCTGCGGCTTCTGGAACAAGAACAAGAGCTTCCTGATACAGGTAACCACTATGACCCCCCCCCCCCCCCCCCCCCCACACACACACTCTGCCTCTGCTGAGACACCTCCCCCTATTGCAATACACAAAAGAAAGGGTCAAAAGTCACAAATGAGCCAACAGACTGCATTACAACTCCATCACCCCTGAGCTCAAATAGATTTCTCATCTCAAGGATGGACCTTGACTCCTCACATGAGGATGAGGCTCAGAATGCAAGCAATGCAAGCAGAACTCAAATGTTAATAGAATTCCAACACACAGAACCCTGTAAGACTCTGAGATGTACGGTAGGAAGGTAGGTAGGATGGAAGGAAGAAAGAAAGAAAGAAAGAAAGAAAGACAAAGACAGACACTGCACTACACTCTGTGATCTGACTGCAGTTAACCACAGACAGGTGGTCATTACACTTCTCAGTCAAATGCTCCCTCTTACTCTGATGCAAATACACCCAAACTTTAGCATATGCATGCAGCACTCCAAAACCAATATTTACACTGCATAAGTATTGGGGAGCATGTGCACTCATCTGGTGTATGTAAATGACACAGCAGACAGCATCATCTTAGTGGAGTCATTCACTCGCACTCTGCAGTTAGTAGATTGACAACCCAGTAAAGTTCATACTTGTTCTTTCAGGTACAGAGACAGAATTTCTTTTAGATATTTATTTATATTTCCACGAATGTGTAACAAGCCATAAAACTAAAATATGCTCGAGTTCATACTCTTTAGGCTTGGGGTCAAAAGCAATTTTGATGTGGTTTTTACTAGTAACCATTATGCATTAAATATTCACCACTATGCCAGCTTGGGTAACATGCATAACATTTTGAAATGCCAAGTGCTAAAAAATACCTTTATCAAATAAAAACATGCAAACCAATTTAACAGTTTATCTACTTGAGGCAGTGATGACCACAAAATTACCAAACATCGAATGTTTGTTACCCTGTATGTAAACATGGAATTTATTGTTACCCCTGTATAGACCATTTTACATCTATGTTTCTTAGATGTGCTTAAATCACCACATTTTACCTAATTATATTAACACACGTTATAGTTGTACTTTTAATTTTATAAATGCTCATTCTGCAACATTACCTTTAACCATTGTGCGTCAATAAAAAAATAAGTTACTTAGAGGTCCTTTGTGGACAGAAATGTTCATCAAAAAGCTGCCATTAAAATATTATACATTCATATGATGAATTCATAAAAATGAATTATTTTCCATATAATAAATGCTAATGGGAAATTTTTGAGGGGGATTAAAACAGTCAGGGATATGTCAATGATTAGCAACAACATTGATTTTAATGCATTATTATTTTTGGTGCAGTGTCAGATAAAAAAAAACAAACAAACAAAAAAAAAACCAGTACCTTAGAGGACGAAAATGTCCATGTAAAATAAAATGCAATAAAAATATTATATATTAATATTATTATCCACTTTCACTGACAAAGATTTTTTAATCAACATCAGTCCTGATCATAACTACTAAATATTAATTAATTTCCCAGTTTTTAACCCATTAAATGCCAGTATATATTTACATAATGCCTCTGTTGTTCCCCGTCTGTCGCTCACTTCGACCTTGTGTCGAAGAAGCGACACTAGGGGTCTCTCTTAAGCACCGAATATGCCTCTGATCTATGAAAAAAGGCCAATGAGAAGTTGGCAGACAGTATTTGCATACCCCGCCCCCGGACATACAGATATAAAGGCAAGGAAATACTACAAGTTCATTCAGAAATTTTCTTTGGAGCCGATGGTCATGTATGCAGCCAGCTGCGAGTGACACACCAGAATCCTGCTTCTGTTCCTCTGACGCTCTGTCTGCTGTTGGATCTACGGTGCACTTCAGTGGCTTTCTCCTTCTCTGCACAGTAGTGCAGTTTGCCCCTGGGTGCTTCGACAGCGCAGAGTATTTGAAAGTGTTATAAAAGAGTTATATTCTCTATAAAAGAGTTTATTTCTCTAAAAGAGGAAATACTACAAATAACTGTGGCCAAGAAACACCCTGCTCCGCTTCAACCCGGGCCCAGCTCTCAGCCCCAGCATCGAGCACACCGCAGGAAGCAGGCGCCCCCCATCTCCCGGACCCCCTTGAGGACCCGTAAGGCTCCCAGGCGCTCCTGAGACAGTCGACCCAGGGACTGAGTTGTTAGCTCTGGAGATGGTAAGACCACTCCGTCCCCCGGTGGAGGGCCGGGAGGAGAATCTTTTGTTAAATTTTCATTTGCCGCACCCTCTAGACGGGGCTGCAGTACACACATTCTCAATAAAAGAGCTATTTCCTTTGTCTCTGGGTCACCTGGCCCGCAAATGCCATTCTCACGGCACTCTGCCGCCAGATTCCAACAGTCCCGGCCTCCTGGACACGGAACACCCGTCTCCAGCCCCACGACTGTTCCCGATGAGTCTAGAGGACGCCTACCCTAGACCTCCTCCTCAGTCGCTATCCCGCCCCCTGCCGGGTGTGTGGAGCAAGGTAAGTGCTTTGAGTCTTCTCTCAGCACCAAAGCCTCGGGACGCGTCATCGCCTCCTGATGCAGCCCTACCTGCTCCGCCCCACTGCGAAGCCCCGCCAGGTATGTCAAAAATAATCGTCCCCTTGGTGCCCCTAGCGCGGAGTTTGGATGCGTGGCTCTCACTTCCCAACCCGTCTCGCTGGCTGGCCTGGACCATTCGACTTGGTTATGCAATTTAGTTTGCCAGGCCCCGCCCCCCCCTTCATGGGCGTCCGCTTTTCCGTAGTACACGGCGAACATGCCCAGTCTCTGTGAGCGGAAATCGCCACTCTTTTACTCAAAGACGTGATAGAGCCTGTCCCTCCAACCGAGATGAAGAAGGGTTTCTACAGCCCTTACTTCATCGTGCCCAAGAAAGGCGGTGGCTTACGACCAATCTTGGACTTGCGAGTTTTCAACCAAGCGTTGAACAAAGTTCCATTCAAAATGCTCACGCAGAAACACATCTTATCCTGCATTTGACATCTAGATTGGTTCGCAGCCGTAGACCTGAAGGATGCGTACTTCCACGTCTCAATTTTGCCTCGACACCGCTCCTTTCTGCGGTTCGCGTTCGATGGCCAGGCATATCAGTACAAAGTCCTCCCCTTCGGCATGTCTCTGTCCCCTCGCGTCTTCACGAAAGTCACAGAGGCAGCTCTTACCCCGCTCCGAGAAGCCGGCATCTGCATACTCAATTACCTCTATGTCTGGCTCATCCTGGCCCACTCACGAGAGTTACTATGCACTCACAGAGACCAAGTGCTCAGGCACCTCAGCCATTTGGGGCTTCAGGTCAACTGGGAAAAGAGCAAGCTTACTCCAGTTCAGAGCATCTCTTTTCTCGGTATGGAGTTAGACTCGGTCTCAATGTCAGCACGTCTCACCAACGAGCATGCGCAGTCAGTGTTGAGAAGCCTCGCCACTTTCAGGCCAGGCACAACAGTCCCCTTAAAACTTTTTATATGGCATCTGCCGCAGCAGTCGTGCCGTTGGGGTTGATGCATATTAGACCGCTTCAGCACTGGCTTCAGACTTGAGTCCCAAGACGAGCATGGCACGCACCGTGTGACGATCACCCCCGCCTGCCGCCGAACACTCAAACCCTGGACAGACCTCTGTTTTCTACGGGCAGGAGTACCTTTACAGCAGGTGTCCCGACGCGTCTTGGTCACGACCGACGCCTCCAGATCGGGTTGGGGCGCCGTGTGCAACAGGCACACAGTAGCAGTCCGTTGGAAAAGGGCCCCACTGCGTTGACACATCAACTGCCTGGAGTTGTTGACTGTCTTCTTTGCCCTTTGGAAGTTTCTCCCATTAGTTTGAGACAAACATGTCCTGGTCAGGTCAGACAGCACCACTGCGGTAGCGACTCAAGTCGCTGCGTGCTACTCACATCCCCGGCAAGGCTTCAACCCCACTCGGTCCAGCTGATTTGGGAACTGTTCGGCAAGGCCCAGGTAGACCTGTTTGCCTCCCGAGAGACCTCCCACTGTCCGCTCTGGTACGACCATTCAGAGGCTCCCCTCAGGGCAGATGCACTGGCACACAGCTGGCCGGCGGGGCTGCGCAAGTACGCATTTCCCCCAGTGAGCCTTCTTGCACAGGTGCTGTGCAAGGTCAGGGAGGACGAGGAACAAGTCACTCTTGTGGCTCCTTATTGGCCCACCCGGGCCTGGTTTTCAGACCTTGTACTCCTCGCGACAGCCCTTCCCTGGCGAATTCCCCTGAGGAAGGACCTTCTTTCTCAGGGATGGGGCATGCTCTGGCATCCACACACAGACCTTTGGAACCTCCACGTCTGGCCCCTGGATGGGACACGTAAGATCTAGCTGGTCTACCACTCGCAGTCGTAGCCATGATCAACCAAGCCAGAGCCCCCTCTACCAGGCAACTTTACGCCCTGAAATGGCGTCTGTTCGTGAATTGGTGCTCTTCCAGGGCAGAAGACCCACAGAGGTGTGCAGTTAGGTCAGTGCTCCTGTTCCTACAGGAGAGGTTGGAGGGGAGGCTGTCCCCTTCCACCTTGAAGGTGTATGTTGCCGCTATCGCAGCTCACCACGACCCAGTAGACGGCAAGTCTCTGGGTAGGCATGACTTAATTATCAGGTTCCTAAGAGGCGCCCAGAGGTTAAATCCCTCCCGGCCAAGCCTGTTCCCCTCCTGGGATCTCTCGGTGGTCCTTGCCAGTCTTCAGAGATCCCCCTTTGAGCCACTAGAATCAGCTGGACTCAGGGCCCTCTCTCTAAAGACAGCCCTGCTGATCACGCTCGCCTCCATCAAGAGGGTCGGGGACCTGCAAGCATTCTTTGTTAGTGACACCTGCCTGGAGTTCGGTCCGGCAGACACATATGTCGATTTCCTAAGACCCCGACCGGGCTACGTGCCCAAGGTTCCTACCATGCCCTTCAGAGACCATGTAGTGAACCTGCAAGCGCTGCCTCGGGAGGAGGCAGACCCAGCCCCATCATTGCTGTGTCCGGTAGGCGCCTTGCGTGCCTACCTGGGCCGCACTCAGAGCTTTAGGTGCTCTGAGCAGCTCTTTGTCTGCTTTGGGGGACAGCAAAAGGGAAAGGGACACCGGGTGGTGGATGCCATCCTGTGGCCTATCACACCCAGGCCGTGCCACCCCCCCTACGGTTTCGAGCACACTCTACAAGGAGTGTGGCATCCTTGTGGGCACTGGCTAGGGGTACCTCCCTAGCAGACATTTATAGGGCAGCGTGTTGGGCAACACCTAACACCTTTGCAAGATTTTACAATCTCAGGTTTGAGTCAGTCTCGTCCTGTGTTTTCTCAGGTCCGATCCGGTAGAACTCGGAACACGCCGACGGTCTGACTGGGTGAATCGCTTGCATCCAGCGCCCTTTCCCTCGGCCAAGATGAAACAGTGTGCCTTCTTTCCCAGGAGATCCCTCACAGGTCCCTGGTCGATTCCTCCCTAGCCCTTCATCGGAGGAACTTGCCGACCCAGTCCACTACGGGTACCCTAGGCTACCCTGTACTGGAATAGGTGCTCCACAGGTGCCCTCCGCAGGGTCTTTTCCCCCTGAAAGAATAGGAAACTGGAAAGACCCCCTTCCCACAATGTGGTAAGGGCCCCAACTGCTCTTGCTCTATGCCGAGAAACATAGAGAGAAAAGAGGCCCAGCTAGACTTGGCCCATTCCCAGGTTGGTAAGCGTCGCCTTGTTCCCCTCTAGGGTAACCAAAAGGATCCGGACGACTTTTTTGGGGCATTGGGGAAGGGTACGTGCAGTCTGAAACACAGTTGGTCGCTTGTGCATGTGAAATACCTGCCCGCTCCTGTGCAAGCAGTACACGTACATGGCTCAGCGCATGGCGTGATTTAAAGTGGTCCTTAGTGTCGCTTCTTCGACACAACGTCGAAGTGAGCGACAGACGGGGAACGTCTCAGTTACATATGTAACCACAATTCCCTGATGGAGGGAACAAGACGTCGTGTCCTTCCGGCCACGTCGCTGAGCCGAGCCACTGAGGTGGCCGGACACTCCCGGCTCCTCAGAAAAGTCCTGAATGAACTTGTAGTATTTCCTTGTCTTTATACCCATATGTCCGGGGGCGGGGTATGCAAATACTGTCTGCCAACTTCTCATTGGCCTTTTTTCATAGATCAGAGGCATATTCGGCACTCAAGAGAGACCACTAATGTCGCTTCTTCGACACGACGTCTTTTTCCCTCCATCAGGGAACGGAGGTTACATACATAACCAAGACGTTTTTAACACACATTTCTCAATGCACGCCTACAAAACACACTCTGACATCCATACCAACACACCAAATTTTAACTGCATCATTTATTCAATTGGGCTGCAGTGTTCTGTAATACAGAAATCCGAAAACAGGAAAATGCATGTATTTGCTCCATAGGCTAAACATGAGAAAAATGGCATCATCTGGTGGAAAATATAAAAAATTAAAAAGGCTCTAGAATGAAAGCATAATATCATAGAATTCATGATGTTACGCTTTATTGGCACTGGGATCAAATATTGCAAATATTGGTTCAATAGTGAAATTTTTGTCCTGAAGGTCCTGAGTGTAACTATTTTGTGTACACAGTGTATTATAGATGTTTTTTATGTATTTGAAATATTAAAATCCCCCCAAAAATACACACCTTTGGCTAAATTTATGCCGTTGGCATTAACACTGCCACAATGAACAAAAAAACAAAAATGAAAAAGACAAAATGTCCCAAAGGTCCAACAAGGGTTAATACAATCTATAATAATGTGTTCAAAAATCAACCCCTTTTAGCTGGTACGTATGCAGTATTTTAATAGCACCATCAACTGGGTGCTCTCAATTTGGAGAACCTGCACAATACCATCACCTCCAGTGAACTACTTTTTTCCCCTGTCCTAATGAACATTAAAAATATATATAACATTGAGAGATTCCTACATTAAATTCTTATTCAAAATGAGAATGAAAGGTAGTTTCTTCCAGTAACCCCTGTGCCTGAAAAAGCATGTATTTTCCTTTCTGCAGGATCAGACCTTGTAGTTGAAAAAAAATTGTAAAATGAGTTGCAAATAGCTTGGTGCTAGCAACTCCAATGGCAAGGGCTTAATTTCTTAGCAACCGACAGATAAATAAAATGTATACCTGATAAAAACATTTGCCAAATGCATAAATGAAAACATGTTGTGCATTGTACAGAAAGTTTTTCCCACTGGTCTAAGCAAAGTCCCTTCATTTGTGTGTGTGTGTGTGTGTGTGTGTGTGTGTGTTTTCAGGTAAACTGACACAAATTTTATTTGGGCATCTTGTTGTGGTGACGTTTCTGGCCTGCTCTGAGTCATACATTGGTGGAGACTGCTACATTCTCTTCAGCTCCAGAGACACCACACTTCTACTCTGGTACTGGAACGGCAAGCACAGCAGTATCGGAGAGAACCCTGGGAGTAAGTTACATACATTTAGACAAAGGCGTGTGTACGCATGTTTTCCTTTAATTAAATCTCCATAATATCTGGTCAGATTGTTTCATCAGCATTAACACTCTGGAGTTTCTAGATTTCTTGATGTTCCTCACATAGAGAATTCAAGAACAGTGAACAGTCCCAACCAGTGCTTTACAAACGCACATAGGAAACGTTTACATGCAAGTGACAATATCAATGCAATGCAACAGTGTTAAAGGCTCATTGTTCATACACACACACACACACACACACACACACATACACACACACACACACACAGACACACATTCCTGTGTGTTTTTTGTCAGGGCCAGTGTAATGATTTACAACTCACTCTTAGAAGCTACAACTAGTTTCATCTGACCACAGCAGGTCTCTGCCCAGCAGATTGAGTTTCAAGCTAGGATCACACCATAAATGGAATCAGCCTGCATACGTGCGAGTGCGTGTGCGAGCGTGTGCGTGTGTGAGTGAGTCAGTGAGTCAGTGAGTGAGTGAGTGAGTGAGTGAGTGAATGAGTGAGTGAGTGAAAGTGTAGGCCAAAGACAGTGAGAACACTCAATAAAAGAGAAAAATGCCGCTGGCTTCCCCTGCACTCACTAATCATATGGGTGCTATTTTGATCAAATCCCTGTACACACAAACACACAACTTCCCCTTTGCTAATTTGGAGGTTTTGGATGCTCCATGTGCTGGGACAGGATTTATGACTAATTGTGATTTGGTTAATGAGCGCCTGCAGATGTAAATATGACAAGGTGGATAGTAAACATCAGTGCCATTCAAGTGACTAAGAGTTGAAAGTTCAGGACTTTCAACTGAAGTCAAATGACATTTTTCAAATTTGTCTCACAGGTCGAACATTAGAGGACATGCTTTGTTAATATCCAAACCATCATTATTTTCAAATATTAAACATTTGAAAATTCAAAGCTAAGAATTTTCCAGTCATATTTTTCCCTCAAGATGATCAGTTGTCCTCAGTGCAGATATTGATTCAATGTAAAAGGCCTGTGTCTGGTTACTAATGAGAAATTTGTCAGTATTGTTGTCTCAATTTAAAGGGATAGTTTGTCCAAAATTTTTATTTTTCTCGTTATTTATTCACCCTCATGCCATCGCAGATGTATATGACTTTATTTTTTCTACAGAACACAAACAAAGATTTTTAGAAGCATATCTCAGCTCTGTTGGTCCTTACAATGCAAGTGGATGGTGAAAAGACCTTTGATGCTCCAAAAATCACATAAAGGCCACATGAAAGTAATCCATGTGAAACCAGTGCTTAAAGGAATGTTCCAGGTTCAATACCAGTTAAGTTAAATCGACAGCATTTATGGCATAATTTTGATTACCACAAAAATCTATTTCGATTCATACCTCCTTTTCTTTAAAAAAAAAAAAAGTTCCTTTCAATGGAAGTGAATGGAGACAATAAAAGTGAACGTGGCCAATTTTGGAGGGTTTAAACAGAAATGTGAAGCTTATAATTTTATAAAAGCACTTGCATTAATTCTTCTGTTAAAACTTGTGTATTATTTGAGCTTTGAAGCTGTTTAAATTGTACATTATTTTGTCATTACAGTCAGTATTCCAATCCCATTTACTATTATACTGTTCGTGTGTGTTTGTGTGTGTTTGTTTTGTGTGTGTGTGTGTGTGTGTGTGTGTGTGTGTGTGTGTGTGTGTGTGTGTGTGTGTGTGTGTGTATTATAGTAGCAGAGTAGATATTCACACAGTCCAAAACCACAATGTGACATCCCAGTACAAATCTCTCCGACTCAACAATAATCAAACTCGAGTCTCTCACCTCCAACAGCACAATTTTTCATTGGCTCCTTAACACTTAATGAGCATGTTTATGAGTTTGCTACATGTCTGTAGGTCAAACCAATCACATGTTAGCTTTGTTTTCAGGCTTTTTAATATTAATGAGCATTTTAAATCAAAATAGCATACTATTATACTATTCGTACTATTACATACTATACATGCATACATATAGTATATAGTATAGAGTATGAATTGCAAATGATCTGTATTCATGGAATACCTGTATGACCTACAATATTTGGCATAATGTGACATACACAATACTGTATGACACAATGCAATGTATAAGACTACATTTTACATATTGTTACAATTTATAACACGTTTTTTTTTTTTTTTACTCATAATCTATATAACATAATTTTAACACATTTTTAATTTGAAAATTGAATGGATACAAATATTTATGATTCCATTGACCGCACTGCCATCTTGTGGCAGAATCATGCAGAACATATTGATGAAACCTGATGTTTGAAGAACCAGTCCGATGCCATTTTAGTTACAACTAATATGTTCAAACATATTTTTGTTGTATTGATTTATGTGATGTATATAATCACACATATGCTCTTTTTTTGTCTCTCTATGGGCACATAATACTCTCTAGTGCACATTTGCAGTATAGATAAATAGTATACGGTATGTAGGTATTAGATTGCAATCAGATGTTGTCCTAATGCGAACCAAATGGTGGCCAATGACACGAGGTTAAACGATACACCAATATATCAGTTTTATTGATCTTTTCAGGGCACAATCCGACATCAGGCTTTAATCCCCAGAGTTGTAGGGTATAACTCAAAGCTGAGACATTTAGAAAGTTTGCCACCTAATGAAACCTATACATCTACACTGAGAGAGAGAGAGAGAGAGAGAAAGAGAGCGTGAGAGTGAGTGAGCGAGTGAATTTGTGTGTGTGAGTGAGTGAGTGAGTGAGTGAGTGAGTGAGTGAGTGAGTGAGTGAGTGAGCGTGTGAGTGTGTGTGTGTGTGTGTGTGTGTGTGTTTGAGAGAGAGAGAGGCCAGCTTGGTTAAATCTAGTTAAATGTGTGTGACTGGTTTATGTGTCCAGGTAGGTAGAGCCAATTCATTAGTTCATTAAATAAAATTTTTAACATTATTTCGATTTGCTTGATTTAGCTTATCATTTGCTTGAAATTTTTAAAATATAGTATTTATGAAAGGAATGAACTTCCTTAAAGCTAAAATGTGTAACTTTTTGATGTTACAATACTGCCTCGTCCAGCACAGAAATTTCACACTTTAAATAATAAAATTCAATAGGCAGTGGCCCAAAAGGTATTTGGTCACTTGAGAAACACTTCAAAATGTCTGAATGTCATTCCATTAGATCAGGTGTTTTCAAACGGGTCCAGGGATACCTAGGGGGCTGCAAAGGACCGCTAGGGGGTCCACAGAAAATATGAAAGATTTTTTAAATGTATTTTTCAGAGCAGTAAAAATAAAGATTAATTGAATATGTTTAACATAATTTTTTATGCAGTGACTGCTTCATTCAGCTTTCTAAAGACTAGTCAGAAATTATGAGAATAATCAAGATAATGTTATTTTAAAATCTGTCTATTTAATGCAGAGTAAATATTTTACAGAATAAAATTATTTGTTTTGGCTTGAGTACAATGACAGTATGAAGACAAATTATTTAATTTAGCTAATTTTGTCTTTATTATCTCATGTTTACTATTTTTCACAGAATAAATGGGTATAAATTTAGGAAGGGGTTCCTTATTATTGATTAATTATGTTATTAATTAATATATATATATATATATATATATATATATATATATATATATATATATAAATGCATATACAAATATTTGCTGAGAAAGCCCCTCATATAACAATAATTCAATATATAATGATGAAATATATATATATATAAAATAAAAAAATATTCAGATAATTAAAATGCATTACATTCTTGTGGCAGTAGAGTTAATCATTGATAAGACCATTCAAAAAGCGGCTTTAGAATACAATGTATTGTTTACTACCATATTATTGAATTATTGATATCATTGGCATACAGTTCACAGCAATCCATTTCACAAGTGAATTTGTTAATCAGTTCGAGATATATTATGAGGGCTTGTTTAAGGACCCATAAATGTACACCTGTGTCAGACATTTTTTATTTATTTTTTTAAAACAAGCCAGGGGTATACATAGTACACAATACTACAGATATATTTTACAATAATGCCAAGACATTATATTCATTACATGGTTTTCGATGCTTTGGAGTTGTTGGAGTTACAAAGAGTATTTAAATAATATTTCAAGTCTTTACAAAAAAGTGCAAATAATGGCTTTATAGACATAAATTTACACTTATGTATAAAAAACTTGCCAAGAAAAATAAACAGATTAATCAGAAAATATTAACTTATCAAAACTGTGAAAACCAAATAAATGTCCTTATAAAGCAACGAAAAACTAGTTAAAATAGAGGTACATACAAACAAACAAAATTTCTCCAAAATACTACAGCATGGGCACATTCCCAAAAAGGGGGCAGATTCATCTACAGCAGTACAGAAGGAGCAAAGTGGATCTATTTCAGGGAGCATGTTTCTTAAATAAAGATTGACTGGGTAAAAACGGTGTAACAGTTTAAAGGACACCTCCTTAACCTTGTTGGTAATTAAATATTTGTGAGGTAAAGACCATATGACCTGCGTCAGACATGCTTGTGTCGCGTCTAGGGTGTGTTGCTTCAAGTTAAATATAGTTTAATACTCAATCCTTAAACACATCTTGAAATCCCTTAATTTGCATTTGCGCTCCTTTAAGTGTTTTGAACACAACGTAATGCATTTTTGTGTTGTGTGTCCGCTGAAGGGTTGTTAATGTTTTGTTCACTGTAATAAACTGTGTGTTGCTCATACAGCTGAAATTTCACTTACTGCCATCTGGAGTAAACAGGTGGTTCTACAAGCTTGCATTTCTCAGGAATTTCTCAGGAAAGCATTGCGATTAATTGTGTACATTTTTTTAACACGTAATTTTTTGTAAAGGTTAATCGCACGTTATTAACGCGTTAAATCGCCTGCCCTAATATATATATATATATATATATATATATATATATATATATATATATATATATATATATATATATATGTACATACTGGCTGCCAAAATGGGTGACAGTGAAGGCCGTGGGTCTCGACAGACCAGACAAAGGCTAAGGCTAGCTCTAGGGACGTGGAACGTCACCTCACTGGGGGGGATGGAGCCGGAACTGGTGAGGGAGGTGGAGCGTTACCAGTTGGATCTGGTGGGGCTTACTTCGATGCACAGTTTTTGCTCTGGATCCGTACTCCTGGATAGGGGATGGACTCTATTCTTCTCTTGAGTTTCCCAGGGTGTGAGGTGACGGGCGGGTGTGGGGATACTCATGAGTCCCCGGCTGAGCGCCGCTACGTTGGAGTTTACCCCGGTGGATGATAGTGTCGCCTCCCTACGCCTACAGGTTGTTGGGGGGAAAACTCTGACTGTTGTCTGTGTATATGCACCGAACAGCAGTTCAGAGTATTCCGCCTTCTTGAAGACTCTGAATGGTTTCCTGAATAGGGCCCCAGTAGGGGACTCTATAGTGATGCTGGGTGACTTCAACGTGCACGTGGGAAATGACAGGGACACCTGGAAAGGCGTGATTAGGAGGAACGGCGTCCCCGATCTGAACCCGAGTGGATGTTTGTTATTAGACTTCTGTGCTAGTCATGGATTATCTAAAACAAACACCATGTTCGAACATAAGTATGCTCATAAGTGTACGTGGTACCAGAGCACACTAGGCCGAAGGTCGATGATAAATTTTGTAATCATGTCGTCAGATCTGAGGCCATATATTTTGGACACTCAGGTGAAGAGAGTGGCAGAGCTTCAACCGATCACCATTTGGTGGTGAGTTGGGTTAGGGGGTGGGGAAAGACACTGGACAGGCCTGTGAAGCCCAAGCGAGTAGTGTGGGTTAACTGGGAACGTTTGGAGGAGGTCCCTGTCTGCGAGATCTTCAACTCACACCTCCGGCGGAGCTTTTCAGGCATCTCTGTGGTTGGGGACATTGAACCGGAGTGGGCAATGTTCAAAGCTTCCATTGCCGAAGCCGCGGTGGAGAGCTGCGGCCTCAAGGTTTTAGGTGCCACAAGGGGTGGTAACCCTCAAAGGTCTCCGGAGGCAGGTGCAAGGTACAGACAGGCCGAAGGGCTGCGGCCTCTGCTGTGAGGGAGGCAAAGCAGTGGGTGTGGGAAAAGTTCAGAGAAGCCATGGAGAAGGACTTTCGGTCCGCACCAAAGTGCTTCTGGAAAACCGTCCGCCACTTTAGGAGGGGGATATGGGGAACCATCCAAGCTGTATACAGCAAAGAAGGGACGCTGTTGACCTCAACCAAGGAGGTTATTGGGCAGTGGAAGGAACACTTTGAAGAACTCCTAAATCCCAACACACCCTCTATGCTAGAGGCAGAGCCAGAGGCTGATGGGGGATCAGATTCTATTTCCCTGGGGGAGGTCACTGAGGTAGTCAAACAACTCCGCAGTGGCAAAGCCCCGGGGATTGATGAGATCTGACCAGATATGCTGAAAGCTTTGGATGTGGAGGAGGTGTCATGGATCAACATTGCGTCGAAGTCTGGGACAGTGCCTAAGGAGTGGCAGAACGGGGTGGTGGTTCCCCTCTTCAAAAAGGGGGACCAGAGAGTGTGTGCCAACTGCAGGGGTATCACACTTCTCAGCCTCCCTGGTAAAGTTTACTCCAAGGTGCTGGAGAGGAGGGTTCGGCAGATTGTCGAACCTCGGATTGAAGAGGAACAATGCGGGTTCTGTCCTGGCCATGGAACGTCCAAAGCATGAGCTGTATCCGGGTCCTCGGCACGAAGTCGAGTTTGTTCCATGTGGGAGTTGGTCTCCGCCAAGGCTGCGCTTTGTCACCAATCCTGTTCGTGATATTCATGGACAGGATATCGAGGCGTAGTCGGGGTGGGGAAGGTGTGCGTTTCAGTGGGCTGGGGATCTCATCGCTGTTTTTTGCAGATGATGTAGTCTTCATGTCATCATCGGTCCGTGACCTTCAGCTCTCACTGGATCGCTTGGCAGTCGAGTGTGAAGTGGCTGGGATGTGGATTAGCACCTCTAAATCTGAGGCCATGGTTCTCAGCAGGAAAACGATGGAGTGCGTACTCCGGGTAGGGAAGGAGTTATTGCCCCAAGTGAAGGAGTTCAAGTACCTCGGGGTCTTGTTCACGAGTGAGGGGAGAATGGGGCGGGAGGTTGGCCAGAGAATCTGGGCAGCGGGGGTGGTATTCCACTCGCTATATCGCACTGTTGTCACGAAAAGAGGGCTGAGCCGGAAGGCAAAGCTCTCGATCTACCGGTAAATTTTTGTTCCTACCCTCACCTATGGTCATGAAGGCTGGGTCATGACCGAAAGAACTAGGTCGCGAGTACAAGCAGCCGAAATGGGCTTCCTCAGAAGGGTGGCGGGATTATCCCTTAGAGATAGGATGAGGAGCTCAGTCATCCGTGAGGAGCTCTGAGTAGAGCCGCTGCTCCTTTGCGTGGAAAGGAGTCAGTTGAGGTGTTTTGGGGATCTGGTAAGGATGCCCCCTGGGCGCCTCCCTAGGGGGGTGTTTCAGGCACGTCCAGCTGGGAGGAGGCCTCGGGGAAGACCCAGGACTTGGTGGAGAGATTCCATCTCCACACTGGCCTGGGAACACCTCGGGGTCCCCCAGTCAGAGCTGGTTAATGTGGCTCGGAATAGGGAAGTTTGGGGCCCCCTGCTGGAGCTGCTGCCCCCGCGACCCGACTTCGGATAAACGGTTGAATATGGATGGATGGATGGATGGCTGCCAAAATTTTTGAATAATGTACAGATTTTGCTCTAATGGGAAAAAAAAATCACCAATGTAGCATTCACAAAGTGTAGTCAGGACATTATTGATGAAAAAAGCATCACACCACTATTTGAAAAAAGTCATTTTTGATCAAATCTAGACAGGCCCCATTTCCAGCAGCTGTCACTCCAGCACCTTATCCTTGAGTAATCATGCTAAATTGCTTATTTGTTACTTGAAAATCACTTACCATTATATCAGACACAGCTGAAAGCTATTTGGTTTGTTAAATGAAGCTTAACATTGTCTTTGTGTTTGTTTTTGAGTTGCCACAATATGCAATAGACTGGCATGTCTTAATGTCAATATTAGCTCAGTGGCGAAAAAAAGAAACAGCTTTCTCTAGAAACTCATCAGTCATTAATTGTTTTGCTTGAAATTGATAACAAACTGAAGATTTAATACAAAGTTGTACTCTACAGTCTTCAAAGACAAAGGACAACTGGCTCTAACAAGGACAGCATGACATGTGGAAGGCCCAGATACAACTAAACAAGAGGAGAGGTACTTCAGAGTCTCTAGTTTGAGAAATTGATGCCTCACATGTCCTCAGCTGTTTCATGTACAATGGTAAAGTGAAGACTTAGGCCTTTGCAAAGAAAAAGCCACTTTTGAAAAGGTTAGAGTGGGCAAAGAAACACAGATATTAGGCAACAGATAATTGGAAAAGAGTGTTATGGATCTTAACCCCATTGAGTTTTTGTGGGATCAGCCACAGTAAGGTGTGTGAGAAGTGCACAACAAGACAGCCACATCTATGGCAAGTGCTACATGAAGCGTGGGGTGAAATGTCACCTGAGTATCTAGATAAACTGACAGCTAGAATGCCAAGGATCTGTAGAGCTGTAAATGCTGCATGTGGAGAATTTATTGATGAGAACTCTTTGAAGTAGTTTAAAAAAAAATCTAATTGTAATAATAATTTTTCATGTTATTAATGTTCTGACTATACATTGTGATCAGTTGAATGCCACTTTGATGACAAAAGTACAAATTTATTTACATAAGAGAAAAATCAGTACATTATTCAAAAGCAATAGGGATAACCGCACCCTGGAGAGGATTGTGAAACAAAACCCATTCAAAAATGTGGGGGAGATTCACAAAGAGTGGACTGCAGCTGGAGTCAGTGCTTCAAGAACCACCACGCACAGACGTATGGAAGACATGGGTTTCAGCTGTCACATTCCTTGTGTCAAGCCACTCTTGAACAAGACACAGCGTCAGAAGCGTCTCGCCTGGGCTAAAGACAAAAAGGACTGGACTGCTGCTGAGTGGTCCAAAGTTATGTTCTCTGATGAAAGTAAATTTTGCATTTCCTTTGGAAATCAATGTCCCAGAGTCTGGAGGAAGAGAGGAGAGGCACAGAATCCACGTTGCTTGAAGTCCAGTGTAAAGTTTCCACAGTCAGTGATGGTTTGGGGTGCTATGTCATCTGCTGGTGTTGGTCCACTGTGTTTTCTGAGGTCCATGGTCAATGCAGCCATCTACCAGGAAGTTTTAGAGCACTTCATGCTTCCTGCTGCTGACCAATTTTATGGAGATGCAGATTTCATATTCCAACAGGACTTGGCACCTGCACACAGTGCCAAAGCTACCAGTACCTGGTTTAAGGACCATGGTATCCCTGTTCTTAATTGGCCAGCAAACTCGCCTGACCTTAACCCTATAGAAAATCTATGGGGTATTGTGAAGAGGAAGATGCGATACGCCAGACCCAACAATGCAGAAGAGCTGAAGGCCACTATCAGCGCAACCTGGGCTCTCATAACACCTGAGCAGTGCCACAGACTGATCGACTCCATGCCACACCGCATTGCTGCAGTAATTCAGGCACAAGGAGCCCCAACTAAGTATTGAGTGCTGTACATGCTCATACTTTTCATGTTCATACTTTTCAGTTTGCCAACATTTCTAAAAATCCTTTTTTTGTATTGGTCTTAAGTAATATTCTAATTTTCGGAGATACTGAATTTGGCATTTTCATTAGTTGTCAGTTTTAATCATCACAATTAAATGAAATAAACATTTGAAATATATCAGTCTGTGTGTAATGAATGAATATAATATCCAAGTTTCACATTTTGAATGGAATTACTGAAATAAATAAACTTTTTGATGATATTCTAATTATATGACCAGCACCTGTATATAGTTGAAGACAGAAGTTTACATACACAAATCAGTCATTAAAACACATTTTTTAACCATTCCACAGATTTCATATTAGCAAAATATAGTTATGTTATATATATAGTTACTTTGTGTATGACATGAGTTATTTTTCCAACAATTGTTTACAGACAGATTTTTTTCACTTTTAATTGACTATATCACAATTCCAGTGGGTCAGAAGTTCACATACACTATGTTAACTGTGCCTTTTAGCAGCTTGGAAAATTCCAGAAAATGATGTCAAGCCTAATTTAGCATCTGATAGTCAATGTATCTGTACCTGTGTATTTATTTTAAGGCCTACCTTCAAACTCAGTGACTCTTTGCTTGATATCATGGGAAAATTCAAATAAATCAGGCTCAGAAAAAAATTTATGCACCTACACAAGTTTGGTTCATCCTTGGGAGCCTGAAGTTACAACATTCATCTGTACAAACAATAGTATGCTAGTATAAACACCATGGGACCACGTAGCCATAATACTGCTCATGAAGGAGACGCATTCTGTCCAAGAGATGAACGGAGTTTGGTGTGAAAAGTGCAAATCGATCCTAGAACAACAACTATGGACCTTGTGAAGATGTTGGAGGAAAGAGTTAGACAAGTATCTATATCCACAGTAAAACGAGTCCTATATTGACATATCCTGAAAGGCTGCTCAGCAAGGAAGAATCCACTGCTCCAAAGCCACCATAAAAAAGCCAGATTAGAGTTTGCAAGTGCACATGGGGACAAAGATCTTTTTGGAGAAATGTGCTCTGGTCTGATGAAACAACAATTTAACAGGCTTGCAAGCCAAAGAACACCATCTCAACCGTGAGGCATGGGGGTGGCAGCATTATGTTGAGGGGGTGCTTTGCTGCAGGAGGGACTGGTGCACTTAACAATATAAATGGCATCATGAGGAAGGAAAATTATGTAGATATACTGACGCAACATCTCAAGACATCAGCCAGAAAATTGAAACTCAGTCACAAATGGGTCTTCCAAATGGACTGTGACCACAAGCATACCTCCAAAGTTGTGGCAAAATGGCTTAAAGGCAACAAAGTCAAGGTATTGGAGTGGCCATCACAAAGCACCGACCTCAATACAATAGTACATTTGTGGGCAGAACTGAAAAGGCATGTGCGAGCAAAGAGACCTACAATCCTGACTCAGTTACACATTTTTTGTCTGAAGGAAAGGGACAAAATTCCAGCAACTTATTGTGAGAACCATGTGGAAGGCTACAAAAATGTTTGACCCAAGTTACTGAACTCCAGACAGGTCCCCAACCCTCTTGATGGAGGCGAGCGCGATCAGGAGGGCCGTCTTCCGAGATCCGAGAACCAAGTCTGAGTGGGCCAATAGGGGGCCACTAGAGTTACTTGTTCCTTGTCCTCCCTGACCTTGCAGAGCACCTGTGCAAGATGGCTTATTGGGGGAAATGCGTACTTGCGCAGCCCTGTGGGCCATCTGTGTGCCAACGCGTCTGCAACTTGAGTGGCTGCTGGCTCCAATGGAGGAGATGACGTGCAAATTGTGACATGTGGCGGGAGTGTACGCTGCTTTGGTGATTTATGTACGCTACCGTGGTGGTGCTGTCTGATCGGATCAAGACGTTTTTGCCCTGAATTAGCGGGAGAAACCTCAGCAAGTACAGCCAACAACTCTAGGCAGTTGATGTGCCAGTGCAGCGGGGCCCCTTTCCAACAGTCGTGGCTATGTGCCCGTTGCACATGGCACCCCAAACCAATTTGGAGGCGTCGGTAGTAACCAGGACGCATCGGGACACTTGCTGCAAGGGGACTCCTGTCCGCAGAAAGCAGAGGTCTGTCCAGGGTTTGAACGTTTGGCGGCAAGGGGGGGTGATGATCACACGGTGCGTGCTGCGGCACCATGGTCGTCTCGGAACTCAAGTCTGGAGCCAGTGCTGATGCAGTCTCATATGCATCAACCCCAGCGGCTTGACCACCATGGAGGACGCCATATGCCCCAGGATCCTCTGGAACATTTTTAAAGGGACCGCTGTGCCCAGCCTGAAGGCAGTGAGGCATTTCAGCACTAACTCCATGCCGAGAAAAGAGATGCTCTGAACAGGGGTGAGCTTGCTCTTTTCCCAGTTGACCTGAGGCCCTAAACAGCTGAGGTGTCTGAGCACCTGGTCCCTGTGGGCGCAGAGTAACTCTCGGGAGTGGGCCAGGATGAGCCAGTCAATGCGATGGGACAGGGACATGCTGAAGGGGAGGACCTTGTACTGATACGCCTGGCCATCAATGTGAACCATAGGAAGGGTCAATGTCGAGACGTGGAAGTATGTGTCCTTCAGGTCTACTGCTGCGAACAAATCTAGATGCCGGACGCAAGTTAAAATGTGTTTTTGCGTTAGCATTTTGACCGGGAGTTTGTGCAAACTCGCAAGTCCAAGATCGGTTGTAAGCCACCGCCTTTCTTGGGTACAATGAAGTAAGGGCTGTTGAAACCCTTCTTCATCTCGGTTGATGGGACAGGCTCTATCGCGTCTTTGAGTAAGAGAGTTGCGATTTCCGCACGCAGGGATTTGGCATGTTCGCCGTGTACTGGGGTAAAGCGGACGCCCCTGAAGGGGGGGAGGGCCTGGCAAACTGAATTGCGTAACCGAGTCGAATAATCCTGGCCAGCCAGCGTGACGGATTGGGAAGTGAGAGCCACACGTCAAAACTCCAAGCTAGGGGCACTAAATGGACGGTTATTTTTGACGTACTCGGCAGGGCTTTGCAGCGGTGCGGAGCAGGTAATGTAAGGGTCCGTGAGACGGGGGGCGTGCACTTCCTGCGGGGCGCGCGACGCCCGGGTTGAGGTGGAGCTGCACATTTCTTAGCCGCAGGAGGACACCCTCGGCGAGCAGATGGAGCGTGGCCCGTGGCGGCAGGTGTGCGGCAGGGCAGGATGTGTGATATGGTCTCCGACTGCTTCTTCACCGCAGAGAACTGCTGGAATAAGTCCTCGACGGTGTCACTGAAAAGACTGAACTGGGAGACAGGTGCGTCGAGGAAGCGTGTCTTGTCCACTTCGTGCATCTCGATCAAGTTCGGTCGAGACCAAGTACGGTGCTCTTTTAGAGAAATAACTCTTTTAGAGAATAAACTCTTTTAATTGCGCTGTCGAAGTGCCCAGTGGCAAGCTGCACTGCCGTGCAGAGAAGGGAGAAAGCCGCCGATATGCGCCGTAGATCCAACAGCAATCGCACTCAGAGATGGGAGAAACAGTATGTAACTCGCAGCTCGCTGCATACACAACCATCGGCTCTAAAGAAAATTTCTGAATGAAACAGATGCATTTCCCTCCCTTTATACCCATATGTCCGGGGGCGGGACATGCAAATTCTGTCTGCCAATTTCTCATTGGCCTTTTCTCATAGATCAGAGAAGGCGATCAAGAGAGACCCCTAGTGTCGCTTTTTCGACACAACGTCGAAGTGAGCGACAGACGGGGAACTATTATTCTGACATTTCACATACTTAAAATAAAGTAGTGATCCTAACTGACCTAAGACAGGGAAATTTTTTCTATGATTAAATGTCAGGAATTGTGAAAACCTTATATGGGACATGTTATATGGGACAGTTAATGTGCTGAACTACACCTGTGTTTACGGTAGTACACCTCTATGAACAGGGTAACTTCATACATCATCTAAAAATGACCATTAAACAATTTGGTTAAAACTAATAATCACAAATCTCACTGGAATGCTCTATTCTGATTGGTCAATCATTCCATCCAGCAGTCAGATATTTCTGAATAGTGACTGCACAACTGAGGATAATGTGATATCAGATAATAAGCAGTCAGATGGACAGTTTTGAAAAATAATCACCAACGTAACTCCAAGGCAAACCAGAAGTGGAATTCATCATTTTCTGGAGACTCCAAAATTTCTATCTTCTCACATAATAACAAAATTTCAACACATATCAGTATTTCATGTCCATTTATTTATTTTATTTGGTAGATAGCCATGTAAAAAACAGGATAATGTACTGTCAGCTGGTTGTTCTCACAACATTAACCCCTTCAGGGTGATGCAAGGCCCATCTGCTCTGTGTTGGGGTCCTGAGGTCCCTGTAAGGGTTTATTTCAAGATAATGACTGGATGGCTGTACGTTATCCCTAACTTATATGCATAAGAGTGGAATGACATTCATACATTTTTAAGAATGGCTCAAGGGTCAAAATAATTTTTGGAGCCACTGATGGTTACAAAATATAAAACACAACATACTTTCTGTGAAATGTACATTGGCCAAACATTGAGGTTATAGCTTATATCCAGATGTTTATTGTTGATTATTTGCTGGACTTTACTGGTTGTTTAGGAGTATAAAGGAGGAGTCTCTTAAGATTTAAGCAAAGAACTACTGGCTGTGTTAAAGTCAGGCTTTCTAAAAAATATCTTTAAGACTTCCTGTGATGTTGTGTTGCTCAAAAATCACTTGCTCGACATACATTTTATTTTGAGTCCATTCACCAACAGCCTAACATTAGTCCCAATACAGTCTTGAAACAATCTCACTGTAGTTTCCTGACATTTCCTGTATTTTCCAAACAGTACACATAAAACCAGCCCTGTCTGCTGCACTTTTTACTGCATGTCAAAATAATACTCCACTTCACATAGAGGTTCTAATCACCCTGTTGGGGGTTCTTTTACAGTAACGACTGGAGGACTGTACATAATCCCATATGTGGCCTCAGGCTCATATGGGACAAAAAGACATTGTTTTATTAAATGTCTTTGTTTATAGGGCACAGGTCTCAGAGAAGAATGAACTGATTTGCAGCTCTGGTTTGCAGGTCTAAAGGCTGGTGTGTTAGACATTGATGTATTAATATGTCTTCATTGCAGAGTTTTGAGGTATTTTGTAAGATACAAGACCTCTTCAGATTTCTGAGAGAGAGTCTAGTTTCAGTACAATACACACAAACACACACACACACACACACACACCATAAAACAGGTGTTTATGTGTTGTACTGCTTAGTACTTGTCTGTTTATGAGTGCAGTGATTACACTAATTACATAATTACATAGTAGACAACCATTAAACAACCTAATTTAAACACTACAAGTGCAGCTATAATATCCTGTGGGACACAATCCAAAAATGGGTTGCATGTCTGCTCTGATAGGGTCTCAAAGAGCAGGAAAAATACAAACTTATCATATCTTTTGTCTTTGATATTAAAGGCAGTGTTTTGTTGTTGTCTCTGCTGGGATAGTAGAAAGTATTTTAACACTGAAAAAATACTTTTTACATTATCTTAAGAAACCCAAATTGTAAATGTTTATGTTCACCTTATATCATGTTAATAATATTTTATTGTTAGACCTATGTAGTTCATGGTAATATTAATAAATGAAATGTTTAATTTTAAGGACATAACATATTTGTTTGTACTATATCAATTTTGGTGCTATTCTGGGTCACCACCCGATGTCCAATATAAAACCTAGGCCCAGCTGTAGTAAAACCAGAACCTCTGCTGAATGGAGTAATATAGTGTCTTTTTTGCATTTGGAACATATTACATGATTTTATTTATTTTTTATTATTATTATAAATATTTTTTCATTTATGTGATTTCTTTCATTGTATTTGGCCATCAACTTTGTGTGTGTGTGTGTGTGTGTGTTTTTCCAGCAGTGTTTGTGACTCCTTGGGCAGTCTTGTCGGGTCATGACTGGGAGGTGACGTGCAGGTGTGTGTGCTGAGCTGGGACTGATCATCAGTGGGTGCAGAGGAAAGCCAGACCTCTCTCTCACACACATAAACACACATGCATTCACTCGTGCATTCAATTATTTGTTAATGTAAAAATTCTAAAACATATTTCCAATGCTTTGTTAACAGAGGGTCCGTGTCTGATCCACTCTATGAACGGTGACCTGTTGAGGACTTTGGAGGGTCCAGGCGGCTACATGCGGCCACGTTTGATTCTGTCGTCCACTGAGGGCCACTGTATCATTAATTATGACAAAGGCCACTTCTGTGTTTGCAGCATCAATGGAAAACTCCTGGGGCACATGGAGGTGGAGGATAACATCAAGATACTGTAAAGATGAGCCTTCGGGCTCAACAATAAAGATTATTTTTCAGATGGTCCATTCAGGTCAGTAATTCAGATTTTACTTGACTTCCCAAAATTTTCATTTTCATTCATTTAGCATTTTCATTGCATTTTATTTTTAACAACGCATTTTATAAGTTTCAGAAAAATATATAGTTTATTATTGATTTATTATTTGATTACTGGCATGTATTATTTTAGTAATATATATATATTTTTTTTATATATATATATATATACAGTATTTGTTTTTCTTATATAAAATATATTAATATATTTAATATAATATATTTAATATAATATATTTAATATAATATTTTTTCTTTCCCCCCAAAAATTACAACAGATATTTTGTAATATGCTCTAATAGCTCGAAATTATACAGCTATAAATTCATAAACACTTTTACGCAAAAGCGTTGGCAAACAGTATGATGTAAAATATTGGAATACTTCCAACATTTGAGACTATTCCAGTTTAGGACTACTTATCCATAAAAGAGAATCATATAACTTGATTTCCTGAGGTTGTTTCTTTAAAAGGCTATAAAATAAAAGCAACTAAAAACATCAAAAAGAAACCGGAGAGCAGTGGCAGACAGACACGCAAGTGTTCACTCAACCAGAAGCACAGAAGCAGTGAGTAGTGTTTACAGGACGGGACGATTTGGACTAAAGTCAGCTACGATGTGTATTATTGCAATTTTTTTGCAATTTCAACAAAAACTTATCTTAACCTTACCTACCATAAAGCCAGCGTGATAATCTTAATTCTGTGACATATGTCAAAATATCAGAAAAATTATTCAGAATTCAAACACTAATGTTCAATACATAACAGGAAAGCATATGTTTAAGTTTGAAAGGCATAAAAACATGTGTATGGTCAAAGTCATTGAAACATAAGATGGCAAGCACTGACCAGATAGAGCACATGAAAGTTCCATCATTTGGACTGAAACACTCTCAAAACCTAATGGTTAAGCCCTAGCCACGAAGAACCAGTTTTGCCATTAAACTCTGCAATTAATCAGGAATCTTCTGGCGTTTATTTCCAGCCTGGGCAACAGTTTGAGCAGCTCTCTCAAGTCCATTTGTACTTCTTTTTTGTCTTTCTACCGCCCCTTGTTCTCAGTCTCAGTGCTTTATCATGCCATTTGTCAAGAGTGTGATTAAAAGCTGGCATGAGTTTGGGCTTCATCTGCCTACAGTCTCTCTCTCTTGCTTTCCTCTCTCTCTTTTTCTACATCTCTTTTTCTTTTGGCTCTTGAACTCTTATGGCCCAGAGCGGTCTTTGATCTGCATGGCTACAAAATGCCAATGAGCCTGTGTGTATTTCATGAATGTGTATATGAGAGAAAGAGAGAGTGGTATGGCCAGCAGCAAGCCCACCTGCATGAGAGGAGACATTTGTCACTGGTGGGCAGAGGTCCCAAAATTGGCAAGCTCTCTTTTTCTTTCGTTCCCCCTCTATCACTTTCTCTTTCCTCTGGGCCTGGGAACCCCCCCCCCCCCCCCAATATTGCTCTCTCTCACATATCCACACCTGCATCCCATTTAACAGGCTGGCTCTGTTACGCAGTCCTCTGCTCTCTGCTGCTCCTTGATTAGTTTCCTCATTGTGTCCAGCTTTCATTTGTTTTCAAACTGTAGACTCTGCAGTAACAAGGCATAAGAGCAGTTCCCCTCATTAATGCTGCAAAAACATGTGCTACTCCTTTATTATTAAACTTTTCCTTTTATGGAACCCTGATACTGCTTTTATTTTATGCTTTTATAATAATATTTAGCACTGTGAACAAAGGTGTAAATGAGTGGTGACTATATCTTATGTTTGTGAACTCCCTGACTGACAGATTTTGTTCCAGTAAATAAATTGTTTGAAATAAATAATTTGAGAAGCTAGCAAGCATCACTAATATTATTGCTTGCACTTTAGCAGGGCTCAACAATACAGCTGGACCGCTGGCCCGAAGCAAGTGTGAGAGAATTTTGGGCCAGTTGACGGTCACTTGCCCATTCAGCCCCCCTCAATATATTTTACATTTGTTGATTTTGTAAATGTATTTTTATGCCTTGCAAACTTAAACAACTGGATTTTTGTGATGTATAATGAGAATACTGCTGATTGAAACTAATATTATATATTAATTAATATTATGTAATATTATCTAGATGGCTAACTTTTAAGTTTCTGTCGTAATTGCATGACTGCTTTTGATAGTCTTGGAAGCATCATTAACAATGTGTTAAAGAATTGCAAGCCTATCAGTAATGCTTTGCTTATTTTTATAATTTATTTGTAAAGACAACTTTTATATAAATATAAATAAATACCTTAAAATATAAAAATATAAGATAAATAAAATAAGTTAACAAAATAAATATTGTTTCTGACACATAGATTTTTTTTTTTTAGGGTTAGGGTTAGGGGTTTGTTAAAATCTCTGACCCTAAGTATGAGCAATACTTGCAAGCACCACTAATAATTTAAATTTCCTACTCTTTGTCTTTGAAACACACACACACACACACACACACACACTAGTTATCTTATCCCCCACCAACACAATCACGAGTGAAAGTACAGTACCCTCCCAGTATCAATCACTTAGATTGTTCTTATAGATCGCTCTTCCAGCAGCCTTCAGACCGCTACAGCAGCTGTTATCAGACTGTTGTTTCATTTTGGATGTGTCTGAAATGTGTGTAATTAGAGTTCAAGTTACACTGTGGTAAACCCCAGAGCACTTAATTTCAGTCCTGGTATAAAGCAGTAGCTTTTCACAAAAAGATTGAGCCAAAAATATACTTATTTTTTCAGATTTTTCTGATTTGACATTATATATCTTAGGATGTAAATAAGGTGGGTCTGAAAAACTTCTTTTGTGTTGTTCCCAATCATGTCAACTGTATCTGAGTAAACATTTGTGTTGAGATGACAAAGCAATCAAATGTTATTGCATTACAAATATAATGTATCATAGTGTCCAATAATGTCTCCATGTGTCCAATATGGTGTCCAATAATTGTCAGGGCCGGAGTGGCAATCGGGAAGATCAGGAGAATTCCGCTGGGCCGGTCAAAAATTGGGCCGGTTAGGGCGGCATGTTGATTGACAAACTTGCATCATTAAAGAGACAGTAACCATTTTGCCTTCATCTTGAACATTGAAATTCCAAGTAAATGAAAACTACAAATGTGTTATATTTAGATCTTTATTTCACTCAGTTGTAAAATCCACGTTTTTGACTGACATGTAAAAATTTTAAAACAATCACTCACCTTCATTGTTTCACTGGATCTGTAGCTATTTTAATGATTTAAAATACAAAGCACCATTTAAAGTCTGAGTCTGCACATCTTGAAATAGTTATAAACAGTTACAGTTCTGCAGTGTTATTATGTGCCTAGATAGACTTTAAAATAAACCTAGTTTACCCAAAAATGAAATGTCTCTCATCATTTACTCACCCTCATGCTATCCCAGATGTGTATGACTTACTTTCTTATGCTGAACACAAAATAAGCTTTTTAGAAGAATGGTGATCAGAACGTACAAAAAGAAGGTACAAAAATCACATAAATGCAGCATAAAAGTAATCCATACAACTCCAGTGGGTTAATCTATGTCTTCAGAAGTTATATGATAGGCATGGATGAGAAACAGATCAATATTTAAGTCCTTTTTTTACTATAAATTCTCCTCCTCCCCAGTTGGGGGCGATATGCAAATGTAAATCACCAGCAACAGAAGAACTCAAAAGACAAAAAGAGTGCTGAAAATGAAAATGGAGATTTATAGTAAAAAAGGAGTAATTATTGATCTGTTTCTCCGCTTCTCATTTACTTGCATTGAATGGACCAACAGAGCTGAGATATTCTTCTAAACATCTTCATTCATGTTCTGCAGAAGAAATTCATACACATCTGGGATGGCATGAGGGTGAGGAAATTATCAAATATCCCTTTAACATTCTCTTATTTTGACAACACATACAATTAATTCTTATGACAAAGTGAAAATCTTAGTGAATGCCATTTAATTATATATAATTATAAGTATATAATTTTCAAGTAATTTCATATATTGCATATTTTTTATGTGATCTTGTTTTATTGTTATCATCTTCACCTCCAACCCCACTTTCGGTTGTGGGCTGACTTGGACATGGCACATTGGACATATTCATGGCTGAATATGAATCCCACTCCAGCCCTGATAATTGTACATACAAATAAAAATTACACATGCAAAAACAACAATGACTAAAGGTATGCATAGCATGGTGACACGATTTTAGTAATGAGATTTTACAAAATGAGTGCCTTTTGACTCAATGAGCCTGCATCCAGTTTGTGTTATTTACATGGTGCCGTCTCCTGGTGGCCATATGTAACTGTGACAGGGTGGAGGGCGGGGCCGGGTAGTGATTCTACACACCCGGCCCCTTATCAGGCTAATCAAGCCTCTGAGAGGGATAAAGGCTGACTGCGGATGGTGGTGTAAGAGAGAGAGAGCATTTATGGGCAGCTGTCCATCATATGTGTGTGTTTGTGTCTTTTGGTTCAGTTTTATATTAAAACTATTATTTATATTGTCACGCTGGTTCTTGCCTCCTCATTTCAATGAATCCTGTTACAGTAACATTGTGCTTTGTGTGGATTATCTAATAATCTATGCATTTGATTATCTTGATTATCTTGTGTGTAAGATAATCACCTCCTCTAAATAATGCTATGCGATATTTTCACCAAAAATGCTGCATACAAGCAACACCAACATAATTGTCAAAGAAATATGCTTAGCTATTACTCGCTATATTTTTTTCTGTGAGTAAAACAAATAGGCTGGTTGTATTCTGCTCTTTGAGAGCTTTCCAACAACATATTTCACATTGCTGCTTGATCAGTTTGATGTTTTTACTAATTGCAATAATATGTACATTGCAATTTTATTTGATAAATTATCAAAATGGAATACTTTTGGTTTGTCTGAAAATTTCAAAGCACTTCTTCAGTTATGGTCATAATGCATGGATGCATTGGAAAGTAGAACTTCTAAGCTTTCAAACTATACCTATTTTGTGTTGGTGAAGACTGTAGTTATTAATATTTTGACTTTTATTCCTCACGTCCAAGCCTAAAGGGATTGTTTTCCTAATAAGAAAAACGCTGTTATCGTTCACTCACCCTCATTTCCAAACACATATGATTGGAACACCAAAGGAGTTGTTATGCAAAATGTTAGCCTCTACTACCATTTACTTTTACTTTATGGAAAAAGAAATGCAATGAAAGTGAATGGTGACTGAGACTAACATTCTGCACAAGGAAAGAAAGTCATGGGTAAAATATCTCTTAAAGCCCATTGCTGTAATTTTTTAAGATTTCTGAGAAAATATACAGTATCAGTACGTAATCCTGCATACACGGTGGTCCCACTGGGCCATGTCTGGAAAAGGTCTGTGAGAAGTAGAGATGTCCAGGTTGGGTCAGAATCATAAATCAGAAGTCTCCTCCAGGGCTGCAATTCCAGAATCCTCTAAAATGTCTGCCTTGTCTCAGATATCTGACTTAGAGTGAGGCCATGATATTAAACAACAGGGTTATGTTGGATGATGCCCCACAGAGGAGAGCCTCTGTTTTTAGTTAGGTCAGGATATGTCTGGCGTGAGTAAAGCCTGGATTTATGAAGACTTTAATGCAGTCAATTGAATATGTGCCGATGGTTCAGGAAAAGTCTGCTAAAATGGTTACTAACAGACGGATGCTCAGATGTGAGCTCCAGAGAGTCATTCATTCATTATTTTTACTTGTCTAAATGAATGTTCTGTCAGACCATCAGCATGAATACTTACTTAAACCTCTGCAACAACTGTCCTAGCAACCCACACACTTAAATAGAAAGACACAAAACCATCAACACACCCTCTTGCACAAACAACATATACACACAGAACCAATCAGTGAAGCTTGTCCGGCATGAGAGGAGTTCACAGCAGTGTGCAAAAGTGTGTGTTTGTGTTTGTGTGTGTGTGTGTGTGTGTGTGTGTGTGTGTGTGTGTGTGTGTGTGTGTGTATGCCCCTTACTGTGTGAAACCCATCAAAAACATTTATTTGTATCATTTAGATCTTAGATTTTTTTTTAGTTTTTTTGTTTGTTTGTTTGAAAAATAAAATAATTTACTATATTTAACATTTGTGAAATAAAATGTAAGTGGTGGCCCCCCCGTTTTATGGGTCCCCCCGTTTTATGGTTCTCCTGAAATTCTGATTGATTACGAAAACAAAATACCACACTTATCCTAAATAAGCTGCACAGTTTGAGGTAGCACAAAAGGCTTGTTGTGCACCATCAGGGTTAGGGGTTTGACATTACGTACAGGGATTTCTTAAAATCCCTTACCCTAAGTATTAAATTTGCATAAATCATCCCACACCATTTGTTCTACAGACATAAATTATAACTCAAATTGTGGCTATTTAGACTTGAGCCAGTATGCAAGCACCCAGATCAACATAACAACTGCTCCGCAATGCATTATCAACCACCTACAACATAAACATAAAACTATAATAGTACTATGACAGTCATGACATTCTATGATATTCATCTTAGCACAGTTTAGTTGCTCATTCTTTTTTATTATTATTTAAAATTATTTTTATACATTACATTTCTATCCACCTTTCTCCTGAATGCAGAATTGTTCCACTATTCATAACAGAAGCCTGTTTATGTCTTCTGGTCTCCAGTGTTTTCACTCGCTTCAACGTAGGTTTTCTGCGGATAATGTGGTTTAGTGTATTGAATTTGCAAAAATTGCAATATAAAAAAAACTTTGCAGCACTGTGCCAATATATTAAAGAGTGATGATGGGGGAGTCACGTGACGCTATGCGAGTGTTGGTCATTTAAAGTCGAGCTCCGCTTATTCCATTTAAGCAATTTTAAACGGTGAGAACTGAAATAGTTTTTTTTGTTAATCTGTGCTGGGAGAGCAAGATGTTGAAAAATTCTAAATCATCGGCCTGTGGGGACATTAAAAAGCACTTACGCCCTCACGTGTCAGAACACCTCACTGGATCAAGATGGCAGAGATCCAGTCAATCGTGACAGAAACCAGCTTCATGTTGTAGGTCGGAATATCTCGAACGTTTATGTAACGCTGACGAAAATCTTGACCGACATGGAGGGCCTTGCAGAAATATGTAGAGCGATCACATCTATGGAAACGAAAGTTTCCTCACTGATCACAAAAATGGACAATGTTTAAAAATGGGTTGCGTTTCTGGAGTCGGCCGAAAGAGAGCTACAGGCTAACCTGCCTGCTTCCAAGACTGATGTGGAACTGGTGTGGGAAAGACGATATGGAAATCGGAGCAGGCGTAATAATGTTAGTTTCATTGGAAAGTTTTCGTGGGTTGTTTTTGCCATTTTTTTAGCTAATGTTGACATGCCAGTCTATTGCATAATGTGGCAACTCAAAGACAATGTTAAGCTTCATTTAACAAACCAAATAGCTTATATATGACAAGTGATTTTCTAGTACCAAATTATCAATTTAGCATGATTACTCAAGGATAAGGTGTTGGAGTGATGGCTGCTGGAAATGGGGCCTGTCTAGATTTGATAAAAAAGGACTTTTTCCAAATAGTGATGGTGCTGTTTTTTACATCAGTAATATACTGACTATACTTTGTGATCAGTTGAATGCCACTTTGGTGAATTAAAGTACTAATTTCCTTCCGAAACGGCAAAATCTGTACATTATTCCAATCTTTTGGACACCAGTATAGATGGCACTTGAATACATCACTTCTACAGGACCCAGCATTTCAACAAATGTTAAAGATAGAAGTTAATGCTTATGTAGAAACCAATTGGTCCTCAGTATCCTCTGTGGGCATGGCATTGGAGGTGCTTAAGGCAGTTCTTATGGGGCGAATCATACATTATGCCTTATTCATTAAAAAGATCAAAGAACAGGAATTCATAAAATTGGAAAACAGTGTTAAAAGTGTTCATTTTTTTCCCTCCATTCCTTCAGTGAAGTCTTCTGGAGGCAATAAATTTACTTCTTCCACAGATATTAATAAAGCCTTTAAAGAATTCTTGTGACAAGGTTCTTGTACTCTCTCAAGGAGGAAGCTGGGGCCAGGTGAATAGTTCTCATAATTCTTTATTTTTTATACTTTTCAGTATACACACACACTAATTGCTTTTCAGCACTGTTGATTATATCCACAGTCGAGCCTGTATGTCTCTCTCTCTCTCCCTCCGGTGGTCTGGATTGCCCATTAAATCCCTCTCCGCTCTCACTGCAAAAACAAAACAGCTATTAGAGGTGGTGTCCCACAGGTGTCAATCCTTACCGTACTCACTCTCTTGGCCTCGCTCTTCACAGACTTCGCTTGGCCATGCCCCCCATCGCCACAATTCTATTCTACAGGTGAGGCACCGGGGCCAGATGGTTTTGCCACAGAATTTATTTGATCTTATGTCACAGAACTGGCTCCAATTATTTTAGAAGTTTACACAGAATCATTAAAGAAAGATGAAATAGCACCAACCATGACGCAAGCCCTGATCGGTCTCATTTTTAATAAAGACCCAAATGAATGTAAAAGTTATCGTCCAATTTCCCTGATCCAGTTAATGTAAAAAATATTGTCTAAAATTCTGGCTAATAAATGAATCAGAGTAATTACATCAATTATACATATAGATCAAGTGTTTCTTGAACGTTTTATACATGGTTGTAGTTCTTCTGATAATATTAGATGTTTTATAAATATTAAGTTGTCAGTAGAGATTGATCAGGCCCCCATCACTGCAATCTCACTTGATGCCGAGAAGGTGTTTGATATGGTGGACTCGGACTATCTTTTTAAGGTTTCGGAAATTAACGGGTGTGGGAGAACTTTTATTGGTTGGATTTAGTTACTTTATAAACAACTGGTAGCAGCAGTGCAAACTAATAGATTAATTTCAGATTTTTTTTCTTTTGGTAGGGGAACACTGCAAGGCTGTCGTCTATCCCCTGTATTGTTCTGTCTTGCCCTGGAATCATTATCAGCAGCAATAATAAAAGATGTGTGGTGAATAAATATCTACTCTATGCAAATGATATTATTATATCACAGCATATTGCCCTGCCACGGCTTTCTAACCTGGCGCATTTCAATGGCCCAAGCAAGGCATTAGGTATTTATGCATTTTATTTCCCGCAAATCTGAGAGATTTAGTTAATTTTGACACATTAATGAAAAGGTTCTTATGTGATGTGGATAGGTGCCTCACAGCCCCCTGAGCTGGATGAGCTCGCCGCTGCATCGGAGAGTGGTCCAGCGCCTGAAGCGGATGACTCGACTGGGCTGCCGCCTTCAGGCCAGCATGCCCAATCTGAGGCTGATGCCCAGATGTCTGAGATGCTTGCCCAGCTGTCAGCGTGGGGCTGGACTGGAACCCCTCAGGGCCACGAAAGTCACAGCGCGGTCACTCGGGCAGGCGATGGCCACTCTCATGGTTCAAAAACGATATCTATGGCTGAAACTGGTTGAGATGCGCGAAGTGGACAAGACATGCTTCCTCGACACGCCTGTCTCCCAGTTCAGTCTTTTCAGTGACACCATCAAGGAATTTTGCCCAGCAGTTCTCCATGGTGAAGAAGCAGACGGAGGCCATATCACACATCCTGCCCTGCCGCTAACCTGCCACCACGGGCCATGCTCCATCTGCTCGCCAAGTGTGTCATCCTGCGGCTAAGAAACATGCAGCTCCGCCTCAACCCAGGCCCAGCTTTCAGCCCCTGCGTCGAGCGCCCCGCAGGAAGCACACACCCCTGTCTCGCAGACCCCTTCGAGGACCCAGAAGGCTCCCAAGTGGTCCAGAGACACACGACCCAGAGACCAATGCGTTCACTCTGGAGCTGGTAAGAAGACCACCTGTCCCCCGGTGGAGGGCCGGGAGGAGAATCCTTTGTTGAATTTATTTAATTTGCCACATTCTCAATAATAGAGAAATTTCCTCTTTCTCTGGGTCACCTGGCATGCAAATGCCGTTCTCATGGCGCTCTGCCACCACACCTCAAAAGTCCCGGCACACTGGACGCAGACCTCTCGCCTTCAGCCCCACGACTTTACCCCGACCGGCCGGTTCTGACGAGTCCAGAGGATGCTTCCACGGGACCTCCTCCTCAGTCACTAACCCGCCCCCTGCCAGGTGTGCAGATGTAGGTAAGTGCTTCGAGTCTTCTCTCAGCACCAGAGCCTCAGGACGCACCCTTGCCTCCTGACGCCACATTACCAGCTCCGCCCCACTGCAAAGCCCCACCGGGTACGTAAAAAATAACTGTCCCCTTAGTGCCCCTACCTCGGAGTTTGGATGCTTGGCTCTCACTTCCCTATCTGTCACGCTGGCTGGCCAGGACCATTTGACTCAGTTATGCAATTTAATTTGCCAGGCCACCCCCCCCCCCCCCCCCTTCGGGGCGTCCGCTTTACCGCAGTAAACGGTGAACATGCCAAATCCCTGCACACGTAAATCGCGACTCTCTTACTCAAAGATGTGATAGAGCCTGTCCCTCCAACAGAGATGAAGAAGGGTTTCTACAGCCCTTACTTCATATTACCCAAGACAGGCGGCGGCTTATGACCGATCTTGGACTTGCGAGTTTTCAACCGGGCCTTGCACAAACTCCTGCTCACCGCTGCGGTCGTGCTGCAGGGGTTGATGCATATGAGACCGCTTCAGCACTGGCTCCAGACTCGAGTCCCAAAACAAGCATGGCGCAGCGGCACGCACCGTGTGATCATCACCCCTGCCTGCCGCCAAACGTTCAAACCTTGGACAGACCTCTGCTTTCTGCGGACATGAGTCCCCTTGCAGCAGGTGTCCCGATGCGTCCTGGTCACTACCGACGCCTCCAAATTGGGTTGGGGCGCCGTGTGCAACAGGCACGCTGCCGCAGGCCATTGCATAGGGGACCCGCTGCGCTGGCATATCAACTGCCTAGAGTTGTTGGCTGTATTCTTTGCTCTGCAGAGGTTTCTCCCGCTAGTTCAGATCAGACAGCACAACTACGGTGGCATACATAAGTCGCCGAGGCTCCTCCTTTGGAGCCAGCAGAGACTCAAGTCACTGTGTGCCACTCACATCCCGGGCAACCTCAACGTGGTGGCGGACACGCTATCACAACAACGCTTGCCCAGCGAAGAGTGGAGGCTTCACCCCCAGTCGGTCCATCTGATTTGGAAATGGTTCGGCAACACTCAGGTAGAGCTTTTCGCCTCCCGAGAGACCTCCTACTGCCTGCTCTGGTACGCCGAATGGAGGCTCCCCTCGGGGCAGATGCGCTGGCACACAGTGTGTGCAAGGTCAGGGAGGACAAGGAAAAAGTCCTCTAGTGGCCCCCAACTGGCCCACTCGGACATGGTTTTCGGATCTCGTACTCCTCATGACAACCCCTCCCTGGCGAATTCCCCTGAGGAAGGACCTTCTTTCTCAGGAATGGGGCACGCTCAATCATCCGCACCCAGACGTCTGAAACCTCCACGTCTGGCCCCTGGACGGGATGCAAAAGATCTAGCTGATCTACCACCTGCCATCGTAGACATGATCAACCAAGCCAGAGCACCTTCTACCAGGCAACTTTACGCCCCGAAGTGGCGCTTGTTCGCAAATTGGTGTTCTTCCAGGGCTGAAGACCCACAGAGGTGTGCAGTTAGGTCATTGCTCTCATTCCTGCAGGAGAGGTTGGAGGGGAGGCTGTCCCCCTCCACCTAGAAGGTGTAATGTGCCACTATCGCGGCCCACCACGACACAGTAGACGGCAAGTCTTTGGGTAAGCTCAACTTAATTATCAGGTTCCTAAGAGGCGCCCAGAGGTTAAATCGCTCCCGGCCAAGCCTGGCCTTCAGAGACCCCCTTTCGAGCCACTAGAATCAGTCGGACTCTGGGCCCTCTCCCTGAAGACGGCCCTCCTGATCGCGCTCGCCTCCATCAAGAGCATCGGGGAACTGCAAGCATTCTCTGTCAGCGACACTTGCCTGGAGTTCGGCCTGGCAGACACTCATTTGATCCTAAGACCATGACCGGGCTACATGCCCAAGGTTCCTACCGCCCCCTTCAGAGACCAGGTAGTGAACCTGCAAGTGCTGCCCCGGGAGGAGGCAGGCCCAGCCCCTTCATTGCTGTGTCCAGTACATGCTTTGCATATCTACTTGGACCGCACGCAGAGCTTTAGACATTCTGAGCAGCCCTTTGTATGCTTTGGCGGACAGCGGAAAGTGAACACTGTCTCCAAACAGAGGCTTTCCCACTGGGAAGTGGACGCCATTACATTGGTCTATCACACCCAGGCTGTGCCCCCCCCCCCCCCCCTGCGAGTCCGAGCACACTCAACAAGAAGTGTTGCGTCCTCATGGGCACTGCCCAGGGGTACCTCCCTAGCGGACATATGCAGAGCAGTGGGTTGGGCAACACCCAATACCGTTGCGAGATTTTACAATCTCAGGGTTGAGTCGGTTTTGTCCCGTGTATTCTCAGGTCCAAGCCAGTAGAACTTGGTAACATGCTGACAAACTGACTGGGTGGATCGCTTGCACCTAGCGCCCTTTCCCTTTGTTGAGGTAAAATCATGCACTCTTATCCCAGGTGATCCCACTAACTCGGCTCCTTGGATGACTCCTCCCTAGCCTTCTGGGTCTGCGAATTCAGCAGAGGAATTCGCTGACCAAATCCAATGCGGGTACTCCATCTACCCTGAACTGGAATAGGTGCTCCACAGGACGGGCTCCTACGTGGACTTCCCCCCTGTGTGTATTTTCCACTGTATGGTCCCCTTGCGAGCAGACCCGCGTCTCCCTTGGGCAGTCCTCACGGACCCCCAGACACTGTGTTTGTAGCAACTCCTCCCTCCCAATGAGGCAGGATCTACCACCACGCCACTTTCCACATGTGACCTTAAAGCCCATGTGATGTATTTCACCACTCTTACCTCCCCCAGCTTGGGCAGGTGTGGTCTCCGCAGGGTCTTTTCACCCTGAATGAATAGGAATACGTATGAAGGGCCCCAGCCGCTTTTAGCGCTATGCGAGAAACATAAAGAGAGAAAAGGCGCGGCTGGAATGGCTTGCTTCCATGCCTGGCAGCGTCGCCTTGCTCCCCCCTGTTTGAGGGAATGAACCAGAAGGCTCTGACAATTATATGGGGCGTTGGGGAAGGGTACGTGCAGTCTGGCGCAGCTGGTCGCTTTGGCACGTAAAATACCTGCCCGCTCCTGCGTCAGCAGTACACGTACACGGTTCAGCATATGGCGTGAATTAAATTGGACCCCTAGTGTCGCTTCTTCAACACAATGTCGAAGTGAGGGACAGACGGGGAATGTCTAGGTTACAGATGTAACCTCCATTCCCTGATGGAGGGAACGAGACTTTGTGTCCTCCCGGCCACATCGCTGAACCAAGCCACTGTTGCTGACACACCATTATCGGCTCCTCAGAAAAATCCTGAATGAAACAGATGCATTTCCCCTCCTTTATACCCATATGTCCTGGGGCGGGACATGAAAATTCTGTCTGCCAATTTCTCATTGGCCTTTTCTCATAGATCAGAGATGCAAAAGGGGCTCAAGAGAGACTCCTAGTGTCACTTCTTCGATACAACGTATCGTTCCCTCCATCAGAGAATGGAGGTTACATCCGTAAACTAGACGTTTATCCCTCCTCCAAATAGTTTTTTTATTACTATGCTTTTAATCTCAAACACCTGGCCCATTGGACTCTTCCACCTGAGGGAGCCTCTCCTTGCTACAACATTTGAAAAAGCGGTCCTTGTCTCAATCTCACCATTGCAAATTCTTTCTATTAAATTGCATAGAGAAGCAAAAATGCATACTATTATTTCACATTTACATTCAGTATGGACAAAGTTTTCTCGCATATTCAGTTGTGATACTTACCTAAATTTTTCCATAAGTATATGGCTGAACCCCAAATTATGTATTAACAACTTTCCCTTTTGCTTGAAGGAATGGATTGAGAGGGGTGTTGCTACACTTGGTGACCTTTATGAAAACGGAGCTTTGAGATCATTTGAAAATATTACCCAGCAATTTGGGATTTCTGGTATCAATTTTTCAGGTATTTACAGTTGCGCCATCTACTTTGTGATATTTTTTTGTGGTAGTACACAGCACCCTAAAGTTGCAGACACCCTCTGTATGGTGCTCACAGCCTTTGGAAAGGGTCATGAAGTGCCATTGTATTATTACTAACTGATTCAGAGGCGTGGTGATGGGGCCTTAACTTAAGAGGTTATTGGAAAGAGATTTAAACTTTGTATTGAAGGATGGTGAGTGGGAAAGGATTTTAAAATAAATATTAAAACTATGTCTAGGGATTTTGCATTGTTTCTACTGGACTCCTTCTAAATTGTTCAGGCTTGGTCTAAAAGACACAACTACCTGCTGGCAATGACATTTGGAGGATGTAGACATAGCCCATGCTCTGTGGGACTGCACTAAGATTCAAGAATTCTGGGTAAGAGCCCAGAATTTTATCTGTGAGGTTTTAGATAGTCTGTGGCAGAATAAAATTTGACTATGTATATTGTGTGATGGAGCGGTCATTAAAGTAGGTGACAACTAACTGGGTCCAAACTAGTGTAATGATTGGCAGACAGATAAATCTTAGAGGATGGAAGTCAATTGGCACTTCCTCTTTTCAAGAACGGTTCACCGAATTTGGTACGGTGGCGGCATTTGAAAATATGTCATATAAACAGCCTGGCAAAATATACATATAAGAAATAGGGATGCACCGATCCCATACTGAAAGCTTTTAGATGGATTGGGTGTCGGTTCGACGAGCCCGATCCAAATCTGATACTGTGTGTTAGTCATGTTCTTTTTACTGTCAAGCTGAAAAAATTACATAAAAGAACCATTAAAACACCATTAAAGTAGTTAATATGACTCGTGCATTTCTTTCAAATCCACTTGAAGATGTGCGATAGCTCTGTGAATCACTAAAGGCTGTGTTTAATAAGTAAATATAAAATGCATGCACTCACTCACGAATAACATCTCGGATGTAGATGCTCAATAGTTCGGTTCACTTATAATATCCATTTAGAATGGCACTGGAGGTGCATTTTACCAGAATTTGAATAAGAACTTATTAAACTACTGTGAACTTGCCTACAAAAAGACACACTTACAGGACTTCCTGGAGAGTTTAGAATGTCAAAATAAAATTGTGAGGGTTTAAAAGTTAAAGGTGCACGATTGAGATATATTACTATATATTACTACTATAATATATTATTATTTGTTTACAAATGATAATAATATTTAAGTTGAATGGGTTCCAAATAATAGTGTGATTTGAAAGTGAGCTGATATCTTACAACTAAATTAACAAATAAGAGATCTGAATCCTTTAGTCCAGATACAAGTTGAAAACATCTTGCAAAAAAATTAAAACTGCATCTTTTCTACTGATTACTTATACTGGAATTACTGTTCATTTTGCTGCTACATTATCCAGTATACTAGTTAATAATAACAACGTGTTACTTAATGAGCTATACATTTATATATATAATAATGTGTAGTTAGAGGTTTGTGTTTCTTAACTTATTAAAAAGTATACTCAATTAAATCCACACAATAATGTAAAGATATTCTAAACTGATTATGCAAAAAACAACACTGTATCGGATCGGGATTGGTATCGGCCGATACTGAGATTTCTGATATCGGAATTGGATCAGAAGAGAACAGATGGTATCGTTATTGGCCTTTCTGGAGAGTTCTCAGTGAGGACCATGTGGAGAGTAACAGAATTGTGGTGGTAATTGTAAATTCTATTTTTTGCAGAATTCTTTATTTTCTCTTTGTTTGTTGATTTTTATATTTATGTTCTCAAATATTTTCTTTTGTTTGTTTGCTTATATGTGTACATGGTGTAATTTAGCCCATGACCACAGGGATATTTGTTGAGGGACATGGGTAGTGGAATATTGTTGGGGCTTTGTTCAGGAGCAGATTTCGTTATTAGCAATAATTAAAAATTATCAAAGATAATTAGCATATTAATCCTTCAAATCAACAATCATTGAATCAGAAAAATCAGCCAAGTAAACTCGGTTGAAGAAAGACAAGAAATCTTCTTCACTTCTGCAGGCAAAAGTGTAAGATGTGGATTGCTCAGCGGCCTCCTTCATATCTGTTAGCATGCTTGGTGGAACACAGAGAATCTTAGCTCATCTAGCAAGATTGAGATTGTATGGTCAAAGTTCAGGTACGTATGTTACTTCCTTGGGCAATGAGGCTACACCTGGGAGCAGATGAGGCCCAAAATTATAATGGGAGTTAAGTTGATTCTCTGTGTATATTATTCCATATTTCACTAAGAATCAATAACAAATTTTAATAACAAAAAATAGTTGTAATGACCATCTTTTGACAGTTACTTTGAGTTATTGTGACAGCCAACAACCACAGTTAAGTCTGAACGAGATCAGAAAACAGTCCAGCAGCAATCAGAATCATCATGGCACCGCCCAGTGATTGGACAGGAAAAATGTGGATACATGAAGTCAAAGTTCTCTGGCTTGTTTTAGATTATGCTGTGGGTGAACATCACCTGTTGAATGACCGTTTAATGCATTTTTTATACATGCAAGGACTGTATAGAATTTTAAATAATGAATCATTCCATTTAAGGAAAGTAAACAGTTAATGCAGTTAGTTAAATTTATATATCTAGTTGAATATATGACACTTAATTGCCACTTTGTGAACACACTGTGCCATTAGAGTGTCCTGTACCACAAAAGTGATAGGACCATCCCGGTTGATGTGTGTGTGTGTGTGTCTTGTGAATGAATGAGCCCAGTGTGTTTGTTGTTCTATATTATCTGGGTTTCAAATGGGACCTCTAAGGTGTTACAGCCCATATGCACACAGAAAAACCAGATGAAAAGAATAAATCTCTTACTCTGTCTTCCATTCGCCACAGGATCCCACTGCTACAGCAGTTAAGAAACTGACTGTTCGCCAGGCTGTCTGTCCATGCTGGGATAGAGAAGGGGTTATGTGGGTTTTGATTGGATGAGGCAGCTTCTTGCCGGGCACACTCACTCTGAGGTCCACAAGGGTGTCAATAAGCCCCTCTAATTACATGCCAGCTGGATGCTTCAGATGTTCATCACCCTCTACAAAGAGCTTATTCATTGAGCAAAAAAACATTTAAACAGTCCATCAGATGCTTATCAGTGGTATATATCATCAGGCAACATGAAAGGCCACCAGAAGGTCAGGGATCCTTTACGGCTGGAAGTTGGCAGTAGTTCATCCTCTGTGAAGTCCACCATAATAGACTGAATTAAAGCAGACAGTGATCATCGAAGCACTCCTCGCTGTCTGATTGGCACAGACTGCATGTCGTAGTCATAGCTAAACAAAACATAGTGGTGGGAGTGGGATATTGGGCTGTACGAAAGCTGGGCCTGACAGGCTCTGGGAACATGTCTGATAAGACAGGAAAACAATTGGAATAATTTTGTTTAAGTGCCATTTACTTCATCTTAAAAGAAGAGTTACAGAATAAAAGAACTGTTTTTGTTCCAGTAGACCTAACTAATGCAGCATAACTACATTTTGAAGAATGAATTAAGTGTATGGTAGACTAAAGAGATTAGAATGTGGTGGATTATAGCACAATAGGGGGTTGCTAAAGTACTGATGGGCTAGACCATTCAAAGCTTTGTGAGTAATAAGCAACATTTAAAAATTTCGATGAAACCTATCAGGCAGCCAATGTAGTGACATTAAAATTAGGCTGATTTGATCATATTTCTTGGTTCTAGTAAGCACTCTAGCTGCTGCATTTTTAACCAACTGAAGGTTGTTTATTGAGCCAGAAGGACATCCATTCCGTTGTGCATTACAATAATCTATTATTGAGCTCATGACTTTCAATATTTGTAAGGTGGAAAGATGCTGTTTCACAGACTTTGGAAATTAGATTTTTAAAGGATAGACTGCTATCAAACATTACACCTACAGTAAGTTTTTAACTGTAGAAGATGATGTAAAAGTACATCCATCGAGAGACAGATTATATTCTAGCGTTTTATGTTTAGAGGTTTTAGGTCCAATGATTAATACCTCTGTTTTGTTAGAATTGTCTAGCCATCCAGAGAAAAACAGAGGACCCAATACTGGGCCCTGTGGCACTCCTTACTTAATTTGAGACGTAACAATTCCTCATCAACACAAACAAAGTGGTAGCGGCCTGATAAGTGTCAGTGGTAGCTCAGCGGTTAAGGCTCTGGGTTACTGACCGAAAGGTTGGGGTTTTAAGCCCCAGCACCAACAAGATACCACTGTTGGGCCCTTGAGCAAGGCCCTTGACCCTATCTGCTCCAGGGGCGCTGTTTCATGGCTGACCCTGCACTCTGACCCCAGCTTAGTTGGGATATGCGAAAAAACTGCATTTCATTGGCTCTGTGCCTGTACTCTGCACAATGACAATAAAGTTGAATCTTAATCTTAATAAATAGGACATAAACCATGCTACTGCCTGTCCACGAATGCCAAGATGAAGAGAACAACAAGAGAATGCCTTGGTCTTTGGTGTCAAAGGCAGCGCTAAGATTTAATAGCACTAGAAGAGAGTTGCAGCCATGGTCAGATGAAAAAAGTAATTTGTACACTGATCAGTGTACGTTTCTGTAGCAGAGTTTCCGCTAAGAAAGTTTGGTGCCTGCCAATGTGTCTGGAAATAATAACGTTTGATGGTCAAATAAGAAGAAATTTAATTTCTGTTTTTATTTTGCACTGTAAACATGATGGACTGTGCATAATAATCCGATATAGGCTAATAATGGCACAATCAATTCAAATGAATGATTAACATATGATTACTATAGCTACTATTTCATAAAAAATAAAACGCCTTCATGGAATTTCCTTCTAATTAAAAAAAAAAACATTAACAATGTGGGCAAACAAAACAACTAAACCAAAAATTTGCCAAATATCTTTTCATTCATAAATAAATATTGAAACAACAAATCGTTACGTTATGTCAAATAATTTCTCACCTTTAATTGTTATGACTATTTTCCTCCAATTTTTAATTGCACAAAAGTATTTTGCTGCCATAATGAAGTAAAATGTGTCCAGTAGGTACCAGTGTTTCTCCACAACTTGAGATTCATATTAACCTGGTGTCCTTCTGAAGTGAGAAGCATCTCACTGCAGGTATGCAAAACAGGAACACATGCTGCTTTTGCCAGTGTGCAAGATACAACACATTAGTTGCGGATTTGGATTTGGATGCTAGCGCTTGTGAAATTTTAAACCACTTTGGCAGTGATGCGCTGTTGTCATTGGTATGGTGTCACACAGTACATTTGTGGCATCAGATATAGGTGTTGCTGACGAATCGTGTTAATATTTTCACTGGACATTGTGTCTGACAATGTTTGAATTTGTTGTAAATTAAGTCATTTTAATGGTCAAAAAAACTGTAATTATAGGCTAACGGAAACCCTGCGCTTTTCTATGATGGGTCCTAAATCCTGACTGAAAATCTTTACAAATACCCTTTTTTTTTTTTTCTTTAAATGAATATGGTTGGGGTGTCACTACCTTTTCTAGTATTTTAGACATAAATGGGAGATTTGAGAATTTTGGTGTTAATAGTAAAGCCAAAAATATCTGCAATATGTGGTTTTTATTTCCCTGTGCATGTGAAAGGTATCAAAAGTTCATAGTACTTATGGATTTAAAAAATCAGATGAAAGTTACATTAACCCAAACTGTGTCTGTACACACAGGCTTTGATGTAAAAAATGAAAAAAAATATTGACTAAATATACTCAATGTTTGCTGGCTGTTTCTCCTATTATTTGTATATAGACTGTCCTCTCTGTTTTGAGAAGTACTCACTGTCCTCTGTGTGTTTTGTTCTAGGCAATGTTGCTGAGTAAAGATGGGCAGTATCTGCTCTCTGGAGGAGTTGGAGGAGTTCTTTAAATGTGGCAGATTCATGAACTCAAACAGATATTCTCGTACACAGGATGTGATGCTGTCACATGAACAAAGGTTGTATACACAAAGGCTATGTTCATAGAGGCAGAAAAAAATCTGATTTTTTGGCCTATCCGACCCAAATCAGTTTACGGTTTAGTAGTCTGATCAGGACAAAAACTCATGAAATCCGAACTTTTTTACAAGCCTAATCCAAACCACATTAGTAGGTAGTTTGAAATCAGAATAACATATCCTTTTTATGCATCTCAGTATAAATGGGCAGCTCTGAGTCATTCTTAGATTGTAATAGGAAAACAATAATGATAGCCACACTGTAGGATCGTTCCAAACTCTCACTGTGGAAGGAAAAATCTTCGAGGGGAATATGACATAGGAAGTAGAGGTAGAAGGATATATAGGTTTTATCGATGAATCGGTGCAGATAGTTGCTTTTTGGAACTATTGTTATTAGCAAAAATCTGTTTATAGTTGCTGATAGTTTTTTTTCGCCATTTTATCATTTCAAAATAAGAGTCCCCGGTGTGTTTCAGGCTTGTTTATACTTAAAAGTTGTCCGTTATGCACCAAATATTTCTAGTTAATTTTTAAATTTTTTGTTGAACAAAAAAAAAAAAAAAAACATCTGGGATTTTATTCATTTTGAATGCTGACTTTACCCGCCATAGTAAAGAAAGATTAATTCTATAAATCAAATTTAAAACTATCGACCGATTAATTGGTTATTGGCCTTTACCACCACTTTAGTTATCGCTATCTGTAAAATCCACTATCGGTTTAATTACATCTGTAGTTACACTGTTTACTTTACCCCTAATCCTAAACCTATCCCTACCCCAACCCTTACCCTAAACCATAATCTATACGCCAACCCTACCCCTAAACTAACCCATACTTCAACATCAGTAGCAGCAAATGTGAATCTTGTGAGAATTTTACAGAAAACAATGTAGTTACACAAAAAGTACATTGTTTTGCGTGTATTTTAGTGTTAGTACAGAATATATAAAGATATACCATCTGTTGCAGGACTTTTTTTCTACTTCTATTCTGTAGAAATGTTTGGAAATCTAAAAGCGATATTTACTATTTCCATACTAAAGCAGAAGACATAAAATAACCGTCTTTAGACAAATGTTTTTGTGAAACATCTCAGGACTTTTGCACATACTGTATTTGTCACAAGGCAGCCAAAAACAGTGCAAACATCTATTATAAAAATACAGACAATTGCTTTACCCATCCAAAGAGATGCACAATAGGTGCGATAACCCACACAGGTTGTGAGCCACCACAAAGTGATAAGTTATTGAATCTATCACGCTTAACTGTGGTACCTGCAATTGATAGCAGAAACTAACTTTTCATATGCCACATTTCCCATTTTGCCATTTTGATGAATGTGTTAATATTTAAAACTGCCCTCATGAAAAACATAATCAATGGAAAAACATCCATTGATATAATCTCATGCATGGTGAACCTACGTATGTTTGCATTGTTATTTTGACAACTAATGGGACATGCTTAAAAAGCAACTGTTGTCTGAATGAAAAGAATCAGATCTGTCACAAATAACTGCAGTTGGAACAGTCAGTTTAAAAAAACTGATTTGAGAAAATTCTGATTTTCCCTGTTTTGTAAACAAAGCCAATGTCACCCGACTACTATGTTCTCCTCTCCAAGTCTCTCAGGTTAAAGAACATGAAGTCTTTTGAAAGTTTGTCCATGTAATATATATACACTACCGTTCAAAAGTTTGGGGTCACTTACTCATTCTTTATTTATTTATTTATTTCACATTTTAGAATAATAGTTGGCAGCAAAACTATGGAATAATAGAAATGGAAATATGGGAATTATTTTGTGACCAAAAAAATCCAAAATAAATCCAAAACTATGTAATATTTTAGCATCTTCAAAGTAGTCACCCTTTGCCTAGATTTTGCAGACATGTACTCGTGACATTTTCTCAACCAACTTCTTGAGGAATCACCCCGGGATGCTTTTTAAACAGTATTGAAGGAGTTCCCATCTATGTTGGGCACTTATTGGCTTCTTTTCTTCATATTTTGATCCAAGTCATCCATTTCAAAAACTTTTTTTTTTTTTAGGAAATTTTAGATTTGTAATTAAATAAATGTATATGTTTTGGCAGAATAATATTTTGTCTACAAAGTTAATTTCAAACTTTTAAGCATACACCTTCAGATCAAAAGATTTTTAAGATCATGAGAAACATTTCAGACAAGTGACCCCAAACTTTTGAACGGTAGTGTATATATTTTATATTTTATTAAAGACCTAGTTAATCCAGTTATTTCTGTAGCTCAACTGGTAGAGCATGCAACACCATAGTTATGGGTTTGATTCCTAGAAAACACAAACTGATAAAATTTTGTATACCTTCAATGCACTGACGATCGCATTGGATATAAATGTCTGCCTAATACATAAACATAATTTAATTTTCTCTTCTCTTTTCCCCCATCTGCATCATCTTCACTGGTATGGCATCCGGTAGCATTTTTCTCTTCACCAATGACTTCAACAGATGGCACCATGAATACCAAACTAGATACTGACTTAATGACAACACAGTGTGAACACAGCAACCATGACAATGAAACAGGCAGAGAGAGGCCACTCTGCCATTTTTCAAAAAGGCACTAATACCAATAGTCATGAATGTATTATACATATTTAAAGAAAAACTATTTTTAAAGACAGTTCATTGATATATTTTGTAGCTCTTTGGAATTTCTTATTATATCAATCCAAGGGAGAGGTTACACTGTATACCTAATATTTGAAAGAAAATATATTTTTAGCTGGAAAACGTCTAGGTTACGTATATAACCTCCATTCCCTGATTGAGGGAATGAAATGTCGTGTCGAAGAAGTGACACTAGAGGTCTCTCTTGAGTGCCAAATATGCCTCTGATCTATGAAAAAAGGCCAATGAGAAGTTGGCAGACAGTATTTGCATACCCTGCCCCTGGACATACGGGTATAAAGGCAGGGAAATACGTCGAATTCATTCAGGATTTTTCTGAGGAGCCGGAAATGGTGCAGCCACTACAGTGGCTCGGCTCAGCGACGTGGCCAGGAGGACACAACATCTCATTCCCTCCATCAGGGAATGGAGGTTACATACGTAACTTCAAATCACGCCATGCGCTGAGCCGTGTACATGTACTGCTGACACAGGAGTGGGCAGGTATTTCACGTGCACAAGCGACCAACTGTGTCAGACTGCGCGTACCCTTCCCCAATGCCCCAAAAAAGTCGGCGGAATCCTTCTGGTTACCCTAGAGGGGAACAAGGCGATGCTTGCCAACCTGGGAACGGGCCAAGCCTGGCTGGGCATCTTTTCTCTCTATGTTTCTCCGCATAGAGCAAGAACAACCAGGGCCCTTACACGCATCGAGGGAAGGGGGTCTTACCCAGTTTCCTATTCTTTCAGGGGGAAAAGACCCTGCGGAGGCCACACCTGCCAAAAGGGGAGGTAAAGGTGTGGCGAATACATCACATGGGTTTTTTAGGCAACATGTGGAACGTGGCGCAGTGGTAGATCCAACCTCAAGGAGGGGGGAGTTGCTACAGCATAGTGACCGGAGGGCAGCGAAAACTGCCTAAGGGAGACGCGGGTCAGCTCGAAAGGTGACGTACCGTGGAAAATACACACAGGAGGAGTCAGCGTAGGAGGCCTGATCTGTGGAGCACTTTTCCCAGTGCAGGGTAGATTTGAGATACCCACAGTGGATTGGGTTGGCGAATTCCTCCGCTGGATTGTGGACCCACAGGGCTAGGGAGGATCAACAAGGGACCCGGGTGGGTGGGATCTCCTGGGAGAGAAAGCCCACAGTTTTACCTCATAAAACCACGTAAAGTTGCCTGGTAGAAGGGGCTCTGGCTTGGTTGATTGTGGCTAAGACCGTGGGTGGTAGACCAGCTAGATCTTCCGCATCCCGTCAAGGGGCCAGACGTGGAGATTCCAAAGGTCAAGTCAAGTGGTTTTTATTGTCGTTTCAACCATATACAGTTAGTACAATACACAGCGAAATGAGACAACGTTCCTCCAGGACCATGGTGCTACATAAAACAACATAGGACAAACACAGAACCACATGAGACTACACAGACTAAATAAAGTACCTAAATAAAGTGCACGTGCAAACGTGTGCAAAAAGTACGGGACAGTACAATAAATTACTAACAATGAACAGGACAATAGACACAGTGAGAGACAGTGCAGCGCCGACCAGTACACAGTAGTGCAAAAAGATGACAGTTCCTAAAAATATAATGTAAACATAACATACTATGAGATAGTGTTCTATGGACATAGCAGTTATTGAGGTAGCAGACAGGTATAAAGTGACAGTAATTAAAGTGCAACTCAGGACGTGTGTGTGTCAAACCAGTCTCTGAATATTGAGGAGTCTGATGGCTTGGGGGAAGAAGCTGTTACACAGTCTGGCCGTGAGGGCCCGAATGCTTCGGTACCTCTTGCCAGACGGCAGGAGGGTGAAGAGTTTGTGTGAGGTGTGTGTGGGTCTTCCACAATGCTGGTGGCTTTGCGGATGCAGTGTTTTTCATAAATGTCTTTGATGGAGGGAAGAGAGACCCCGATGATCTTCTCAGCTGTCCTCACTATCCTCTGCAGGGCTTTGCGGTCCAAAACGGAGCAAGTCCCAAACCAGGCAGTGATGCAGCTGCTCAGGATGCTCTCAATAGTCCCTCTATAGAATGTAGTGAGGATGGCGGGTGGGAGATGTGCTTTCCTCAGCCTTCGCAGAAAGTAGAGACGCTGCTGGGCTTTCTTGGTAACAGAGCTGGTGTTGAGGGACCAGGTGAGGCTCTCTGCCATGATCTCCACAGAGGAGCCGTCGATGTTCAGCTTAGAGAGTTCGCCCTGTGCCCTCCTAAAGTCAACAACCATCTTTTTTGTTTTTTCGACATTCAGAGACAGGTTGTTGGCTCTACACCAGTCTGTTAGCCACTGCACCTCCTCTCTGTATGCTGACTCGACGTTCTTGCTGATGAGACCCACCACGGTCATGTCATCGGCGAACTTGATGATGTGGTTCGAGCTGTGCATTGCTGCACAGTCGTGAGTCAGCAGAGTGAACAGCAGTGGACTGAGCACACAGCCCTGGGGGGCTCCAGTGCTCAGTGTGGTGGTGGTGGAGATGCTGTTCCTGATCCGGACTGACTGAGGTCTCCCAGTCAGAAAGTCCAGGATCCAGTTGCAGAGGGAGGTGTCCAGGCCCAGCAGGTTCAGCTTTCCAATCATGTGCTGGGTAATGATTGTGTTGAATGTGCAGCATTTGAACGTATGAGTCCTTTTTTTCCAGGTGGGTGTGGGCCAGATGGTCTAGGTGCGGATGCCAAGAGAGGGGCTGTCGCGAGGAGTATGAGATCTGAGAACCAGGCCCGGGTGGGCCAATAAGGAGCCACAAGGGTGACTTGTTCCTCGTCCTCCCTGACCTTGCACAGCACCTGTACAAGAAGGCTCCCTGGGGGAAATGCATACTTGCACAGCCCCGCATGCCAGCTGTGTGCCAGTGCATCTGCCCCGAGGGGAGCCTCTGAACGGGCATACCAGAGCAAGCAGTGGGAGGTTTCTTGGGAGGCAAACAGGTCTACCTGGGCCTTGCTGAACCGTTCCCATATCAGCTGGACCAACTGGGGGTGAAGCCTCCACTCTCCACCAGGCTGGCTCCAAAGGTGGAGATGACGGGCAAGTCGTGACATGTGGTGGGAGCGTACGCCGCCTTGGCTATTTATGTACGCTACCGCAGTGATGCTGTCTGACCTGATCAGGACATGTTTGTCTCGAACTAACGGGAGAAACTTACAAAGGGCAAATAAAACAGTCAGCATCTCCAGGCAGTTGATATGCCAGCGCAGCGGGGCCCCTCTCCAACGGCCTGCAGCTGCGTGCCCGTTGCACACGGCACCCCAACCCAAGGTGTCAGTCGTGACCAAGACGCATCAGGACACCTGCTGCAAGGGTACTCCTGCCCGTAGAGAACAGATGTCTGTCCAAGGTTTGAATGTTTGGCGGCAGGTGGGGGTGATAGTCACACGGTGCATTCCGTGCCGCCATGCTCGTCTCGGGACTCGAGTCTGAAGCCAGTGCTAAAGCGGTCTCATATGCATTAACCCCAGCAGCACGACCACCACGGAGGATGTCATATGCCCCAGGAGCCTCTGTAAAAGTTTTAAGGGGGCCATTGTGCCCAGCCTGAAAGCGGCGAGGCACCTCAACACTGACTGCGCACGCTCGTTGGTGAGACGTGCTGACATTGAGACTGAGTCTAACTCCATGCCGAGAAAAGAGATGCTCTGGCCTGGGGTGAGTTTGCTCTTTTCCCAGTTGACCTGAAGCCCTAAACGGCTGAGGTGCCTGAGCACCTGGTCTCTGTGAGCACATAGTAACTCTCGTGAGTGGGCCAGAATGAGCCAGTCGTCGAGGTAATTGAGTATGCGGATGCCGGCTTCTCGGAGCAGGGCAAGGGCTGCCTCTGCAACTTTCCTGAAGACACGAGGGGACAGAGACATGCCGAAGGGGAGGACTTTGTACTGATATGCCTGGCCGTCAAACCCAAACCTTAAGAAGGGTCAGTGTCGAGGCAGAATTGAGACGTGGAAGTACACGTCCTTCAGGTCTAACGCTGCAAACCAATCTAGATACCGAACACAGGTTAGAATGTGTTTCTGCGTGAGCATTTTGAACGGGAGTTTGTGCAAAGCTTAGTTGAAAACTCACAAGTCCAAGATCGGTCGTAAGCGCCGCCTTTCTTGGGTACGATGAAGTAAGGGCTGTAGAGACCCTTCTTCATCTCGGTTGGAGAGACATGCACTATCGCGTCTTTGAGTAAGAGAGTAGCGATTTCCACACGCAGGGATTTGGCATGTTCACCGTGTACTGCACGGAAGTGGACGCCCGTGAAGGGGGTCGGAGGCCTGGCTAACTGAATTGCGCAACCGAGTCAAATGGTCCGGGACAGCCAGCGAGACGATTTGCGAGGGGAAAGCCATGCATCCAAACTCCGTACTAGAGGCAGTTATTTTTCACGTACCCGGCAGGGCTTGCAGCGGGGCGGAGCAGGTAGTACGGCATCGGGAGGCGAAGACGCGTCCCGAGGCTCTAGTGCTGAGAAAAGACTTAAAGCACTTACCTTGCTCTGCACACCCGGCAGAGGGCAGGTTAGCGACTGAGGAGGTCCAACGTAGGCATGCTCTAGACTTGTCGGAAACGGCCGGCTGGGGAACAGTCGTGGGGCTGAAGGCGGGAGGTCCGTGTCCAGCGTGCTGGGATTGTGGAAATATGGTGGCACGTTGCTGTGGGAACGGCATTTGTGGGCCAGGTGACCCAGAGACAAAGGAAATAGCTCTGTTTTTGAGAATGTGAAAATAAATTCAACAAAAGAGTCTCCTGCTGGCCCTCCACTGGGGGACGGAGTGGTCTTACCAGCTCCGAAGCTAACGTCTCGGGCTGAGATCTGGGCCCATTTTATGGAGGCGGAGCGTGTGTTTGATAGCCGCAGGAGGATGCCCTCGGCGAGCAGACCCATGGTGGCAGGTTTGCGGCGGGGCAGGATGTGTGAAATAGCCTCCATCAGCTTCACCACTGAGGACTGCTGGGCGGAGTCGTCAACGGCACGCCAAATGGACAGAGCTGGGAGACGGGGGTGTTCGAGAAGGCGTGCCTTGTCTACCTGCCGCATTTCGACCAGGTCCAGTCCATAGATTGCATTTCTGGACCACACGGGTGGCCATCACCCGTTCGAGTGCCGGCGCTTCTGACCTTCGACAGTGCAAGAGCATATTAAAAGAGTGATATTTCTTTTAAAAGAGCAATACACAGTGGCGTTGAATGTCCTTTTCAGGACGCATCTTTTTAAAGATGCCATTCCGCGCCTATGTAATTTCTGTATACAGTGATTTCTCCCCACTTCTCATGGTCATAAAAGCTGCCTCGCGTGCCTGTGCTGTGATCACATGCAGGCAGCGTTTTATGAATGGTTCATGTTCTCAGTGCGAGAACATAGCCATGGAAACATTGTGGTCGTGGCTTTCTTTTGTCATGAGAGAAAGCCACTTCAGCCACCCCCCGCCCTTCGCCTCCTTCCTAAGGGATTGGGACCAGCGCCGCGGGTGATGAAGGTGATTTGGGGATAATGACGGGTTGCGTTTCGCCGTGTAAACCCCCTCGAACCACCTGCCTCCCCGGCACGCTTGCTTGCTTCAAAACCCGAGCTCGGGATGAGTGTGGCCCGCTTCACGGCCGGCCGGCCGGTCCCGGAATTGGATGACATCACCGCTGCATTGGAGAGCATTACAGCTGGTCTGCTCGCGGGTCTGCTCGCCCAGTCTGAACCTGACGCACAGAGGTCCGCTATGCTTTCCCGGGATACCACGAGCACAAGGCACCGCCTCACAGGACATGCATGATGAGTTGAGTAAGCCGTGGCTTCCTCGCTCCTCCGCTCTCACTACCCTCGACGGTGGGGCGGTCCCAGACCGCCTCCGCCCTGCAAGCCATGGCCCTTCCTGCAACCAAACGCCAGACCAAGGCACTTCAATACTTGCACTTGGGTAGTTCTGTTCTTGATGTGCTGCAGGAACTGCGCTCAATGAGCAACCAGGCTTTAAGGTACACAGGGCTTTCTCCTGAGGTTATCAAGGACATTTTAAGTGCCAGGGCTCCCTCCACTTGGAAAAGTTTTGGGTAGATTTTACAAGGCAGAAGAGGAACTCTTCACCTCTATGAATAGCGCAATGCCTACTCTACTTCTCCCCGATTTACCCAGTCCCCCCGGGGGGCTGAACGTGGTGGCGCATACATGGCCCAGAATGCGCCTATATGCGTTTCCCTCTATTAAAGTTCATATTGCAGAACCAGCTAACTGCCAGTTAACTTCAGTTCTGGATTTTCTGTAGGAAGAACTGTCAGCAGGCTCATGCCCCGCCACTGTCAGGGTCTATGTGGCCGCCATTTTGGCCCGCAACGCCTTGGTGGACGGGGTGCCGCTGGGGAGACATTGTCTACTCGCTCGCTTCATTCATGGAGCTAGGCAACCTAGGCCTCCTGCTAGGACCAGGACCACTTCATGGGACTTAGCAATAGTCCTGGAGGGTCTGGTTGAGACCTCCTTTGAACCTCTGAACCTCTGACAGACTTCTGACTCTCAAGATGGTTTTTCTTATGGAGATTACCTCTCTAAAGAGAATTGGGGACCTACAGGCTCTGTCTGTCTTGCCAGCCTGTTTAGAGTTTGCCCCAGGAATGACCAAATTTAATTTGCACCCTCATCCTGACTACCTACCTAAGGTACCTTTCTCGACCTTACATCCGGTCACTCTCGAAGCCTTCTGCTCTCCGCCGTTTGTAACGCCGGAGCAGGAAAGACTTCAGACTTTGTCCAGTCTGGGCCCTTCAGAATTATGTCCACCGCACTAGTCAGTGGCGTAAGTCAGGGCAACAATTCTTTGCCGTGGGGGCCGCAACAGGAGGGCGCCCGCCACCAAGCAGACTATGTTGCATTGGGTGAGGGACGCTATTGCCCTGGGCTCACTCTACCAGAGGGCTCGCCTCCTTTAAGCCTTGGCCAGAGGGGTCCCTCTGCAGCATGTCTGTGATGTGGCAGGCTGGTCCTCTCCGCACACATTCATTAGATTCTACAGCTTGGATGTTCATGCCACTCCAGGCTCTTATGTCCTTGAGTCGACATCTCAAGCCCATGTCTGAGCCCTCTCACGCTCTTGTGAGCACACTGCACAACCGTGGGGGGTCCGGACAGCCACAGTGCTGTGGCGTGGGTATTCTTGTTCCCAAAACGCTCTTCAGCGCAGCATCATAGTGAAGCTTTTTTGTAAAGGGAACGTCTCGGGGTTACATATGTAACCCTTGTTCCCTGAAAACAGCGGAACGAGATGCTACGCTTTACTGCTGCACTGGGATGCCCCGGGACTGCTCTTCAGGCGAAATACCTGATGATGCACCGGTGAAGCATCTATTTATAGCCACTGCGCCAGGTACATCCAATGATTACATCGGCAGAGGCTATAAATTCTGGTTAATGTTCATTGACATGTTGCATACATATTCACAGCTGGTCACAACTGAGACGTGTTCCCAAAGCGCTCTTCAGCGCAGCATCTCGTTCCGCTTTTTTCAGGGAAAAAGGGTTACATACTTAACCCCAAGACGTTTTGTACCAAGAAAAAAGTTGCTAATTTTAAAAACTAATTTTATTTGTATTTTTTTTATTTGTTGAAAGACTCACAAGTCCTGGTTTTAAGCACTGCAGTTTTGCAAAAAAAAAAAGGGGGGTCTGTTAATAAAAAACAGGAAGTGTTAGAATATATATATATATATATATATATATATATATATATATATATATATATATATATATATATATATATATATATATATTAATCTGTCCATCTATCAATCTGACTCTTATGTCAATAAAACATTTGAAATTCAAGCTTTTCAGACAAGGCTTTGACAAGATAACATCAAAGTTTGTCCTGATATTTCTGTAGCCTTTAACATCATAAAATTATTTTGCCGTCTATTGACAAGATTTTAGAAAGACTGCATCACTTTCAACAACAACCTAAATTAAAGATGCATTCAGTAATTTTGTATGTACACTGATGAGCTGAAACATTATGACCACCTACCTAATATGCTGTTGATCCTCCGTGTGCCGCCAAAACATTGTCGGCCCGCCAATGCATGGACTCTACAAGACCCCTAAAGTTGTCCTGTGGTATCTGACACTAAAACATTAGTAGTCGATCCTTCAAGTCCAGTAAGTTGTGAAGTGGAGCCACCATGGATCAGACTTATTGGTCCTGCACATCCAGGACAGGGCAACATCTTGAACTCTACATCATGTTCCTCAAAACATTTCCGAACAATTTGTGCAGTGTTGCAGCACGCATTATCCTTCTGAAAGAGGCCACTGCCATCAGGGAATACCATTGTCATGAAGAGGTGTACCTGGTCTCCAACAGTGTTTAGGTAGGTGGCTGTAACAGTTCAAGGTTGGGCAAGAAGGAGGCGGAACAGTAAACATAAGGCTTAATCATTAACGTAACTTATAAGGAACATGAACACACGCAACGTGGCCAGGTGCGTCTCACTCCTGATTTGTTATCTCCGGCTCTGCTTTATCTCACTCTCCCTCTGATCTGCTGATTCAGCGCCGGCCTCCTCCTCATCACTCCTCCCCTCCCCAATTCAGGCCGACTAACAAACTCTCGAGGGGAGACGCTGCCCTTCTGGCCATTCTGTCAGCTGGTGGTCCACCCCGCCTCCCATGAACCTGGGGGAGAGACGAGGGGTGGTGTGGGGAGAAGGAATGGGCGAGCGGAGACACGCAGAGAGAGAGGAGAGATGGCAGTGGCTCCTCCAGCTCTCAGCGGCTGACAGCAACCCCTCCGTCCCCAGGCAGACGGCTGTGGCTGCTCCCCTGGCAGATGGCAGTGGTAAAGACTCTGCGACAGCACATCCCTCCTCCCTCCTGGGATTCAGCACCACTGTAACATTTCAAGGTCAGGCAAGGAGGAGGCGGGAACCGGCTGAATAGTAAACAAAGTTTAATTTGAAATGTAACTCAAACATAAACATAAACACAGACACACATAAAACGCTGCCGCGAGTGCCTCTTTCAAATTGGCGTCTACCCTTTATCTCACTCTCCCGTTGATCAGCTGATTCAGCACCAGCCACGCAGCCTCATGGCCCGGCCATGCCCTCCTCCTCATCACGGTGGCATGTGTCAAATTGACATCCACATGAATAGCTAGACCCAGGGTTTCCTAGCAGAACATTGCCCAGAGCACACTCCCTCCACCAGCTTGTTGTCTTCCCACAGTCCATCCTGGTGCCATTACTTCCCCAGGTAAACAATGTACACGTTACACTGCCTTCCTCATTATGTAAAAAAGGGGACATATCGGACCATGTGACCTTCTACTACTACTCCAAGGCCCAGTTCCAATGCTTGCATTCCCATTGTCTGCTCTTTAAACAGTGGACAGGGGCCATCATGGGCACTATGAATTGTCTGCATCTATGCAGCCCCATATGCATCAGGGTGCGATGCACTGTGTGTTGTGACACATTCATCCCATAACTATCATTAAAATTTTCTGTAACACAGTAGACCTTCTGTCGGTTCTGACCAGATGGGATACCCTTTGTTGCCCTTGCGCATCGATGAGCCTTGGGTGCCCAACACCCTATCACCAATTTGTGGTTTGGTGTGTCCTCGGACCACTGTTGGTAGGTACTCCCTACTGCTGACCAGTAGCACCCCACAAGTCTTGCTGTTTCAGAGATGCTCTGACCCAGACGTATGGCAATAACAATTTAGCTCTTTTAAAAGTCCTGCCCATTTCTCCTGCATTCAATAAGTTGACTATGAGACTTGATTGTTTGCTTACCATCAAATCTATCCAGACATGTGGCCTTGTTAGGAGATGATCAACACTATTTGCTTCACCTGTGAGTGGTCATAATATTTTGGCTCATCAGTGTACTTATATTATACAAAAATACAATTTCAGTCATAATGTCTTAACTTTAGAATCCTCTGGCTTTAATTTTGGCAGAACACTCCAGGAAGAATGTTATGGTTACAACCATAACCCTGTTTCCCTCCTCCCAGGAGTGACAATAACGTCTGATACTTCGCCTCCAATGCACGTGTTATCACAAGTACAGTATATAGGGTAAAGTCCAGTGCTATTCATCAGGATTTTTTGACTAAATGGAAGATAGCACATCTCTCAAGCCCTAAATAGCGAGAATCAGTAGTGCAGCCAGCATACACAGCACACACTAACAATGGCTACTAGCCAGTAGGGTAGTTAAAGGCATAGACAAATTGAAGGGTATATCAGCCCTTTTTGTCAAAGTGGCAGTGACACTAGCCAAGCCGGGTAGTGAAGCACTGCAAACTTCGTCTGTTCACACTGTGATGAGGAAGATGCCGAATGGTTCAACTGACAAAAAGTGTAGTAGTAGGACATTAACACTGGATCAGACGTTGACACCATAAGACTGACACCATACAGAGGCTAAATGGCAATGCACTAGCTAGTAAGGTAGTAAACATTGAAAAATAAGGCCTTATTTGCAGCAAGAAAAAGCTTTGACACCTATGGGGCATTTTACGCCTTGCAAATCATACGTAAGCGCAATGGCATTAACAACGCTGTGGGACAGACTTTGCTTGGAAATGGCGAAACCTTTTGAATGGCCTCCGAAACAGACAAAGAGCTGATACGTAAGCCTCATTTGACTTGTGCTGCTAACATACATGCAAAGTGCCCTCATGTGACAGAGTGTGTGCAGCTTCTGTGCCTCATCCAAAGCAAATATAGGAGGAGAGAAAGTTTGCATGGTAACAACCTGGGCCTTGAAAGGAGTGGCCAAGATCTTGGGTAGATAACCTTCCCAATGCTTAAAAATGGCTTTTGACAAGACCGGTCCAAACTCCATACAAGAGTTGTAGGAGCCATTTTGCCATAATACTGTGGTTAGCATTTGGGTGGCAGTATATTGAAACGTATAAATAAGTACATATTGGCTAGAAGGGCAGGAGTTTCTGGGAACGGAGGAAGCACACAGTTTTTGACCATGACCGTAATTGTAAATGACAACAGGTGTGATCAGGCATAGAACATGTGCTTGCCACTTAACGTGAACTTAAGCATGTATGTACTTCACCATGTTTGATTTGAATTGTATCCTAGTTGATTGTATTCAACGATGTTAAGTTTGGTGTTGCTTGATCATATTGGAATTGTGGAACAAACAAATGATGACTTCAAACTACTGGTGAGATACATTGTAAACTTATTCCTTGCTTTATTGACGAGTCAATTACTTGTTCACTCTTCAAACCCAATTCACCTCTGGCTTTAATGGAAATCCACTACAAGAGTCATTGTCCTAAAAGTCATAAAGGTCTTTAATGTGTTTGACTGAAGCCATAGTAAGAAGCAGCACAGTCTATAAAGAGACTAAATGTAAGCTAACTGTGTCAATTGGCTCAAACTTGGAACCCATAAGTGCATTTAGCACAAACATCAAGTCCCACACTGGGATGGTAGCATGCTTCAGCTTTCTCGCATCTCTCAAAAATGGGGTCAAACCACAAACCCACTGACAAACCACAAATGGGGTCATGCCCGGATGCTATAGCGGCGACATAGACTTTGAGCATGGATGGTGTCCTCCATCCAAATGGTCTTGCAAGAAGTGAAGTTTTGGCTGCAAAGAGCAATGCACCGGGCTCTAGCCTGTAGCTGGTGTGTCTGAGCACCACAGGGAAGCAGAAAGCAATCCACTCGCTGTGAAGGTATGCAGAAATCGACAACGAATGAGGATGAGCATCCAGAGCGTGAGAGATAATTCTATTATGACCCTGAAGAAGAATTTAAATAAATAAATTTGATAAAATGTGCAGTAACTGTAAAGGGCTTCAAAGATTGTCACACCTGGGTGGAGCTTCCCATAGCTTCTGCAACTGACACAGTGCCAAAGTGACTGACTTGAAAGGGAATTTTGAGTTTCTGTCAATAGGCTAGTTCAGTGATTCCCAACCAGGGGTACACGTACCCCAGAGTGTACATAATCATGTTCAAGGGGGCATGCGAAAAGACTTGTTGAACCTAACAAGGCTTCAAATAAAATAAAATTAGGGATGGTTAAAAATGTAGATTTTCCAATGAATCGATATCTTAATTTGAACACTCCCAATGCCGATTTTTACTCTATGCAAAGTTTGCACAAAGATCCTTTCGCTGTGTGTTGAGATCAAAATAACATATATGGCTTCAAATAAAATTAAAAATTGAGGGGTGGGTCAAAATATAGCTTTTCCACTTAAGTCATGGTCTACATAAACTGCCAGCAGAGTTCAGTTGCGCCCAATTGTGAACTTGGCATGTCAGATTCTCCTTTGGTCCAAGAGACATCTCCTGTTGATTTGTGCATCGCATATTCCTTGTCACCTGAAATGTGGAGAAGATCTGCTCTCCCATCAAGGTGTAATGAATGGGCAATGGAGATTTCGTCCTCAGATGGTTCTGATAATTTGGATCTTTTTGGGGAAGCCGAAGTGGACATGTTTTCCTTTTTTATAAAGACGTGTTAAGAAAATTTGCTATTTTAGTGCTTGTCTACAGTAGACACACACACACACACAGAGAGAGAAATCACAATTCAATACATAGCATTATTTAAATGCTGTAATTTAAAGGATACCATGATCAATGAAGCCAAACAAGAAGCAGAAAATGATCAACTCTTTGCAGTATTGATGGTGAAGCAAAGGCTTGTCCATCTGCTGACACATGAGGTAGAAAATAATCCACTGGCTGTGACCTGCAGACTCAATGGTAAAGAGTAGTAAAGACGATTCATTGGAGCAGCACAGGGAAGCAGAAAGCCATTCATTTGCTGTAAAGGTGTGCAGAAATTGACAAGGAATGAAGAACAGATGTCCATAGTGTGAGAGATTATTCTAGTGTGTCCCTGAAGGATAAAATTCTGATGACATAATGTTGTGCTCCACCTTATATAGGTGACTCCCACGTTGGAGGCAAGAGCATTAAGGCCTATCTGCCAATAAATAGCCATGACTGGAAAGGGCTTCAGAGATTGTCACTCCTGGGCGAGGCTTGTCATAGTGTCAGAAACTAATGCAGCGTTGAAGAGACCGACTTGAAAAGGAACTTCTAATTGCTGTCTGTAGGCTAGTTCAGCCAATTTTAATTTGAACACTCCCAATGTTGATCTTTTACTCTATGCGAAGTTTGCACCGATGTCTTTTTACTGCATCTTGAGATTACAAGTTTAGTTTGACTTGTCCTGTGTAATGTGTGTCCAAAGAGGAGATCCACGCAATCCATTAAACACTGAATAATGTCTCTTTTAATGCTTTTTCTCCAATTCCATACAATTATATTTGCCTACATTTTTTGGTAGGGAAAACACCCAGGGTTTGTAAATTATTGCTTAAAAAATTTAGACTTAATGGAGGGCTCTCCCTACCCAATTTTAAGTACTACTATTGAGCGGCTAACATTAAGAAGCTTACATATTGGGTGCAGGCTCCTTTTACACCTTGGTGCCACCTAGAGGCTAAGTCGTGTATCTCAACCTCACTTGATTTTCTCCTCCCTTCCAGTTTCCCTCTCTGGTCATACTGATAATAGGGTGGTATGTGTCTCTCTAAATATATTTTATAAATTTTTGGCGACAGTTCAAGTTCACTTTTTCCTCTGTTTTATCTCCCATATGTAACAATCACCCCCCTCTTTTATGGACTCATTCACTCTGTGGTAAAAGAAGGGTCATAAATGTGTTGGAGATCTTTTTGTCAACAATGTGTTTGTACTGTACAGGACTGGAAAATGAAATCTCCTCTTCCCCCTCCACGTTTCTGGTTAAAGGATTTAATATTATTTTTTAAACTTGAAAAAGTTAAGCATAATATCAGTGGTAGGGTGAATTAATTTTTTGAAAAATGACAACCCTTTCTCACATATTTCAATGAATTTCGTACACTTTCCTTAGAAGCTGAGGGCCACAGGCAACCTGTCCCCTTTCCTCTCTATTGTACTGCATATATATTATCTTTGTGTTTAAAAAACATGGGTATACAGGTGTACAATACAGTATATATATTTTTCTATTTTTTTGTCTTAATTATCTGTAAAGTATGACTTATTTATATGATTAATTTTATCCCCCCCTTTGTGTGTGTGTGTGTGTGCGCGTGCGTGCGTGTGTGTGTGTGTGTGTGTGCTTATATAGTATATACAGTATATTTAAGTTTCATAGTATTATGAGGCAGGTCATTAGCAGCTAATTCCAGTCATAAGCAGGTTTTTATTGTATAACTTATGACCAGACAGGGGTGGGTAAGGTGGTAGGGAGACTGACAGTTTAGGACAAAGTGTGTAAGCATATATTCTTTTGATCAATCTCTGTCTTCTGTGTCATAAACAACAAAAACAGAAACATTTCATTCCAATCTAACATAGCAGGGATGCATTAAAGAAACTGTGCACATTCTCTCTCGTTAAAGGTGCTTTAAATGGTTTTAGCCATGGAGTTTCTGGTGCCCCCCTAAGGAGTTGGTCCCTATGCAGACTGTGTTATATGCGTATAGGGAGCGGCGGTACTGGATGTGGGGGTACTTACGGAAAAAAAGTTTGGAAAACATAGGGCTAGTTTACACAGTAGTTTTAATATACTTTTCATCAGTTGAAATGCTCCTTCGGTGCTGTTCTCAATGCATGTTTTAAGTGAACCAAATTACCAAACATCTTCATCTGAGATGGAGTTTATGAAGCATCAGCGCATCATATCTGCACATGCTATGAGTGTGTCAACAACTCAGCAGCACTCATTCACTTAAGCATGCTGCATATTCAGACTGTATATTTACTTTTAAACATATCCTTTGTGATTCACAAAACTATTGTATGGCTTCAAGAAACTTTGAATATAATGCACAAGTCATGTGGAGAAAGTTAATGGTGCTTATATGCTTCTTCGTCATTTTGGAGCTTGACAGTAACGACCATGACACACAATATCGGAGCGCTGGAAAGCGTTCTATATTAGCAGTTACTTCACTTCTGGGAATGTGGACTTTAATTTTCAGCATAAACAATTATTTTAAAGCAATTCTTTTTCTCCATGTTAGTGTTTCTGTTACTGGATTTTAAAGTAAAGTTTTCTGTTAAAATTTTTGGCCAAGATTTTGTGCCTTTTATATTTTTTTGCTGAAAAACAAAAAACGTCTCGGGTTACGTAGTGTAACCCTTGTTCCCTGAAAAAAGCGGAACGAGATGCTGCACTGAAGAGTGCTTTGGGAACACGTCTTGGTTGTGACCAGCTGTGAATATGTGTACAACACGTCTATGAACAATGACCGGAATTTATAGCCTCTGCCAGTGTAATCATTGGACGCACCTGGCGCAGGGCTATAAATAGATGCGTCACCGGAGCATCATCAGGTATTTTGTCTGAAGAGCAGTCCCTGGGGCATCCCAGTGAGGCAGAAAAGTTCAGCATCTTGTTCCGCTTTTTTCAGGGAACAAGGGTTACACTACGGAACCCGAGACGCTTCCTTTACAAAAAGCTTCACTATGATGCTGCGCTGAAGAGCGCTTTGGGAACGAGAATACCCACGCCGCCGCACTGTGGCTGTCTGGACCCCCTACGGTTGTGTAGTGTGCTCACAAGAGCGTGAGAGGGCTCAGACATGAGCTTGAGATGTCAACTCAAGGATATAAGAGCCCAGGGTGGTATGAACATCCAAGCTGTAGAATCTAATGATTGTGTGCGGAGAGGACCAACCTGCCGCATCACAGACACGCTGCAGAGGGACCCCTCTGGCCAAGGCTTGAGGGGAGGCGACCCCTCTGGTAGAGTGAGCCCTGATGCCTACAGGCAAAGCTTGACCGTGCGCCTCGTAGGCCAGGGCAGCAGCATCACTCACCCAATGAGACATAGTCTGCTTGGTGGCGGCCACCCCCTTGTTGTGTCCCGTGGCAAACGAATAGTTGCCCTGACTTACGCCACTGGCTAGATCGGTGGACATAAGTCTGAAGGGCACGGACTGGACAAAGTCCATTAAGGCTTTCCTGTGGGCTGTAGAGGAGACTGTTCATAGCTGTTCATAGAGGCGGAGGTCCTCTTCTTCCCTGTAAAATCTCACCCAGATTTGTTCCAAGTGCAGGGAGCCCTAGCATTTAACATGGTCTTGATAACCTCAGGAGAAAGCCCTGTGTACCTCAGTTGGTACCCATCAGGGGCCAAGCATGAAAGGTTCCACAATTTGGGCAGGGGATGAAATATTGTCCCCTGTGCCTGAGAAAGAAGGTCCTTCCTGTCCAGAATTGCCCAAGGCGAGCCGTTGAGTAGAGATATTAACTCCGAGAACCATACCACGTTCGGCCAGTGTGGCGCTATCAGTAAGAGGCAAGACCCTTGCTGGGGAACTCTGGCCAAGACTCCCGGGAGCAGAGAAACCGAGGGAAACTGCATACAGATGCATTCCGGGCCATGTATGTGCCATCGCGTCCAGACCCAGGGTGGCTGGGCGACTCAGGGAGAAGTAGAGGAGACATTGCGCTGTTCATAGAGGCAAAGAGGTCCTCTTCTGCCCTGTAAAATCTCACCCAGATTTTTTCCACTACCTCAGGGTGGAGTTTCCACTCCCCCATCTGTATTTTCTGTCTGGACAGTAAACCTGCTCCCACATATGGGCATCCAGGGATATAAACTGCCCTGAGTGACAGGAGTTTGCCCTGGGCCCCAATGAGAATCCGATGTGCCAGAAATTCAGCTCGCGTGAATGTGGACCTCCTTGATGGTTTATGTAAGAGACTACCGCTGTATTGCCCATCCGCACCAAGACATGGCAGTCTCTGGAGGAAGTATTTCAGGGCCAGAAATACAGCCATCAACTCAAGACAGTTACTGTAACAACCGAGCTGACGACCCTTCCATTCCCTGTGAGCTGGACGACCACTTAAGACCACTACCCAGCCCGTCAGGGAGGTGTCTGTCATTAGCAGCCTGCAAACACGTTCTATGGCCCCTTTGACCAAGAGATTTTACAGTTCTTTCCACAGTAGACATACCTGCTCAGGTTTCACGGTAGTGGGGACCACGCCGTTGAAAATCCGGAGGACGGCGAGCGAATGGAATTTTGTAGCCTTCTTCTGTTCTTAGGACCCATATAGAAATACCAGGCAGAAGTTTCCATGCTGCCAGGATCTCTGAGATGGGTATTAATTTCGACACTTCCTGTTGAGGGGATGTTGAGTGTTCCGCGTTCGGTACACCCAACGTTTGGTTGGACGCCTCTGCCTCCCGAAACACCAGAGGCAGCTGGAAAGGAGAGAATTTATGGGGGTACCGGGAGGGGTGAAGTTAATGATACACGTGCCCCGTCATGAGGGGAGCTACCCCCACAGGGCTAGGCACAAGAATGTCAGGGCTTTTTCCTTCTAGAAATTACTTCCCTGAGGTCTTGCTTTGGGGGCTGCTGAGGGTGATGAACCGGCCCCGTCTTTACAAGGGGGAGCACGATTCGCCACGCCTAGTTTTTGAGCCTCCTGTCTAGGAGGACTGGGATGGGGCTGGGTGGCTGACAGCCCCTCCCCCTGAGTGTGGCGAGGAAGAAATTGCCCGACGGCTTCCTCGTGACATTTTGCCTCCCTGGAACCTGGTGATAGCTACATTCATAGCATTACCAAGTAAGCCAGAAGGAAAAACCGGGGCATCGAGAAGGAAAGTTTTGTCCTTGTCTCTGATGCCCGATAGGCTAAGCCACAAGTGTGTCTCTCCGCCTTCCCCACAAGCGTGGAGGTGGTCCTGCACAGCCTTGTGGGGAGAGTGGGTCTCTTTAGCAATGACACCTAGCCAGGCGAGAGATAACCCGCAAGTGTCTCTTCTACTGGCGGCATCACCGAATACCCCCGAGCCTCAGCACACAAGATTAGTTGAATATTTCAACGTCGAGGGCATGAAGATACGGGAAGTATAAGGATTCCTCCATGGATGAGAATACTCGTTATGAAGGTCATAGAAGAATGGAAGGGACTGATATAGCGTCCCCCCCCCCCTTTTTTTTATTTATTTCAATTTTATTTATTTATTTTGGCCACCAGACAGAAATTTGTCTTCTAGTTTGAAGTGTTTGGGGGGGGGTCTCTTAATTCCACAGCCGCTTTATTATCATGCGTGGGATTTACAGAGGTTCAGTGTCCTTGTGAACTGAAGAGGTGCCGAGGTGTGCTTCAGGCTTATGAGGATCAGCTGGAACTGGGGAGAGAGCGAGCGAAAGGGACGAACCCATCTCTCGCTCCTCAGCCAGGTCGATACGAGAGCCCCACAAATGAAGTGTGGACACTGACTCACAGAAGTAAGCAAGGCGAGCGCGAAGCATTTTGCCCGAAAGCAGATCGCAAAGCTCGCACCACCCCAACGTGAGAGAAGCATGCTCTTCCCCCAAACAAAGCAGAAGTGATGCGTGTCCCTCTCGGCCATAGAGTGGAGACAGGGGAACACGCATCGTTTGCCCTGATTTTCAGTCATTTCTTTCTTTTTCTTTTTTTTTTCAAGAGAAAGGAGAAAATGTTCACTGCGCACTGCCTAACAGATTCTAACTCCTAACAGAGGAAAGAAAGTTTGACTGGCTCGTGATAGTCACACAAACACAGAATGATCTGAAGACAAAAGATCTGACGATGCTCCGGTGATGCATCTATTTATAGCCCTGCGCCAGGTGCGTCCAATGATTACACCGGCAGAGGCTATAAATTCCGGTCAATGTTCATTGACGTGTTGCACACATATTCACAGCTGGTCACAACTAAGACGTGTTCCCAAAGCCAGGGGCGAGGCTAGCCCCTTTTTAGGGGTGCTTCAGCACCCCTAAAAAGGAGCTGAGCACCCCTAAAACTTGGAGTAAGAAATGTTGTTATTCTAAAATTTTTGTTCGTCTTTGACAAGGTTAAATAATGTCCAAAACATACTCCGTAGTTTGTGGTTTAAAATGTATGTGTTAAGGATGAAAATGAAAACATCCCCGCTTAGCAAATGGTGTCATCCTCTTCTCTTCTTCTACTCTGTACCTGCACCGCGCTCAGCACAACCGTCATCCAGCGTGAAACACACGCAGAGTGAGAACCCGTTATGTAGTGTTGTGAATCAACAGCTCCAAAGCTGTGTATCACACTTCTTTCCTTTTACCTAGAGTTGTTCCGATTCCGAAACCATATCGGTGAGTACTGGAGTCAGTATCCTGAATCACCATGGTACACCTATAACAAGTGTTTATTTTCGGACTATTTTAGTCCAGCGGGTCGCCGCCGCTGTGGAGTGGCACAGGACCTGGGTGACTCGTCCATAGTCATAAACGGAGAGTATTAGCGCCGTAATGTTCTTCCGCAAGACGCATGCAGTTCTGTTTATTAACTGCTAGAGCGTGAAACAAAAACAGCAGCGCGACAAATAAACTGCTTACCTGTGTAGTGCGTACGTGTGTCTCTGTTGTTAAAGTTTATCGTTAATTTGATACTCTTTTTAACAATCGGGAGTCATGTAAACATGACGTCACGTGCGTCTTTTCTGGTCAGTCGTCATGGAAACATGAAGCCCTGGCGTTTGGACCAGAGTGACAACAAACGACATATCACTGTGTGAAAACACTAACTGTGGCTTTTTAAATGAATTGTTATTCATTCCTAGATTTATATCTGTTATTTTTCAGTTGTGGCTGACTATCAAACTAGACAATAAAAGAAAGTTTAATGTTTTTCTTTTGCTGTATTTATTCATTCCTCACACACAGAGGATTTAACCTGTCTGTGTGTGCGTGTGTGTGTGTGGCCTGCCAGTGAGCAATGGACATAGGACAGTTCTTTAAAAGAATAAAGACAGATTCAGGTGAGAGACTAGGGACAGTCCATAATGACCTCTGTCTTGTTTTTTTTTTGTTTTTTTTTTGTTCTTCTGAAAAGTGTTAAGCTAAAGTAACAGATAATGCAAACCAGCTATCTGTTGTTGTATCAAATTACTTATCTAGGCAATGGTCTCCTGCCCACAATGGAGAATACAGCTTCTCTTGTGAAAGGAATTTGTGATTTAAAAAAGTTTCTAAGCTCAATAATAATAATAATAAAGACATTTAAAATGACACGCCTCTGTGTGCCTTTTGATCATATCCTTAGAATCTGTAAATGGTCTCCATAACATTTTTGTGACATGACCACAGGCCAAAGCAGACTCCAGCACCTAGCTGTGATGTCTATAGAGAATGGCAACTGACGTCACTGCGACGTCATCGCGCAATGTATTGTGGGGAGTATCCGCCATTTTGTGAGGCCACAAACACAAGCCGGTAACCTGCCGGTACAGCTATGTTGGTTGTATGAATTATTTGTTTGAGCATGCTTAAAAATAGTTTAAAACAAGGTGGATTGTACAGAGACAAACTCCTACCGGACGCCAAGAAACGATATGTTGAAAAAAAAAAAAATCAACTTTATTGGAAATGTCGATCCTTATGAAGTCCCAAAAGACCAGTGGATTCGCGACCCTGACGCCTTACCTCCCGTCACATTTCCTGATATTTTTACTTATTTTGTCTGTGGTGTCAGTGCCTATACTGCGGAGCAATTTCGTAATTATAAGTCCCTGGAAGCCAACGTTCAGTTTACCCATGGTTGGGTACATGACCTGGAGAGTTGTAAGCCTGTCAACGGTGAAAACACTGTCGTCTCAACATGATTGCACTGTATATTATATATAGAGTTTGTTCTCAACATGATTGCACTGTATATTATATATATATTAAGTTTGTTCTCAACATGATTGCACTGTGTATATATATATACACTACCGTTCAAAAGTTTGGGGTCACCCAAACAATTTTGTGTTTTCCTGAAAAGTCACACTTATTCACCACCATACGTTGTGAAATGAATAGAAAATAGAGTCAAGACATTGACAAGGTTAGAAATAATGATTTGTATTTGAAATAAGATTTTTTTTACATCAAACTTTGCTTTCGTCAAAGAATCCTCCATTTGCAGCAATTACAGCATTGCAGACCTTTGGCATTCTAGCTGTTAATTTGTTGAGGTAATCTGGAGAAATTGCACCCCACGCTTCCAGAAGCAGCTCCCACAAGTTGGATTGGTTGGATGGGCACTTCTTGCGTACCATACGGTCAAGCTGCTCCCACAACAGCTCAATGGGGTTCAGATCTGGTGACTGCGCTGGCCACTCCATTACCGATAGAATACCAGCTGCCTGCTTCTGCTCTAAATAGTTCTTGCACAATTTGGAGGTGTGTTTAGGGTCATTGTCCTGTTGTAGGATGAAATTGGCTCCAATCAAGCGCTGTCCACTGGGTATGGCATGGCGTTGCAAAATGGAGTGATAGCCTTCCTTATTCAGAATCCCTTTTACCCTGTACAAATCTCCCACCTTACCAGCACCAAAGCAACCCCAGACCATTATATTACCTCCACCATGCTTAACAGATGGCGTCAGGCATTCTTCCAGCATCTTTTCATTTGTTCTGCGTCTCACAAACGTTCTTCTTTGTGATCCAAACACCTCAAACTTGGATTCATCTGTCCACAACACTTTTTTCCAGTCTTCCTCTGTCCAATGTCTGTGTTCTTTTGCCCATCTTAATCTTTTTCTTTTAATGGCCAGTCTCAGATATGGCTTTTTCTTTGCCACTCTGCCCTGAAGCCCAGAATCCCGCAGCCGCCTCTTCACTGTACATGTTGACACTGGTGTTTTGCAGGTACTATTTAATGAAGATGCCAGTTGGGGACCTGTGAGGCGTCTGTTTCTCAAACTAGAGACTCTAATGTACTTATCTTCTTGCTCAGTTGTGCAATGCGGCCTCCCACTTCTTTTTCTACTCTGGTTAGAGCCTGTTTGTGCTGTCCTCTGAAGGGAGTAGTACACACCGTTGTAGGAAATCTTCAATTTCTTAGCAATGTCTCGCATGGAATAGCCTTCATTTCTAAGGACAAGAATAGACTGTCGAGTTTCAGATGAAAGTTCTCTTTTTCTGGCCATTTTGAGCGTTTTTTGTAGCTTCTGTAACGACCTAAACTGTTTTCAGATGTGCGAACATGATTGCACAAGGGTTTTCTAATCATCAATTAGCCTTCTGAGCCAATGAGCAAACACATTGTACCATTAGAACACTGGAGTGATAGTTGCTGGAAATGGGCCTCTATACACCTATGTACATATTGCACCAAAAACCAGACATTTGCAGCTAGAATAGTCATTTACCACATTAGCAATGTATAGAGTGTATTTCTTCAAAGTTAAGACTAGTTTAAAGTTGTCTTCATTGAAAAGTACAGTGCTTTTCCTTCAAAAATAAGGACATTTCAATGTGACCCCAAACTTTTGAACGGTAGTGTATATATATATATATATATATATATATATATATATATATATTTATTAAGTTTGTTCTCAACATGATTGCACTATATAATATATTTATTAAGTTTGTTCTCAACATGATTGCACTATATAATATATATATTAAGTTTGTTCTCAACATGATTGCGCTTTATATAATTCAGGTTTGCTTCACTGCAACAACCTTTTGTACAGTGATATTATATAGATGTGGTTGATACGTTGCAACAAGTTGTAACCTTTTGTGTTGCAGTTTCTGAAGTTGTTTACATTTATCGCTGGGAAAAAAAACTTGTTGTTTTTGTACTTGCAAATTTAATTTGTATTAAACCAGTTTCTACAAATTCATATTGTGTCATCTGTTTTCAATAGAAGTATTTAAGTATACAAACATGTCATCAAAACTAATATACATCTACAACAGCAATATACATATTTACAACATTAAAATGAAAGTTTTAACATGCACATTTTTCATTTTCAACTGGTTTTACAACCACACTGGGACACATGTTTAGAAGTATACAGCAAACATTCACTATCTTGTCAAGAAGTGTCATCTCCTCCCCCTCACATGGCAGTAACAAACTAATTGGTATTCTCTTATGTAACATTGTTTACTTGTTGCACATACTGCCAATCACCCTTTCAACATGAATCCTCAGGTGTGCTATCGCTCGTGTGTTTTCCACATCCTTAGCATCAAGTTGACATCTTCCTTTAGTGAACGCAGGAACTTTGACCTCTGCACACATCATCCCCACACTATCCTTGATATCGAAGCCTCGATCAGCTAGCACTAAGTCACCAGGTAACAGTTTGTTAAGAAGGCCACAGTTCTCAGTTATGTGCTTGTCAGAGGCACGTCCCCCCCATCCCTTGGAAATAAATGATATGGCACCTTGTGGTGTAATACCAATGAGGTATTTCATTGTGTGTCCCCCTTTGTAATGAGAAAAAGCCTGTGCACGTGCCTTTAGATTCTAAAGGATATTTCAAAGCAGTCGACTATAATAGCAACACGTTTCCCAAAAGCTTCAAAAAACTGATGTGGCATTGTAGCTTGTAAGCAATGCCTCTCTGGCCAGTACACCAATGGATTAAGCCGTGCATTCAAAACATCTATGGTGTCAGTAAAGGCAGTGGAAAGAGTTTTACGCGACACATTAAAGAGATGGGCAAGGTGTTGTACAGGAAGATCAAGCCTCAGACGTATGAGTGTCAACAAAAGCATTTGAAAGGATGTCAACTTTTTGGTAACTGGCAGGAAAGCCTTAACATTGGTGAACAATGACAATAAAATGGCAAAGCATGGAATTCCTGTGTAGTACTTGACCTTATTTGTGTCACCCTTTAAGAAGTCCTCATCCATCTTTCGCTTGTTCAGCTCACACCTAAGCTTCCCGTTCTCCTGCAACAGACGGTTGATTTCTGCACTGTTGCTCTCACAGAACTGACATTCTGCTCTTTGTCTCTTAACTGCTGGTTCATCTTCTGCCTGGTTTCCACCTTCCTCATCCTCTGCAGCTTCCACATCCGCCCATTCATCTTCTACAGCTCCCACCTCTGCCTGGTCACCACCTCCCGCATCTGCTGCTACTTCCGCATCTGCTGCTACTTCTGCCTCTGCCTGTTCACCACCTCCCGCATCTGCTGCTACTTCTGCCTCTGCCTGGTCATCACCTTCCTTTTCTTGTGCTGCCTCCACCTGCATTTGTGATTCACCGTCGTCTCCTGCTACTGGCACGGTCATTTGTTGTCGTTGTAATCGACGAGAATACCGGTCTGACTCGGTAGCACGCACTTCAGAGTGTCCCAGGTGCAGTGTTGGAGCCCAGTCAGGATTGGACTCATCCATTTCATATGCTGGTTTACCTTCAAGAAGACATCAAAAAATAAATACAGTCAGAATAAACAAAACAAAAAAACACTACAGTGAAACAACTTCTATGTAAACAACATAGAAAATACATTTTAAGATGCATATTAAAGAAATCACACCCCATTTAACATTAAAATCATAATAAGAAATTAAAATAGAAATGTTTACCAATACTTATTCAAAGAACACAAACAAATTTTGTCCTAAATGTCAGCCCTGTCACACCACAGTCAGTCCTATCACATTAAATATTATGATAACCGCCATTATGTGTTTGTATAATCTCCTATGTTTATTAATGTAGTTTTTTTTTTTTTTTTACAACTAACGTTATATAAGTGCCTGGCGGTTATTCTGGACTTTCCATTCACTACATTTGACCTAAACATTGCTTATATTTCTTATAGAAATTATAATACCATGTTAGATACAATCAGGGACATGTAATCAATCAATAAGAAAATACTATTTGTGTCAAACTAATTCATTAGAAAACCATTCTAACATTAATTAAAGAATAAGATCTATTTTTCTCCAAGATATTTAGAAGTGGAATTGTATTTCTGGTAGAATGTACCTAACGTTAATACGTTGACACTCACCTGAATAAAAATGTCTGGAACACACTTTTAACGATCTTGGGATGCTGGAAAACTTGATGTCTGTACGTCTTACGGCTGATATCCAAGACAGCCGGCGTCTCTTTGTCACATCAGACACATAGTTTCCTTGATTCTGCCTCCAGACGGGAAAGCTAAAGAAAGACAATATCTATAATCTCTTACCTTGTCGGTCGTGTGAACGGACATTACAACCGACAACACAACAAGTTCTTCCCATAACTTTAAAATTAATCGAAATGTTATTTACTTTATATATTAGCGGTCCGGATTCGCGCGTCAGCCAACAAATTGAGAGTGGAACGGCGAGATGGCCTCACAATATGGCGGCACTACCCATCAGCCACCGCGGCGCTCTGTGGCTGACGTCACGTTGCCAAGCTCTATAGAGAAGGAGTTGCTTGAAAAAATTGAACACCAAAGGGTCATTGACAGGTTTGCCACCCTCAAATTGCGGCGACATAGATTAACTCTCCCAAAGTAGAGCCAAATGGGGATTCAGGGGAAGTACTTCAAAGATTTCCCTCTTTTTTTTTTTTTTTAAGTATTTTTAAGACCTCTGTAAATAATCTGGATATTTTGGACTTTTTTGTTTTACCTTCTTTTTTTCCTTTTTTTTTTTTTTTTTGCTCTTGATGTGAAGCTTGTTTTATTATTATTTATTGATGACTTATATTGGTTTATGAAATTTCAGACAGGCGTGCAACCAGATATGTTAGAGATGGCCATTTGTAAATAATTTACAGAAGATGAATTACATTTTGTTGTCCAAGTACCTGTTACTTTGTTCAATGACAATAAAGTTGAATCTAATCTAACCAATCTGATGACTGTTGATACAAAAGGAGGCACATGGAGTTAACGGTCAGGAAAACCAGCTGAGTGAAGAAGGTTTTGTGTTTGTTACAGGGGGCTGTCTGTGTGAACTCTCACAATTAAGCTGGTGTTCTGAAAAGGTGTAAAAAAAAAAAAGAAAAAATCTGGATTTTGGAGTTAGTTGAACCAATGTTAAAATTATAAAGTTATTTTTCAACAGACATATTTTTTGTTTTTGTGTGAAAAGAGGGTGGGTGGTGGCAGTGTGGCTCATTGGGTGCTCAGCACCCCTAAAGATCTGACCCTAGAATCGCCCCTGCCCAAAGCGCTCTTCAGCGCAGCATCATAGTGAAGCTTTTTGTAAAGGGAACTGCATATTTCTTTTGAATTTTACTTTGTAACAATACTTTGAAATCTGCAATTTTATTATGCGAGTCAATCAGTTGCCTATTCAGAAATAAAGCTTTGTGTGTTCCCACTCCAAACAACAAAATTTGTTTGGAGCAGCCACACTTATTGAGTGTTTTGCAGAGATCTGTTTAGTTGGATGTGTGTCACATTTGCCACATTTACCAAAATGGTAAAGTGGTGCAGACATACAGACATTCACTCTCCGATTCCCTGTCACGTGGATCTTATAAATAAACACAGGCTTGCCGTAGAAAGCATATGTTTATATGCAGTTGTTAAACAAAAACTGACAGTTCGGCTTTCTGATTTTATTAGTCATTTTAGTGTAGGAGACCTTCAGAAAAACACTTGTTAACAGAATCACTATTCTAATTTGCACTTGTGATGATAAGCAGCGGTGAATGCGATCTCTGATGAAAGTTTTCAGATCAGCATTACATCTTGTCAGTTCTTCAGTACACAAGACAGCAAGATAAACCACCCATTTGATAAAAAAAATCTAAATATTTAGATTTGCTTTTCCAGTTGTTAGAGCCATTACCTCAGCAGGGAATCCCGTCTGTCCAGGGATTAAAGATTTCCCACTGGAAGGCACTAACGCACGGTCTGTCTCTCACCACTGGCCAACGATTATGTAAAGAAGGTTACGCTTGAAAATTGCTACAATTCGCAATTGCAAATCGGCTAGTGTGACAAACACTTTACATGTTTCCATGTCCTGTGAGCATGATTTATATGTACCAGATCAATCTTTTTAAGAAATCAATAATAGAACCTTAAAACATTATATATCCAAAATACAGTATGGTATACACCAATCAGACACAACATTAAAACCACCTGGATTATATTGCGTAGGTCCCCCTCGTGCCGCCAAAACAGCGACAACCCGCATCTCAGAATAGCATTCAGAGATAATGTTTTTCTCACCACACTTGTACAGAGTTGTACACAATTATCTGGAGTTAGTGTAGACTTTGTCAATTCAAACCCGTCTGGCCATTCTCTGTTGACCTGTCTCATCAACAAGGTATTTCTATCCACAGAACTGCCACTCACTGGATGTTTTTTTGTTTTTGGCACCATTCTGAGTAAACTAAAGACTGTTGTGCATGAAAATACCAGATCAGCAGTTACAGAAATACTCAATCCAGCATATCTGGCAAATCATTGAGATCAATTTTTTTTTCCCCATTCTGATGGTTGACGTGAACATTAAATGAAGCTCCTGAACAGTATCTGCATGATTTAATGCACTACACTGCTGCCACATTATTGATTGATTAGATAGATGAATGGATGTAAGTTGGTGTCAGACGGGCTAGTATTATGACATTTACTTGCTTCCTTTTGTGGAGCTTTGACACAGACATCATCTTTCATAGGGACACATTGGAATTAAATAGCTCTGGACATGTGACTATTTGTACCACGCATGTCAAAAATGTTCACATGAAAACAAGATATGTAAAGTTCTCAACTCTGGATAAACTACATCTACAACTTTTTTGGCTCCTTTCAAATTTCAAACTAAATTTCAGTCACAATTGTAACCAGTGGGATTAAGTGGATTGGTCAATTTTGATTTAATGTTGACTTTAAACATACAAGAAGCTTTTCTCTTACAATTGGGACAGAGGTTAGCAGGTAAAACAAACAAACAATAAACCATAATTAAACAATGACCAACAGCAGAGAAGGGAATGACAGCTAAACAATTCTAACAACAGACATACTCCTTTTTGCAGCACATGCTTGCGTGCTCACACACATAGAATGATATGATTTGGGCATCATGAGTGTCAGCATCATAGGGAGGGATATCTCTGGACCTGCTGGTGGTTTTGTCCCCTCTCTCCAGCTGAGAAGCAGGTGTATGTTTTGCTAAAATAGTTATTCCTATATGAGAGGTTGACTTGAAGAGTAAAGAGCCTGGTGTCAAACATCTAAAACCATGATCTTCCTTGCTGCAAAAAGCTGTTTCTACTCAAAGCATCAGGAGACACATTTGATTGGTTGCAGATGGGCCAACATGTTCAGATTCCAGCAAACATGTTCATAGTGTGCAAGTCTAGAAAGTCAAACAGACACTGTCTGTGCAAGCAAACATTATTCAAACTCAAATTCACCATAGCAGCAGTTTCTGTAACAGGGGATAACCACAATTTCAGTCATAAGATCCTTGCAGATAAGACAGCAGTGTATCAGTCACTCTAAGAACACTGGCTTATTTTTTCCCAAATGCCATAGGACTCACTAAATGGAGCAAGAACAATATGTTATGAAATGCAATAGAACTTGGGTTAATGATAAGGCCACTACACAGTGACTGTGTTTTTTTTACTTACAGAATTTAACCTTTTAACCAGCACTATAAATCCTCAGGGCTATGCCGTGCCTCCAGAGGCCTGTAAACCATATTCAGAGGCCCAAATAAAAAACTATTTATATAATGCTTTAACAAAACTACACTATGTAACACAATTTTTGTTCCGGGGTAGTAAGTGTTATTTCCTAATTGCTTATGCCTCAAAAGAATAGAAAATGACTATTATTTCCCACAAACTTTGCGTTTGTGACCAGGACAGTGATATTTTGAAATTTTCCTATTTCCAATGAGAAAACAGGCAATTTTTTTTCTTTTTGTTAACATAACGACTACAAAATATTTAGAATTGAGTAGTTTTTCGAGATTTACAACTATACTATAAATCACTTTCATGAATCAGCCCCCAATTGTAGTCTCCCATCATGTTCTCGTTATACTGTCCTTGGTAGCGGAGTTCAAAGTCCAGTATATCTCAATGGAAGCGCTAGCCTTGCTCCTCCATGTTCTCCTTGAATTTATCAAAATGAGCATGAAGGATATGGACTTTGAGTGACATCCTACAGCCCATTGTGCCGTAGTTCTTAAACAGAATCTCAGCCATCTCCACATAATTTTCGGCATTGTGATTGCCCAGGAAGCCCCGAACCACTGCGACAAAGCTGTTCCAAGACACTTTCTCCTTACTGTTGACCTTCTTGGGGAATTCATTGCACTCCAGGATCTTCTTTATCTGTGGTCAGATGAAGACACCGGCTTTGACCTTTTGTATCAGTCAGCTTAGGGAAGAAGTCTTGAAGGTAATTGAAGGCTGCCATTTCATAAGGCCCAATTTGATGTGCAGTGGTGGCATCAGCACCTTCCGGGGGTCCAACAGTGGCTCCCAATTAACATTGTTCCTCCCCACAGAAAACTTGTTCCACTGTGGCCAGTCCTGCTTGTTGTAGTGCGCCTTGGTGTCCCTGGTGTCCCAAAGGCAAAGATAGCAGGGAAACTTTGCAAAAACCACCTTGGAGTCCCATCAGGAATACCAACATTTTGTCCCATATGACAACCCAGCCATACTCATCATACTTAAAGGCATCCAGCAAGGTCTTGATATGTATCCACTTAGGCAGCTGGAACTAAATTGAGCTGGTTGGCTTAAAGCTCCTGTATTTATACTACTCTTTATATTACTGGAAAGTTCTAGAAGTTACTCCAAGTTTACTCAGCACTGAATCTATCTGGAATGTTCTTGAAAAAAGGTACATTTCAAAATATCACTGTCCTGGTCACAAATGCAAAATTTGTGGGGAATAATAGCCATTTTCTATACTTTTGAGGCATAAGCAATTAGGAAATAACACGTACTACCCAGGAACCCAAAAAAATTAGTATGGGTCCCAGTGGTGTTGTGTAAATAGAGAAGAGGAGTGGTCCAAGCACTGAGGCCTGAGTTACCCAAGTAAGTAGCTGATGTTCGTTGGGATTCTTCGAAATGCTAAGCAGTAGGGATGTGCATGAGTATTTGATTAACCTAGTTATCATGCTGCACTAGCTAGTCGATTATTAACAACACTACATGAATATTGCAGATTTTTCTTTGTACATTTTCCAGCAACACTGACTTATACTGTATATTCCCTCCGAATCTCTTGCCAAATTTTGCAGTTGCATTTGAGTCAATTGAGGGTGCTGTGGATGAGTGTCATCGAGGTCTTTTATGAGAGAAGGAATTATGATGCTGCCTTTGGCCAATTGTGAAGTCAAGTGTGGTTATACTTGTAATATTTTGGTTCCTATTAAGTATACTGTATGGGTATTTGGTTCTTGTTGGAGTCATGACTACCAGCAGGTGAGGATCTGCATTTATGATGGAAAAAAATTTAAATGGTGCGAGAAACTAGAAAGGTTATCTAATCTCTGAACACCGAAAGAGTGCATTTTATAATAAGTAAACTTTTACCACTTGTTGTTCAGAATAATATCATGAATGTTAAAAATATGATGCATTTAGGGGTGTGGTCCTGGTCAAGACAATCTCCTGAACTCCAAACTGAATGTCAGAATGGGAAAGAAAGGTGATTTAAGCAACTTTGAGCGTGGCATGGTTGTTGGTGCCAGACGGGCCGGTCTGAGTATTTCACAATCTGCTCAGTTACTGGGATTTTCACGCACAACCATTTCTAGGGTTTACAAAGAATGGTGTGAAAAGGGAAAAACATCCAGTATGCGGCAGTCCTGTGGGCGAAAATGCCTTGTTGATGCTAGAGGTCAGAGTAGAATGGGCCGACTGATAGAAGAGCAACTTTGACTGAAATAACCACTCGTTACAACCGAGGTATGCAGCAAAGCATTTGTGAAGCCACAACACGCACAACCTTGAGGCGGATGGGCTACAACAGCAGAAGACCCCACCGGGTACCACTCATCTCCACTACAAATAGGAAAAAGAGGCTACAATTTGCAAGAGCTCACCATAATTGGACAGTTGAAGACTGGAAAAATGTTGCCTGGTCTGATGAGTCTCGATTTCTGGTGAGACATTCAGATGGTAGAGTCAGAATTTGGCGTAAACAGAATGAGAACATGGATCCATCATGCCTTGTTACCACTGTGCAGGCGGTGGTGGTGTAATGGTGTGGGGGATGTTTTCTTGGCACACTTTAGGCCACTTAGTGCCAATTGGGCATCGTTTAAATGCCACGGCCTACCTGAGCATTGTTTCTGACCATGTCCATCCCTTTATGGCCACCATGTACCATCCTCTGATGGCTACTTCCAGCAGGATAATGCACCATGTCACAAAGCTCGAATCATTTCAAATTGGTTTCTTGAACATGACAATGAGTTCACTGTACTAAAATGGCCCCCACAGTCACCAGATCTCAACCCAATAGAGCATCTTTGGGATGTGGTGGAACGGGAGCTTCGTGCCCTGGATGTGCATCCCACAAATCTCCATCAACTGCAAAATGCTATCCTATCAATATGGGCCAACATTTCTAAAGAATGCTTTCAGCACCTTGTTGAATCAATGCCATGTAGAATTAAGGCAGTTCTGAAGGCGAAAGGGGGTCAAACACAGTATTAGTATGGTGTTCCTAATAATCCTTTAGGTGAGTGTATATATATATATATATATGTGCATTGCTCTAATGCCGTCAGAAGTGTTGCTATGTAAGCTCCAGGAGAGTGCAAATGTTCTTGCTGGTATTTTTCAAAAAGAAAATTAACTAAATGTAAATTTCACATAAGTGTCATTGTGGAGGTGAGGGCGTGGTCGAGCGCCCATCTGGGGAGAGAGAAAGCGGTAAGTACATCAAACTGAGATGAATTGTGATTCCCCATCTGTTGCTCACTTTGATGTTGTGTCGAAGAAGCGACACTAGGGGTCTCTCTTGAGTGCCGAATATACCTCTGATCTATGAAAAAAGGCCAATGAGAAATTGGCAGACAGAATTTGTATGTCCCACCTCCAGACATACTGGAATAAAGGCGGGGAAATGCATCTGTTTCATTCTGAAATTTTCTTCTGAGCCGTTGGTCATGTATGCAGCCAGCTGCGAGTCACACACCTGTTCCTCTTACCTCTGTGCGATCTGCTGTTGGATCTACGGCGTACTTCAGCGGCTTTCTCCTTCTCTGCATGGCAGTGCAGTTTGCCCCTGGGCACTTCGACAGCGCAACAAATAGTTGTATGAAAAGAGTGATTTTCTCTGAAAGAGTATTTTCCTCTATAAGAGCAATACACAGTGGTGTTGAACGTCCTTTTCAGGATGCGTCTTTATAAAGATGCCTTTCCGCCCCTGTGTAGTTCCTGGATGCGGTAGAGTGCATCCAGGAACCGCCCGCCTCCCAGCACGCTCGTTGACTTGTATCCGGGCTTGAGGTAACACAGCCAGCCTGCCTTTCCTCTGGAGCCCCCAAAGCTGGATGAGCTAGCCGCTGCTTCAGAGAGCGGACAGGCATCTGATGCGGATGACTCGTCTGGGCTGCCGCCTTCATGCCAGCTCGCCCAGGCTGAGGCTGACTTCAGGATGTTCGACATGCTGATGCATGATGAGTCCCCTTGTAGCAGGTGTCCCGACTCGTCTTGGTCACGACCGACGTCTCCAAATTGGGTTGGGTGCCGTGTGCAATGGGCATGCAGCCATGGGCCGTTGGAAAGGGGCCCCACTGTGCTGGCACATCAACTGCCTAGAGTTGTTGGATGTATTCTTTGCCCTGCAGAGGTTTCTCCAGCTAGTTCAGGGCAAACACATCTTGATCAGCTCCCGCCACATGTCACAACTCGCCCGTCGTCTCCTTTGGAGCCAGCAGCAACTGAAGTCGCTAAGTGCCACTCACATCCCCGTCAACCTCAATGTGATGGCGGACGCGCTATCACGACAGTGCTTGCCCAGTGGAGAGTGGAGCCTTCACCCCCAGTCGGTCCAGCTGATTTGGGAATGGTTTGCCAAGGCTCAGGTAGACCTGTTCGCCTCCCAGGAGACCAGTATGCCCAAACAGAGGCTCCCCTTGGGGCAGACACACTGGCACACAGCTTGCCCACGGGGCTGCGCAAGTACGCATTTCCACCAGTGTGTCTTCTTGCATAGGTGCTGTGCAAGGTCAGGGAGGACAAGGAAAAAGTCACTCTGGTGGCTCCCTATTGGCCCACCCAGGCTTGGTTGCTGACACTGTGTTTTCAGACCACAAGACTGTTATTTTTAACCCCAATTTTTCATGCAGTGATCAAGCTAATGATGGCCCTGTTGTTGTCGCATCTCGTTTATCCACTCCCTCTACTGCTAGTAGTTTTTCAGCTGCTTTTAATGTTTCTCCACTGAAATCAATGCTTGAGTCTTCTTTTTCTGATATGGGGCCTGAGGAATTGGTCTCCAAATTCAACGCGTCATGTTCTGGCATCTTAAACATTGTGGCTCCGTTAAATATTAGGAAGAAAAAAGTAAAGTCTCAGCCCTGGTTGAATAGTAATACCCGTGCTCTTAGGCAGGAGTGCAGGAAGGCTGAGCGAAAGTGGCTTAAAGATAAACTACAAGTGTCCTATGAAATCTTGAGAGACTGTTTGATTAAATTTCAAATAGCAGTTAAATTAGCCAGATCAAGCTATTTTTCTAATATAATTTCAAAGAACTGTCATAATGCTAAAGTTCTTTTTTCTACCATTACATAATTTCTTCATCCAGTTGCCCTTACTCCCATCTCCCCTTCGGTGGACACATGTGAGCAGTTTTTAACATTTTTTACTGTTAAAATTGCTTGTATACGCTCACGGATCTTACCTGTTAGTAATGATCCTGTTACCTATACCATTCCACAAAATCTGTTGACCTGTTTTGAACCTGTGTCTGAGTCTCAACTCAAACATATAATTGCACATATGAAGCCTACGGTTTCTACGTGTGATGTTATTCCATCGCTTTGTTTAAGGAGGTGGTGGAATCAATTGGTCCAAGCATGTTATCGATTGTCAACAGTAGCCTGACCACTGGTATTGTTCCCAGCTGCTTCAAGCATGCTGTTATTCAGCCTCTTCTTAAGAAAGCAAACCTTGATCCATCTGAAATGAACAGCTATCGACCTATATCAAAATTATCCTTTATGTCAAAAATATTAGAGAAGACGGTGCTTGCACAATTAAATGATTTTTTAGCTATCAATAATTTGCTCGATAAATTTCAGTCAGGCTTCAGAGCTGGTCATATCACAGAGTCAGCTCTGTTGAGAGTTTTAAATGATATTTTATTAGGTGTGGATTCTGGTAGTCCTGTTGGTCTTCTGCTGCTGGATCTTAGTGCAACTGGATACAGTCGATCATGACATTCTTATCGATTGCCTAAGAGACCAGGTTGGTATTCAGGGGTTAGCCTTGGATTGGGTATCTTCATATCTGAAGGGTAGAACAATTTCAGTCTGTTTAGAGAACTGTTCTTGATCAGTTGTTCCTTTAACATGTGCGGTCCCTCAGGGCTCCATTTTGGGACCCGTTTTATTCTCCCTCTACATGCTTCCGTTAGGAAAGATCTTTGATATGCATGGCATACACTACCATCTGTATGCTGATGACTCTCAACTTTACTTTCCTATTAAACATGGGAAGCACCCTTCTTTTGAGTCTCTGCATAAATGCATGGTAGATGTGAAGTGTTGGTTGGCAAACAACTTTCTTCAATTAAATAAGTATAAGTCAGAGTTTATTGTTTTTGGTCAAAGGGGATGTGAGGTAAATTTAGAAAGAAATTTGTCACTGCTTCCAGGGAAAAAACTTCCCTATGTAAAAAACCTGGGTGTTATTTTTGACTCTGAGCTAAATTTTGATCTACAAATAAATGCTGTTGTTAAAAATAGTTTTTTTCCATCTTAGATCAATAGCAAAGTTGAAGTCCATCTTCCTTTTGATGATTTGGAGAAGGTTGTGCATGCTTTTGTGTCTTTTCGATTGGACTATTGTAATGCTCTGTATCTGGGTGTGAGTCAGGCCTCTCTCACTCGCCTGCAGCTGGTCCAGAATTCAGCTGCTAGGCTTTTAACTGGAACAAGGAAAAGAGAGCATATTAACCCAGTATTAATTTTGCTGCATTGGTTACCGATAAAATACAGAATCAAGTACAAAGTGTTTATGTATGTATTTAAGGCTCTTCATGGTCTTGCACCTGAGTACATCTCTGCTTTAATAAGTTTGAACCAACCTTCGAGGTCTCTCCGCTCTGGTGATCAGCTGTGTCTGTCAGTTGCTCGATCTCGCCTAAAGACTCAAGGTGATAGAGCTTTTGCGGTGGCAGCCCCTAGACTTTGGAATGAGCTTCCATTGGACATAAAATAATCTCAATTTCTACTCTCTTTCCAGGGGGCCTTAAAAACATATTTATTTTCACTAGCTTTTAATTAATTGCATTATAAATTGAACTAGGTCAATTTTATCTTGTTCTTGTTTTATTGGTTTTAAATGTTTTTTGCATTCTTAAGCTGTATTTATGTGATTATATTTATAATTTTTTATTATTTATTTTTTGTAACTCCATGTACAGCACTTTGGTACCCAGTGTGGTTTTTGAAAGTGCTCTATAAATAAAATTGAATTGAATTGAATTGGTTCTCGGACCTCATACTCCTCGTGACAGCCCCTCCCTAGCAAATTCCCCTGAGGAAAGACCTTCTTTCTCAGGGATGGGGCACGCTCTGGCATCCGCACCCAGACCTCTGGAACCTCCATGTCTGGCCCCTGGACGGGACGTGGAAGATCAAGCTGATCTACCATCTGCTGTCATAGACACGATCAAACAAGCCAGAGCCCCTTCTACCAGGCAACCAGGCCATGCCCACTCCTTTGCGGGTCTGAGCACACTCAACAAGGAGTGTTGCGTCCTCGTGGGCACTGGCCAGAGGCACCTCCCTGGGAGACATATGCAGAGCAATGGATTGGGCAACACCTAATACCTTTGTGAGATTCTACAATCTCAGGGTAGAGTCAGTTTCGTCACGTGTTTTCTCAGGTTCGAGCCAGTAGAACTCGGTAACACGCTGACGGACTGGCCGGGTGGATCGTTTGCACCTAACGCCTTTTCCCTCGGTTGAGGTAATACCGTGTACTTTTTCTCCCAGGAGATCCCACTCACTCGGCTCCCTGGATGACTCCTCCCTAGCCCTCTGGGTCCGCAATTTGGCAGAGGAATTCGCCGACCCAATCCACTGCGGGTACTCAAATATACCCTGTACTGGAATAGGTGCTCCACAGTTCAGGGTTCCCACGTGGACTTCCCCCCTGTGTGTATTTTCCACAGTACGGTCCACTTACGAGCGGACCCGCCTCTCCCTTGGGCAGTTCCCACTGCCCCCTGGTCGCAGTGTCTATAGAAACTCCTCCCTCTGAAGAGGCGGGATCTATCACCGCGCCACTTCCCACATGTGACCTAAAAGCCCATGTGGTGTTTCACCACTCTTACCTCCCCCTCTCTGAGCAGGTGTGGTCTCCGCAGGGTCTTTTCCCCCTAAAAGAATAGGAAGCTGGGTAAGTCCCCCTTCCCTGTTGCGTGTAAAGGCCCCAGCCGTTGACTCTATGCGAGAAACATAGAGAGAAAAGAGGCCCGGTTAGGCTCGGCCCGTTCCCAGGTTGGCAAGTGTTGCCTTGTTCCCCTGTCTAGGGTATAAGGATTCCGATGACTTTGTGGGGCATTGGGGAAGGGTACATGCAGTCTGATACAGCTGGTCATTTTGGCACGTCAAGTACCTGCCCGTTCCTGTGTCAGCAGTATGCGTACACGGCTCAGCGCATAGCGTGATTTAAATTGGACCCCTAGTGTCGCTTCTTCGACACAACTACTATTCAGAGATGCAGGTTTTCCACAACCAAGAACACAACAATATCTGGTGTACCATCCTCGACATAATCTTTTCATTGGTTAAAAGCAAACAACAGTAACAACAGTACCACTTTCAGACAGGTGCATGTCCAGAAGGGGGGGCACTGGATTGTCCACATCCCAAGAACCACCCCAAATTCTAAACTTTGATTGGTCATTTCACAAGTTGGAGATGTGCCTTCAATAAATCCAGGCAGAACCTGGTATAAATAACCCTCACTTATGTATAGCTTAGTTTTTTTTCGATTATTTTAGAATAACATTAAAAGTCACATGATATATGTTTTTACTGTTATCTTTTCTTTTTTTGCAGTTAACATTTTATTAACCGAAAAACGAAACATTTTCAAACAGAATCAATATTTAACCCCCACTATTGTAAATACTTATACAACTGAGATCTGGGAATCCCAAAATGTTTAACCAAATTCTCAACACTCCACTCTCATATAGGTCACCAAATGTAGTAACCCCCTCACGATCCACTATGACCAGCAAAAAGGGGACTTATTAATACATAAATTGGGGTTCAGCCATATGCTCAATGCTACATTTAAATACATGTCTAAATTAAATACTCTGGACTCTTTTTTCCACACCGAGTGTAAATGCGAGACAACTGGGTATTACTATTCAATACAAAACCAGGGAGGGGCTCTCTCAGGTGGAAGACTGAATGCATAGTAATAAAACAAAATCTTGGGTAGGCTTAGCCCACCTTTGTCAATCGGCCTATGTAACTTATTGAAATGAAATCTGGGATGCTTACCATTTATAATGAAAGACTTCTCTATGCTATCAAATTGCTAGAAATAAGAGAGTGGGATATCTACAGGGAGAGATTGTACATTTTGGAATACAATTAATTTTAATTTTAATAGCATTAATCTTCCCATTCATAGATATATGTAATGAAGCCCACCTGCCCACATCACTCAAACCTATTTATTAAGGGGTCAAAATTAACTCTAAATCAGACAGATTTTCTGGGAATAAAATGCCCAAATACTTAATGCCCTGTTTGGGCCACTGGAAGGTGCATGGCTGAAAAGCCGTTATTGGGCAGTACGCTGTCAGAGCCAAAGCTTCGGATTTAGACCAATTGACTCTGTATCCTGAGAGTTTAGGAAAGGAATTAATAGTTCTGTGGAGGCAGGACATAGATCTAGTGGGTTCGGAGACAAATAATAAAATATCTTCTGCATAAAGCAAAATCTTATGCGCTACACCTCCCTCCACCACCCCTGGAAAATCGTCTTCCTTTCTTATTGTGGCTGCTAATGTTTCCAGGGCAAGACACAACAATAATGGGGAAAGAGGGCAACCCTGCCAGGTGCCACTATCCAGAGTAAAATAATTTGAAATTAATAAAAAATAAAATTGTACTGCTGCTACGGGGTGTCAATAAAGTAACTTCATCCATCCAATAAAAGTATTCCTGAACCTGTATTTTTCCAAAATCTTAAAATGATAATCCCATTCTACCATATCAAATGCCTTTTCGGCGTCAAGTGAGTCTCCACTGACCACATGATATTGATGAAACACCTAATGTTATCAGAAGATCTATGGCCCGAATAAACCCCACATGATCTATATGTATGAAAACTGTCATAACTTAATCAGTTTGCTAGAATTTTTGACAATATTTTAACGTCTAGCTGGATCAGGGAAATTGGATGGTAGCTCTTACATTCGCTTGGATCTTTGTCTTTTTAAAATATCGGACTAATATGGGCATGTGTCATGGTTGGCGGAAGCTTTTCATTCTTTAATGATTCTGTATAACTTATATCAAAATTTCTGTAGCATAAGATTTAAAAAATTCAGCAACAAAGCCATCTGGCCCCAGAGCCTTGCCTATAGGCAAGGCCTTAATTTCCTCGCCAAGATCCTCCAAGGTTATCTCAGAATCAAGAGAATCTATTTGCTCATTCGTCAAGGGAGTTCTAATGGTTCCACAAAGTTTATAATATTTTCATCAGTAGACGAAGAACTGGAACTATAAGGATCAAGAATGATAACTTTAAAAGCATTATTACAGGACAGGAAATAAGTCACCCATTATCAAACGAAACTCCAAAACAGTGGATGTATCGCAATAAATAGGGTATCAACACTGAACCTTATATTAGTAATCTGGCCGGATGGTCAGAAGGAAAAACACAATTAGATACATATCCAAGAGATGGCTCATTTATTGATCGATTCATGAGTGAATCCAAATCTTTGGTTAAAAGAAGGTGGGGGACCCTCAGTGGGATTATATATACATGAAAGAGTCATACGAGGTGTGGAAGAAAATGAAACCATTCTGGGACAAATGTCCTGAACGGTAAGAGGCTAATCAAATGCACGCAGCAGTCTATGTGTCAGAACAAACCGCCTAAATATGATATTATCATGAACAGAGTCTTAACCCCTAACACCCCAACAATACCATGCACACTATTATATCCCAACTTAACACAATTTAAAGGCAACTCATTCACTGCAGCCGTGGCCGTTTATGATTCAGAGTCAAAGAAAGATATGAGCGAAGGTACAACAGCTGCATTTCCTTTTATCCAGTGCCCAGATGGATATAAAATTGTTCCACTAACCATGTCAGAGGCGCTGGCTGTATGCAAAGAATTACCCGACCCATTTAGATCTCCCCTGCAATACGTGAATATTTTAAAGAAACTTCCGACATACATTCAACTGACCGGATGCGATTATCGATTCATATTGTCTAAAATATTACTTACAGATGTAACTGAAATGGTATTTGTTGATAAAGTGCCTTTTCTGCATTCACAAGTGGTTGAAGGAAAAACCAGGTCAGCAAGAGACTTTAAGGGAGCAACTATAGACTGGGCATGGGGAGACGATGATGCTTTACCGATATTTTTTGAAGACCTCCTCAAATTCCTGCAGGGCATGACCGCATCCAGACAAGATATTACAAATGCGGCTAATACCAAACAGCAAAGACACGAAGGTCCAGTGGCATTCTTTGCCCAGTTCAAGGCTTCGGGGACCAACAAATCGTCCCTTTCCACTGATGATGACCAAGCGGATCTATTTATAAACACCTTGAATAACATGGACCCTGAAACCGCTCGATTAATTTGCATCACAACTGCTGGTTAGACTGGGATGACAATTTCTGAATTCGGATGCCGACTTCGTGAACTGTCCACCGCTGGAGCCTTCGAGGGCTGTCAGCATTCCTCCTCCAAAATGGTACGCGCATAGGCACAATTTTCAACCCAAATGTATGAATCTCGCATATGCCGTTACTGCGGAAATCAGGGACATCTCAATCGAGATTGTCGTAAATGGATGAAAGATCAGAGAGAACCACAGTGGCATAACCTTCATGACAGACAACATTTAGTCCGCTCTGAACCATCGCGAGAAAATGGCCCAATCGACCGCTCCACACCGTGATACCCAAAAGAATAGACACCTCGCAAGGGAGGCCCACAGAGCACTGAGCCATCCGCTTATGCATTAGCATCAATGCTGCGTTTCGATAACTCAGAAATGCCTTTTATATTGTTAAATGTTGACCACAAAACGTATACTTTTCTGGTCGATACTGGCGCACCTTAAAGTTCATTAACAGAGCAATGCAATGAGGGCTTTATTACGGGACACACTCTAAACTCTGTGGGAATTAATGGCATTCTCGTTAAGTGACAGATGACACCAAAATTACCCGTAACATCCCAAACTTGTTTAAAACGCATTATTTTGTGATTTTGCCCGACTCTCCATTCTGCCTACTGGGTTGAGATCTGATGCATAAAATTGGGGCAAAAATAACTTTTGATTCTATCTCACTACAATTACTGTTTCCCTCAGTATATTGTCAGTCTGTGTTTACAGGACATTGCAGAGAAGTTTGCAGCTCAACGTCAGTCAATACTTCTGCTGCAAAAAAGGAACTGCTTAACGTCAACCCAGCACTGCGGGCCGCCCACAAAAATGAGGCAGCCCTCATTGGCATAAGACCATATGTTGCCAATTTCCGCTCTAACCTAGCAGTATACTGCAAACAGTATCCGCCATCAAAAGAAAAAGAAGAGGGCATGGGACCAATAATACAACAGTGCCTGTCACAAGGCATTTTAAAACCTACTCACTCACCATACAACACTACACTTGGACCTGAATACTCCAAGGATTTCTAGACTTGCCTGCTGTGTTCTCCACTGTAGAGCATGCTACTCTCAAAGACACCAAGCTGCCAACACAGACCTGTCTGCTACAATATGCTGACGATATCTTGGTTTCCAAGTCCTGTACAACAGCATCAATGATTGTTTGCAATGTGCTTGCTCACACGGGTTTCAAGGCTTCCAAAGACAAGCTGCAATGGGTGAAACCGAAAGTTAACTATCTGTTATATGATGATGTTTCATCATCCGCGCTGGAGGAGGGGGACCATTGGTAAATTGATGGGTCCTGTTCCAAGCCAAATGATTCCATATACTGATGTAGTTATGCTGTAACGGAACTTCCGAATCGACACATATTTACTCCAATATAAATCAGTACAAGCTGCTGAGTTGTTTGCATTGATCAGAGCAGGGTAAGTCTACAAGGTAAATCAATCAATATATACACAGACTCTATGCTTATGGGGTGTTACATGATTTTGCTTGAATGTGGGAGGAAAGGGATTTCAAGACAGCTGAAGGCAAACCCATATCACATCATAACCTGGTTTCAGAAATATTGAGAGAACAGCACAGTTGCCTGCCAAATTGGCCATAATAAAAGTTGCGGGACACGTGACAGGGGAACTGGAAGAGGCAAGGGGAAATAAATTAGCTAATGAAGTAGCAAAGTGGGCTGCAAAGAAAATTGAGATATGCCCAGATCTGAATCAAGCTGAAAAGACAGTTTCCATGAAGCAATCAACTCTGGTAAGAGACACTGACATAACTGGCAAATCCATCTGAATCTGACATTCATTATTGGGCCTCAAATGAAGTGAAACCAGACCAGAATAATTTGATAAAAACGACTCATTACCACACCCGGATTTGCCATTCCAACACCTGCAAATAGATTTTACACATATGCCGCCATGCAGGAATAACACATTTTTGCTTGTGATCGTGGACCGTTTTTCTAAATGGACAGAATTGTTCCTGTGTTTGAGGGAAAATGCTAAAACAGTGGTAAAAAATCTGGCAAATGAAATAATAATGAGATTCGGCATTCCAACCGTTATTGACAGTGACAGTGGCACTCCATTCTTGTCCAAAGTTACACAACTACTCGTGAAGGAATTTAACATAAATTGCCATTTCAACATACCGTATTCACCCACAGTCGGCAGGCATGGTTGAATGGACAAATCTAACATTAAAAGAACGCTTAAACAAAGCCTGCACCGAAACCGGAAAAACATGGGTTGATGTTCTACCAGCTGTGTTGACTGAACTCAGAATGTCACTCCTCTGTTGTTAAACTCTCTCCATTTGAAAAACTAATAGGTTGGTCTTTCCTGACCCCTTGGGTCAAAGGCCACGCTGGCTCTCTCTCCACAGGTGACACGGAGGTGGTGATTGCAGATTATGTGAATTCCATCTTTAAGACATTAATTGGCATAAATGGTGATGTCTCTCTTTCTCTTCCGCTGTCTGCAGAAAGCCCTACTCATTCATTTGTTCCAAATCAGTAGGTTCTGGTGAAGTGTCTGAAACCAACGAAGTTAGGTGAACAAAAGTATTTGGGCCCAACTACTTATACTGGTGGTGACCAGAACTGGGTTGCTGACTGACCTTCAACTACAGTGGATCCATGCAAGCCATGTGAAGCCTGCACCAGAAGAGAGCCTTACTGATTCAGGGTGATCGGTGAAAGCACTGGAGGAGCTTAAGACGCAGCGCCAGTGCACAACCAGGAATATGTGAATTAGGAGGACCTGAGGAGGGACCCGGAATAGTCAACATGAAAACATTCCTACAGACGCTCTACATATGGCAGGCGGTCATGCTTGCCTATGCCCGTTCAGCGTTAACACAACAGCAAGCAGTCACAAGTGTAATTCCAATTCCTAGAAATAATGTATGGTGGTTGTGGATGAACTACACCGCTGGTGTTAAACAGTGTATAGTGTGCTCTCGATCACCAGCATCGATTTCTTATGTCATCCCCATGCCAATGAATAGAACAACATGCTTAACTCATCAGCAGGAGCTGATTAAGAGGAGGCCTCCATGTCTGAACTATACAATCATCAATCTGCCACTAGCCAAAACCAACAAAACAACTCAGACTTGCACCGACCATGATGCCATAACAGTGCTTCAGAATGAGTAAATGTGTCCTTTTGACTGTTTACTTTACAGGGCCACTGGACATGTTAATGAAACTACGCTGGATAATTCCCAATGTACAAACTGGCCAGTGCCAGTTGCCAGTCCACCGAAGCTGGTTTCCTGGGTCAAGTTCAAGAAGACTGAATGTTACCAACTCTCTGATATGGGTAACAAAACTTAATTACATAAAAAATAGTTTTGGATCAAATACTGCTCTCAGGTGAAGTGGACCAAGGCTGAAGAAACTTACTCACATCAAAGCATGATACAGAAAGATGTTTCTGTTATGAAGATAAAAACGAAGGTACTTAGAAAGTGATACCTCAAGTGACCCTGAAATATATCTAGACAGTGTTGGACAGTCTAGAGCTATTCCAAACCAGTTCAAAACCCAAAACGAAATTGCTAGTGGTTTTGAATCCATCTTTTTATGGATAACCCCAAATAAAAACACTGAGTGGATCAATTACTTATATTATAATCAGCAACATTTCTTTAATAAAACTAAATGGGCCTTCGATTTGGTAAAAGAACAATTACATTCCGCAAGTGAAATGACTAAACAAAATTGTATAGCTATGGATTACCTCTTGGCTAAAGACGGAGGAGTATGTAACATGTTTGGTGACAAATGCTGTACATACATCCTGGGTCACTCTGATGATGATGATGATGATAATGATGATGATGATGATGATGATGATGATTATGGTGAATTCATGAAGGTATTAAATGAAATGGATAAGTTGAATAAAAAATAACGCTGATAACGCTGGACATCAAGTCAAGTGGTTTTTATTGTCATTCAACCATATACAGTTAGTACAGTACACAGCGAAACGAGACAATGTTCCTCCAGGACCATGGAACTACATAAAACAACATGACACTACACAATAATATTTCTACATAAAGTGCACGTGCAAAAGTATGGGACAGTACAATAAATTACTAAAAGGAACAGGACAATAGACACAGTAAGAGACAGTGCAGCGCCGACCAGTACTCATTTGTAATCTGAGTAGTGCAAAAAGACACTTTCTAAAATGTAAACATAACATACTATGAAATAGTGTTCTATGGACATAGCAGTTACTGAGGTAGCAGCCACTTAAATTGACAATGAATTAAAGTGCAACTCTGGACATGTGCAAAAGTTGGATTGTATACAGGTGTGTGTGTGTCAGTCCAGTCTCTGAGTATTGAGGAGTCTGATGGCTTGGGGAAAGAAACTGTTACACAGAAAGTACACAGAAAGTAGAGATGCTACTGGGCTTTCTTGGTAATAAAGCTGGTGTTGAGGGACTAGGTGAGGTTCTCTGCCAGGTGAACACCAAGGAATTTGGTGTTCTTGACAATCTCAGCAGAGGATCCTCGATGTTCAGCAGAGAGTGGTCACTCTGTGCTCTCCTAAAGTCAACAACCATCTCTTTTGTTTTGTCCACATTCAGAGACAGGTTGTGGGCCCTACACCAGTCTGTTAGATGCTGCACCTTCTCTCTGTATGCTGACTCGTCATTCTTGCTGATGAGACCCACCACGGTCGTGTCATCGGCGAACTTCATGATGTGATTCGATGTGGTCGTGAGTCAGCAGAGTGAACAGCAGTGGACTGAGCACATAGCCCTGGGGGGCCCCAGTGCTCAGTGTGGTGGTGGTGGAGATGCTGTTCCCAATCTGGACTGACTGAGGTCTCCCAGTCAGGAAGTGTCCAGGCCCAGCAGGTTCAGCTTTCCAATCAGGTGCTGAGGAATTATTGTGTTGAATGTTGAGCTGAAGTCTCTGAACAGAATTCAAACGTAGGAGGGGTGGTCTTCCTCGCCACCATGTCGTTCTGCACCTCAAAATGAGCATAGATATCATTCAGTGCATCTGGAAGGGAGCCATCTTTGTCACAGGCAACTGATGTTGTTCAGTAGTTGGTGATGACCTGGATGCCCTGCCGCGTGTCGCCGCTGTCCTGGAAGTGACTGTGGATTCTTTGGGCGTATGCACGCTTTGCCACTCTGATGGCCTGGTACAGTTTGGCCCTCGGGTCCTCAGCAGCACACGCACCTCCACAGTCATCCACGGCTTCTGGTTGGTGCGTGTGGTGATGATCTTGGAGAAAGTGACATCATCAATGCACTTGCTGATGTAGAAGATCACTGATGCTGTGTATTCCTCCAAGTTGGTAGAGTCACTATATGGTGCAGCCTCCCTGAACATGTGCCAGACAGTACACTCAAAACAGTCCTGAAGAGCAGAGATGGCTCCTGCTGGCCAGGTTTTCACCTGCTTCTGAAGTGGTTTTGTGTGCCTGATGAGCGGTCTGTATGCTGGAATCAACATAACAGAGATGTGGTCTTGAGTAGCCGAGTTAGGGGTGGGGCTCCGCCCGGTATGTGCCTGGGATGTTTGTGTAAACAAGATCAATCGTGTTCGCCACTCTCATTGCAAAGTCCACATATTGATGGAATTTAGGGAGCACTGTCTTGAGATTTGTATGGTTTAAATCACCGGCGAAAATAAACAGTCCGTCAGGGTGAGTGTTCTGCAGTTCGCTAATAGCCCAATACAGTTCACAGAGCTTTCTTTAGAATTAGCACTGGGGGGAATGTAAACTCCGGTTATAATGACAGTGGTGAATTCCCATGGTAAATAAAAAGGTCTGCATCTAACAGTCACAAACTCCACCATCGATGAGCAGTAGCTAGAGACTAGCATAGAGTTCTTGCACCATTCCATGTTGATGTAAACACACAAGTCACCTCCGTGAGTCTTACCTGCATTTCTGTCGGCACGAAACGAGGCGAGCCCGTCCAGCTGAATGGCGGCATCCGGAGCACTGTCGCTGAGCCACGTCTCCGTGAAAACAAAGACGCAGCAGTCTCTAAACTGATGCTACATAGTCTGCTGGAGTCGGACGTAGTCCAGTTTATTGTCCAGGGAGCGAACATTTGAGAGCAGGATAGACGATAGGAGAGCCGGCTAGCTAGGGTTTGTTTTTTAGCACAGCATGGACCCCCACCCTCTTGCCGCGCTTCTGCTTCCTCGCACACCATTTACGATGTCCTCTCCCCCGGCCACCGGCATCAAGCGATGCCGAGGTCTGGAGGCCTGGTCTCCGTAGCAAGCCGCACATACCTTCACCTGCAGATCCTCATGCAGCTTGGTTGTTGCATGAGTCTTATATTTTAGCAGTGTCTGGCGATGGTAAACACAAACACCGGTTGCTCTGATGTCCATGTGCCGTAAAAGTCGGGCTAAGTAACAAAAATAGCACCATTTTGGATACGGAGTGGCTGCTGCGTGCTACCGCGCCGCCATCTTGGATCATCAATCCAATTCAGGGAATATGGGGACATTTTTTTAAAAATGTTTGGGTGGTTCACACCCTGGATGTCCTCCATTATATTGATTGCTGTATGCATTCTGCTTATGTTACTATTTGTCCCATGTTTGCTACAATTACTAATGCAAAAGTTGAAAGTGATGAGAAACAGGCATAATAGTTCCATGCTCCATTATGTACGTATACCTAATACTAAAGTTGGTTGAGAGGGCTACGTGATCCTTTCCAGGATCAAAGTGGGCAATGTGGAATAATAAAGGCCTCTTTTAAACTTCTTCTCTTGTTGGTGTAGGTTGCTGTGTCATCACAAAACACAGTTGCAGCTGTTCCTTGTTCTGCAAGAGGATGTGCCTATAGGAATGTATTTCCTGTTTCTGTACTCTCACGTATCACACGTAGCTCAAACATATTTTTCACCCCATATAGGGTAAATAACTATTTCATTGGTGGGTCTAAGGAAATGTTGTTTTGCTGGACCATATAATGGTGGGCTGCACAATTAAACGTGAAAGAAGGATTTTGATAGCTTGGGTCTCTGTGTCATTTCATTCTTCCCTCAACTGAGCCGCATCGAGATGGGGATTGCAAATCAGGAATAATAACATATTTTTTTATGTTAAAATTAATTTTAACATAAATTTTGCATGACAAAATTATCTAACAGTGGCTTTAAAATATTATTTACCACAGAAAAAAGGGTTCTTGTGTTCCCTTCACCAGAACTAATTAAACTGGCATAATAATATGTTTTAGCTGTGTTAAGAGCTATTTTATCATTTTGGATTTGCTCAGAATACAGTTCTTTATGTACCAGTAGTCCTTACAAATATACGCACCAGATGATGACCCTTAACTTTTAACTGCTGTAATTCTTGAGTAAACCACGTTGCAGATATAACAAATGAAACAAACCTGGTTTTCAATGGAGCCTAAACATCCAGAATCGCGTATAGTCCAACATTGTATTGAACAATCAAATAAATATCAAATAAATGGCCATTGCTAAAAAGGGTGACAAGCCCTTCAGCAAAAACCAAGACATCAATGTTCTTCATGTCCCGAAATGTAATAGAGCGACATTGATTGAGTTTAAATACATGTAACTGAGCATTAAAAGACACAAGCATATGATCTGATACAGACACATCGGAAATAGTGCAATTATAAGGTATTACACCTGAACAACACACACAATCCAGTGTATGACCTTTTAAATGGGTAGATGAATTTATAAATTATTTTAAGCTTTCCAGGCATGATAAAAAGTCCCTCGCAGATCTACTACGTGAATTATCAATATGAATGAACATTCCCTTCCCCAATGCCCCATAAAAGTTGTCGCAATCCTTCTGGATACCATAGACAGGGGAACAAGGCAACGCTTGCCAACCTGGGAACGGGCCGAGCCTAGCCGGGCCTCTTTTCTCTCTATGTTTCTCGCATAGAGCCAAATGGCTGGGGCCCTTACACACATCATGGGAAGGGGGTCTTACCCAGTATCCTATTCTTTCAGGGGGAAAAGACCCTGCGGAGACCACACGTGTCCAGGGACGGGGAGGTAAAAGTGGCGAAATACATCACATGGTCCACTCAGGTCACATGTGGAAAAATGGTGCGGTGGTAGATCCAGCCGCAATAAGGGGGGAGTTGCTACAACACGGCAACCAGAGGGCAGCTGAAACTGCCTAAGGAAGTCGAAAGAGGACCATACCACGGAAAATACACACAGGAGAAGTCCACGCAGGAGTCCTGACCTGTGGAGCACCTATTCCAGTACAGGGTAGATTTGAGTACCTGCAGTGGATTGGGTCTGTGAATTCCTCCACTGAATTGCGGACCCACAGGGCTAGGGAGGAATCCTCCAGGGAACCGAATGTTCGGGATCTCCTGGGGGAGAAAGCGCACAGTTGTACCTCGGCCGAGGGAATGGGAGATAAGTGCAAGCTATCCACCACGCCAGTCCATCAGCATGTTTACCGAGTTCTACTGGCTCAGACCTTAGAAAATATGGGACAAAACTGACTCAACCCTGAGATTGTAAAATCTCGCAAAAGTATTAGGTGTTGCCCAACTCGCTGCTCTACATATTTCCGCCAGGGAGGTCCCTCTGGCCAGTGCCCATGAGGACGCAACACTTCTTGTTTAGTGTGCTCAGACCCGCAAGGGGGGTGCATGGCCTGGGTATGATAAGCCAATGAAACCTCCCAGTGGGAAAGCCTGTGTTTGGAGACAGCTTTCCCTTTCCGCTGTCCACCAAAGCAGACAAAGAGCTGCTCAGAACGTCTAAAGCTCTGCATGCGGTCCAAGTAGGTACGCAAAGCATGTACCGGACACAGCAACGAAGGGGCTGGGTCTGCCTCCTCCCGGGGCAGTGCTTGCAGGTTCACTACCTGGTCTCTGAAGGGCGTGGTAGGAACCTTGGGCACGTAGCCCGGTCGCAGTCTTAGGATCACATGTGAGTCTGCCGGACCGAACTCTAAGCAAGTGTTGCTGACAGAGAACGCTTGCAGGTCCCCGACCCTCTTGATGGAGGCGAGCGCGATCAGCAGGGCAGTCTTTAGAGAGAAGGCCCTGAGTTCAACTGATTCTAGCAGCTCGAAGGGGGGTCTCTGAAGGCCCGTGAGGACCACTGAGAGATCCCAGGAAGGGAACAGGCTTGGCCGTGAAGGATTTAACCTCTGGGTGCCTCTTAGGAACCTGATAATTAAGTTGTGCTTACCCAAAGACTTGCCATCTACTGTGTCATCGTGGGCCACGATAGCAGCAACATACACCTTCAAGGTGGAAGGGGACATCCTCCCCTCCAGCCTTTCCTACAGGAATAAGAGCACTGACCTAACTGCGCACCTCTGTGGGTCTTCAGCCCGGGAAGAACACCAATTTGTGAACCAGCGCCACTTCAGGGTGTAAAGTTGCCTGGTAGAGGGGGCTCTGGCTTGGTTGACCGTGTCTACGATGGCAGGTGGTAGACGTGGAGGTTCCAGTGGTCTGGGTGCGGATGCCAGAGCGTGCCCCATCCCTGAGAAAGAAGGTCTTTCCTCAGGGATATTTGCCAGGGAGGGGCTGTCGCGAGGAGTACGAGGTCCGAGAACCAGGCCCGGGAGGGCCAGTAGGGAGCCACTAGGGTAACTTGTTCCTCATCCTTCCTGACCTTGCACAGCACCTGTGCAAGAAGGCTCACTGGGGGAAATGTGTACTTTCGCAGCCCCGAGGGCCAGCTGTGTGCCAGCGCGTCTGCCCCGAGAGGAGCCTCTGCTCGGAAATACCAGAGCGGGCAGTGGGAGGTCTCTCGGGAGGCAAACAGGTCTACCTGGGCCTTGTCGAATCGTTCCCAAATCAGCTGGACTGACTGGGGGTGAAGCCTCCACTCTCCACCGGGCCAGCGTTGTCGTGACAGCGCGTCCGCTACCATATTGAGGTCGCCGGGGATGTGAGTGGCCGCTGGGTCCAAAGGAGGAGACGACGGGCGAGTCGTGACATGTGGCGGGAGCGTATGCCGTCTTGGTGATTTATATACGCTACCACGGTGGTGCTGTCTCACCTGACTAGGACATGTTTGTCTGGAACTAATGGGAGAAACTTCCGCAGGGCAAAGAAGACAGTCAGCAACTCTAGGCAATTGATGTGCCAGCACAGCGGGGCCCCTTTCCAACGGCCCGCAGCTGTGTGCACGTTGCACACGGTGCACCAACCCAATCTGGAGGCATCGGTCTTGACCAGGACGTGTTGTGACACCTGTTGTAAGGGCACTCCTGCCCGCAAAAAGCAGAGGTCTGTCCGGGGTTTGAATGTTTGACTCACCCCTGCCTGTGTGCCGCAGCGCCATGCTCGTCTTATGACTCGAGTCTGAAGCCAGTGCTGAAGTGCGAACGCCACGGAGGATGCCATATGCCCCAGGAGCCTCTGGAAAAGTTTTAGAGGGACCGATGTGCCCGGCCTGAAGGTGGTGAGGCATTCCGAGAAAAGAGATGCTCTGAAACGGGGCGAGCTTGGTCTTTTCCCAGTTGACCTGAAGCCCCAAACGGCTGAGGTGCCCGAGCACCTGGTCTCTGTGAGTGCATAGTAACTCTCGGGAGTGGGCCAGAATGAGCCAGTCATTGAGGTAATTGAGTATGCGGATGCCAGCTTCTCGGAGCTGGGCAAGGGCTGCCTCTGTGACTTTCGTGAAGACTCGAGGGGACAGAGACAGAGGCAGAATTGAGATGTGAAAGTACGCGTCCTTCAGGTCTACTGCTGCAAACCAATCTAGATGCCGGACGCAAGTTAAGATGTGTTTTTGCGTGACCATTTTGAATGGGAGTTTGTTCAAGCACGGTTGAAAACTCGCAAGTCCAAGATTGGTCATAAGCCACCGCCTTTCTTGGGTATGAAGAAGGGCTGTAGAAACCCTTCTTCATCTCGTTTGGAGGGACTGGCTCTATCGCGTCTTTGAGTAAGAGAGTAGCGATTTCCGCACGCAGGGATTTGGCATGTTTCCCGTGTACTGCTGTAAAACGGACGCCCGATAATGGGGGCGGTAGCCTGGCATACTGAATTGCATAACCGAATGGTTGAATGGTCTGGGCCAGCGTGATGGGTTGGGAAGTGAAAGCCACGCATCCAAGATCCGTGCTAGGGGCACCAAGGGGACGATTATTTTTGATGTACTCAGCGGGGCAGAGCAGCGGGGCGGAGCAGGTAGTACGGCGTCGGGAGGCTCTGGTGCGTCTCGAGGCTCTGGTGCTGAGAAAAGACTCGAAACACTTACCTTGCTCCGCACACCTGGCAGGGGGCATGTTAGTGACTGAGGAGGAGGTCCGGTAGAGGCGTCCTCTGGACTCGTCAGAACCAGCCGGCCGGGGAACAGTCGTGGGGCTGAGGGTGGGGGGTCCGCGTCCAGCGTGCTGGGATTGTTGAGGTGTGGCAGCAGAGTGCTGTGAGAATTGCATTTGCGGGCCAGGTGACCCAGAGACAAAGGAAATAGCTATTTTACTGAGAATGTGGATACCGCAGCCCCGTCTAGGGGGCTAATGAAATAAATTCAACAAAAGATTTATGAGAAATTCCACTCCCTTTTCTTTGTCTCATTCAACTGAAAACTGTTTGCAAAGATAATGTCATCTTTGAGAATGCTGCACATGATCTCCGATCATCTTGTGAGGTGCTGTGAGTTTTGCTTTATTTCCACGGAGCAGTTAGCTCTTAAACATTGTGAACGAAACTCTACTCATTCATGAAAATTAATAAACCATAAATTAATACAAGGCAGATTCAACTTGAACCTAAAATTGAGTTCTATTTTATTTTCTTTAGGCAGCATAAACTGTATTACCAAAACACAATACTAACACATTCGATAAGAACACACATTTGGCAGCATTGTTTGGGAACACATGGGAAATTATAAGGCTTTTTATTATGATGATTATTGTAATTATCTTTGCAGTTATAATTGTCTTATGTTCTTAATTTGTATGCTATTAGTAATTTTTCACCTGGTGTTGTTGACTGATGCTTGCATTATAGCAAATGGGGCCTTTTGAGATTGTAAATGTTTAAATTTGGGGAGGTGGTTATATATAAGTTTCTTTACTCACTTTGCTTTTTTCGTTTCATTAAAAGTGTAGTTTGAATTTAGAAATGTTTTTCGTGTTTCAATAAATGTATTTAATTTTTAAAGTAAAATCAATCAAGCAAAAATCATTTGAATCATATAAATCATTATATTCACCATATAATCGGTTATCATGATATTTTAAATGTGATTATCATTAAAATATTTTTTACATATCGACTAGCCCAAAAGGGAAGTTACATTTTTCATGAACATCTGTAAATTTAAGTAATTTTATGAAGACCCGCACAAACATTCATTCATTCATTCATTCATCTTCAACCGCTTATCCTGTACAGGGTCACGGGGGGCTGGAGCCTATCCCAGCTAACATTGGGCGAAAGGCGGGGTACACCCTGGACAGGTCGCCAGTCCATCGCAGGGCCACACATATACAGACACACACTCACACTCACATCCACACCTAGGGCAATTTTTTGGAGACACCAATTAACCTAGCCTGCATGTCTTTGGATGGTGGGAGGAAGCCGGAGCACCCGGAGAGAACCCACGCAGACACGGGGAGAACATGCAAACTCCACACAGAAAGGCCGGGGCAACCGGGGTTTGAACCCATGACCTTCTTGCTGTGAGGCGACAGTGCTAACCACTGCACCACCGTGCCGCCCCCGCACAAACACTTGTACTCAATTCCATATTGTAATATGTTACCTAATAATGTTTGCATATTTGTTTGTTTTTGAGTAGTCTATGGGCAATATAAACATTTTATTTAATTGAAAAATTTAGTTTTTTAAAATAATAAAATATTCGTTTGTGTTATGGCTCTTTCGAAAAATGCATCAACCAAAAATGTTTAAATTGGCTCCTAATTGAAAAAAGGTTCCAGACCCCTGCATTATAAGGAGGTAAGATGAAAAGAAAATGCCATCAAAACTTCTCTGAAGACAGTCAGTTCCCTTCAGTGATACATTTATATAAAATAGTCATAAAGGTTTTGTATTCAAGGGCTTTAGTTAAAGTCTTCAGAAGTCATAATCACAATGAGAGCACTTAGATTTCATCACAAGTTATTCTGTATATTTTATAGTACATGTCACGTTTTAAATGAAGTTTTGTGACTGCAAATCTGCCTGTTATGTTTTTATATTGCCAATAAATGGTTATGGTATATTGTTGACCGTTGAGAAGGTTTAGAAAAGGCACACACACACATTTAGAGGCAATGTCAGGTCATTTCAAACGTGTCGCGTAACAAAACATGAGATTAATCGAGAATCATTTTAATTTACTGACAACACAAACATTTGAAAAGTCATTTTACATATTAATCTTTCTGAATAATTAAATTAAAATTAAATGATTTACTTACCTTTCCTTGTGGTTTTTGAAATGATGAAATTCGAGGTTGTGGTGTTTGTAGCCTATCGAATATTTTTGCGTTGCATATTTTCATACTTTTTTATTCACATGGTCCAATTCGTAATCTTTATATCCAAAGGAGATTATTTTTGGAACTCCACAATCATCTGTCATTTTGGCGCGTTGTGAGCGCTGCGTTAACTGCGCAGATGCAGATCAGTGGTGCTGGTGGGCTTACATTTTTGCATATGAATTAATTGATGTCGCAATATTTTTAAACATATTTCATTAATGTTTATAATAAGTTATTGAAAATAATAATAAATATTTAAGTCATTGTCGAGTCATGCAGTTCAAGTCAAATCAAGTCTCGAGTTGCTGGTTCTCAAGTCAAAGTCAAGTCAAGTAATTTTCTTCATTTAGTCAAGCAAGTCACAAGTCCGTAAATTTGTGACTCAAGTCAAGTCATGAAACTCTAGTCTCCCACCTCTGGATATTACTGCAAGAGGGTCAGAACAGTATGTCTATGGAAGATGCCAAGCAGCAAGGGTTTCTGCAAGGGAAATCTCTAGACCAACACAGAAAAGGTGGGAAAGAAGCTGCATCTAAAACACTGGTTCTCAACCGGGGGTGGGGTCCAACTAAGGGACTTCGGCACACTTCCAGGGCCCTCAAGATCTTTAAAATTATTTAGAAAGGAATATTATTAGGATTTAAATATTTATTGAAATTATTATAAAACTGAAAATGCTCAAATGAATAATCCCTTCAACATATTACTTTAATGAAGAATATACTGTTTTAGACTTTCTTGAGTACAAAAGATTATTATTAATAGTTCCCTTTACAAAAAAGCTTCACTATGATGCTGCGCTGATGAGCACTTTGGGATCACGTCTCAGTTGTGACCAGCTGTGGATATGTATGCAACATGTCAATGAACATTTACAGGAATTTATAGCCTCTGCCGATGTAATCATTGGAGGCACCTGGCGCAGTGGCTATAAATAGATGCTTCACCAGTGCATCATCAGATTTTTTGTCTTCAGATCATTCTGTGCTGTGTGCTATCACGAGCCTGTCAAACTTTCTTTCCTCTGTCAGGAGTTAGATTCTGTTAGGCAGTGTGCAGTGAACCTTTTCTCCTTTCTGTTTCCTCTGGAAAAAAAAAATAATAAAATAAAAAAATCTATCTACCTAAAATGACTGAAAGTCAAGGCAAACGATGCACGTTCCCCTGTCTCCGCTCTATGGCCGAGAGGGACGCGCATCAGTTTTGTTTTGTTTGTTTGGGGGAAGAGCATGCTGCTCTCGCGTTGGGGCGGGTGCGAACATACTTCCGGGAGTCAGCGGCCACACTTCACTCGTGGGGATCTCGCATGGATCTGGCTGAGGCGTGAGAGATGGTTCGTTCCTTTCGCTCGCTCTCTCCCCAGATCCAGCTGTTCCTTCCCTTGATCTCGAAGCGCGCTCTGGCACCTCTTCGGTTCATGAGGGGGACCGTGAATCTTTTGGTTCGGCTGATTTCGAGTTATCCACCTCCGAGCATTCTGGGTTTGATAATAAATCGTGCTGTGACCAGGCTTAAGATAGACTGGCCACACCAACAAGAGACCATGAAACGCTCCAAATTGGAGGATAGATTTTTGTCTGGTGGCCGGGGGAAGGGAACGCCTCATCAGTCCCTTCCCTTCTTTGATGACCTCCATGATGAGCTTTCTCGTTCATGGAGGAAACCCATGTCCACGTGCCCTCGATGTCGATATATTCGACTATTGTGGGTGCTGAGGCACGAGGGTATTCGATGATGCCGTCGGTTGAGGAGGCACTTGCGGGTTATCTCTCACCGGGCTCGGCATCATCGCTGAAAAGACCCTCCCTCCCCACGAAGCCGTGCAGGGCCAACTCCACGCTAGTGGGGAAGTCGTATCAAGCGGCGGGTCAGGCTGGTGCTGCTCTGCACACCATGGCGGTGTTGCAGGCATACCAGGCTGATCTGCTTAAGGACCTGAGTGCAGGTTCCACGTTCGACGAGGAAGCGTTTTTTTCGAGCTTCGTTGAGCCATGGACCTATCTCTATGCGTGACCAAACTGACAGCCTGTGCTATTGGCCGGTCTATGTCCAGTTCGGTCAGCACAGAAAGACACCTGTGGCTCAACCTATCGGGCATCAAGGACAAAGATAAAGCTTTCCTCCTTTATGCCTCGGTTTCGCCTTCTGGACTTTTCGGAGACACCATGACTATGGTTATCTCCAGGTTCCATGAGGCAAAAAGTCATGAGGAAGCATTCGGGTAATTCTTTCTTCACCGCAATCAGGGGGTGGGGCCGTCGGCCACCCAGTTCCGCCCCGGTCCTGCTAGAAGGGAGGCTCAAAAACGACTCATAACGACTGGGGACAGGCTCGTCGCCCCCGACAGCCTCCAAAGCAAGACCTCAGGGCAGTTATTTCAAAAAGGAAAAAACCCTGACGGTCTTTCACTCAGCCCGGTGGGGGTAGCTCCCCTCGGGACGGGGCGCGTGTACCATCCACTTCGCCCCAACCGGTACCCTCACAAATCCTCTCCTTTCCCGCCGCCTCTGGTGTTTCGGGAGGCAGAGGCTTCCAGCGAAAAGTTTGGTGTACCGCTGTTTCCTGCCTTATTCCAGGGTGCGGAACACCCGACATCCCCTCAACAGGAAATGTCGAAACTAGTACCCATCTCAGAAAACCTGGAAGCATGGAAATTTCTGCCTGGTATTTCTATGTGGGCTCTAAGAACAGTAGAAAGAGGCTACAGAATTCAATTCTATCGCCATCCTCCGCGTTTCAATGGCATGGTCGCCACTTCCTTGAAACCGGAGCAGGCATGTCTACTGTGGAAAGAACAACAAAATCTTGTGGTCAAGGGGGCCATAGAACATGTTCCCCCTCCAGAGAAAGAGTCAGGCTATTACAGCAGATATTTCCTGGTCCCCAAGAAGGGTGGGGGGTTGCGTCCGATCTTAGATCTCCGAGGCTTGAACCACTCAGTCAGGGTGTTCAAGTTCAAGATGTTAACTTTCAAGACGGTCGTGTCAAAATTCCAATGCTATGACTGGTTGGTCATGATCGATCTTATGGACGCATATTTTCAAATAGAAATTCTGCCACAGCACAGGAAGTTCCTGAGGTTCACTTTTGGGGGCGAAGCCTTCCAGTATCGGGTTCTTCCATTCGGCCTAGCCCTATCACCCCGCACATTCACAAAATGCATGGATGCAGTACTGGCTCCTTTGCGACTCCAGGGCATCCGCATTCTGAATTACATAGACGATTGGCTGATATTGGCACAGTCTCAAGAACTGGAGGTCGAACACAGGGATATCGTATTAGCTCACCTGGTTTCTCTGGGTCTGAGACTCGACGTCAAAAAGAGCATTCTCTCTCCTACCCAGGAAATCACTTATCTGAGAGTTATATGGAATTCGATCACGATGCGGGCAAAATTGTCTCCCGCTCTGATTTTTTCCATTCAGAACACCCTGAGCAAAGTCAGGCTAGGTCAAGTTGCACTGTTCTTCAGTATCAACGCATTCCTTTGATCCCTTTGGGCCTTCTGCATATGAGACCGCATCAGCTGTGGCTAAAAGCCAGGGGATTTCATCCAAGGGCCAGTCCCCTAAGGAAAATAAGGGTTACGCGCGGATTCTCCTTTGGGCCCAGGGCAAGATCCTGTCACTCAGGGAGTAGAAGCAAATCTGGGTGAGATTTTACAGGGCAGAAATGGACCTATTCGCCTCTTCTCAGACAGCGCAATGTCCCCTCTACTTCTCTCTGAGTCACCCAGCCCCCCCTGGGTCTGGACGCGATGGCGCATACATGGCCCAGAATGCGCCTGTATTTGTTTCCTCCGGTTTCTCTGCTCCCGGGAGTCTTGGCCAGAGTATGCCAGCAAGAGTCTTACCTCTTACTGATAGCGCCGCGCTGGCCGAACAGGGTATGGTTCTCGGAGATAATGTCTCTCCTCGACGGCTCACCTTAGGCGATTCCGAACAGGAGGGACCTTCTGTCTCAGGCACAGGGGACTATATTCATCCCCAGCCCGAGCAGTGGAACCTTTATGTTTGGCCCCTGAGGGGTACCAACTGAGGGACACAGGGCTTTCACCTGAGGTTATCGAGACCATTTTAAGTGCTAGGGCTTCCTCTACCAGAAGGATCTACGCCAATGAATGGGGTGTCTTTGAAAAATGGTGCAGTACACATAATGCAGATCTGGTTAACTGCCAGATTGCTAGGACCAGGACCCCTTCTTGGGACTTAGCAGTAGTCCTTGAGGGCCTGGTTGAGACCCCCCTTTGAACCTCTAGAGTCAGCGTCTGACAGACTTCTGACTCTCAAGATGGTTTTTCTTATGGCTATTACCTCTCTAAAGAGAATTGGGGACCTACAGGCTCTGTCTGTTTTGCCAGCCTGGCTGTCTGTTTGCCCCAGGAATGACCAAAGCAATTTTGCATCCTCATCTCAATTTCCTTTCTAAGGTGCCTTTCTCGACCTTAAACCCGGTCACTCTTGAAGCCTTCTGCTCCCCACCGTTCTCTACGCTGGAGCAGGAAAGACTTCATGGACTTTGTCCAGTCTGTGCCCTTCAGACCTATGTCCACCGCACTAGCCAGTGGTGTAAGTCAGGGCAACTATTCGTTTGTCATGGGGGCTGCAACAAGGGGGTGGCCGCCACCAAGCAGACTATGTCGCATTGGGTGAGGGACGCTATTGCCCTGGCCTACGAGGCACGCGGTCAAGCTTCGCCTGTAGGCATGTGGGCTCACTCTACCAGAGGGGTTGCCTCCTCTCAAGCCTTGGCCAGAGGGGTCCCTATGCAGCATGTTTGTGATGCGACAGGCTGATCCTCTCCACACACATTCATTAGATTCTACAGCTTGGATGTTCATGCCACTCCGGGCTCTTATGTCCTTGAGTCGACGTCTCAAGCCCATGTCTGAGCCCTCTCACACTCTTGTGAGCACACTGCACAACCGTGGGTGGTCTGGACAGCCACAGGGCGGCAGCGTGGGTATTCTCGTTCCCAAAGCGCTCATCAGTGCAGCATCTCGTTCCGCTTTTTTTCAGGGAACATGGGTTACATACGTAACCAGAGACATTTTAATCTATTGTCGATAGTAGTTTCTTTCATAAAAAATACCCTACATGGAAGGTCTTCGAATATTTTCTCTGACAGTGCATTACTTTGCAACAAGTGAGATGGCCATTAAGCTTTAAAATATAAAATCAAATATGCTTATATGACAAGTTTAAACTTGCTCTGAAGCTGCCATCATTTATGCAAAACCAGCATACAAAACTTACACCGTGGCTGAGTTTGAAGAGTAGGGAGATCTATGCAGAGTTTGGAAGGGCACACCACCCCCACTACCTCAACTGCATGTGTCAATGGCAGAAACAGCATGATAAGTATGGTAGTATGCAATTCCCATGCATTCCTCATCTGGTTTCAATGCGGCACTGCATTCAAGCTATATAGAAAACTTTCGGATGAAATACTATTCCAAAGAATTTTAAATAAATTATTGAAAGCAGTTTTGTTTACTTAAAGCTGATGCAGGTACAGAGCAGGCTTAACACAGCTATGAAAAGATACTTTTAAAAAGCTTGAATTCTCTTCTAGAAAAACAAATATGAAATTGATCTCATTACCTGCTAAAATCTCCTACGAAGGATGGTGGTATGCTTCTGCAGAAGGAATCATACAGCTGTAGATAAAGGATTTGTTGCTGCCAAAAGAATGGTGTGACATGGTGTGACAACTCGATCAGCTGAAGGACCCCCATGGTCCCTGCAGGTGATGCCGGAGATCTTTTCTATACTCTTCAACGACATATCTGAAGATCTTTATCTCTTCTCCAACCTAGCGCCCATAGACTGCTGCATTAGCTAAATTAGTAGGGTCCCTTTACAAGGGCTTTGGTGATAGCTGCCTGTGATAACTTTCTAAGAAAAATAATGCTGTCTTGCTTGACTATGAGGTCTTTTGATAGCTGCAGTTTATATGTTGTGCTTAGCGGCAGTGTGGGTAGATCGGCTTCACCACTGAGATGTTAACACTCATCCTAGTAGGCTTGGGCATGCCTGGGAGATGATGTTTCCCTCGGTGTGTTTGTGGATATGGATTTCAGGATCTTGTACTTTACTCAATCAGCTCCCCAATCTTCAAGGGAAAAGGTACTCTCTGGGTTTGAAGCTTGAGATGAGGAATGGATGCGGGAAAACAAGTAGAAAATAGCAAAAATGATGACTACAGGAGGCTTGAGAAATGCTGTGTTACCATGCTGCTACCGCCATGCCACTACGATGTGTAGGCAGGTTATATATGTTTGATGAGGAAAACGTAGCAATGTGTGCCGAGGTGACCTATCAGCCTGCGCAACAGAGTTTCCTAACTGATCTTAATTTGTCATTTTCCCAAATTCCCATACTGTTTTATTTCAATTAAATTTAAATTTCCACTTTATTGTTGGAATCTCTTCCAAAAATTGTCTCGCATCCCACAGCATTTACGGTCTCACAATAATTCACATCAATACGCATCCACGTCAAATTATAAACACAATACAATAATTACCACTTGATGCAAAACCCACATATCAGTATGCAATTGTTAGGTTTATGGACTAGTTTTGGCCACTAGAGGCCCTCTTTGCATTTTATTTCAGTTTCCCACCCTTGTATCATGTGTTATTGTTTTCACCTCTGCCTCATTTTCTGTGAGTGTATTTAAGTTGCTCTGTTCCTCTGTTCTATGCTCAGTGTTTGTTATGTTGAGACCAACACCTCTAGGCTTCTGTTGTTTTGAGGACACGCCGTTACCCTTTGAGGTTTCAAACCCTTTTGATTTTTGCAAAACCTTTTGGGAGCTTCTGTTGGTAACTATTTTTTATTTTTTCCCCTGTTGACTTTTTGGGACTTTTTGGAGTTTCTGTTTGGATTAACTTTTTGAATTGTATTACTTTCTGGTCTAATTAAAAGACAGTGAGTGTACTCCCTGACTAAGCTCTCTTTTCTGCAATTGGGTCCACATTCCCCATTTTTTCCCTGAGCTCAGTTCCCTTGACCTTGCGTCTCCCAAAGGAGTCTGACAGCAATTGCACAACCAGCTCCAGTACATTGATTTAGTCCTTATATTTTTCAGAACCCTGAGGCCTACTTAGATCCCCAATTCTGATTTATTAGTTTTACAGATTGATGAAAAAAAGATTTCCGTAAACTGTTCGTTCTAGTATATGCTACTCTAAGTCTTCTGTTTGATGGCAAAAGTTGATATTCCTCATACAGAATTTGAGGAGCATCAGACATAATTTTACCTGTCAGAGACAACATTTTTGTCATGATAGACATAGACATGGGAACAAGAAATTGGTTTAACTTAAAAAAGTTAGCCCGGAGAATAGCTGGGATGATGTATTGAAAGCCGAGCTGAAGTCCACAAAAAGGATCCTTGCGTATGTCCTCGGTCTGTCCAGGTGTTGCAGGACATGATGCAATCCCATGTTGACTGCATCATTCACAGACCTGTTTGCTCGATAATCAAATTGAAGGGGATCTAGAAAGGGTCCAGTGATGTCCTTCAGGTGGGCGAACACCAGTCTCTCAAATTACTTCATGACCACAGATGTCAGGGCGAAAGGTCTGTAGTCATTAAGTCCTGTGATTTTTTTTTTTTTTGGTTTCTTAGGGACAGGGATAATAATTGTGCGTTTGAAGCAGCATTGGATTACACTCTGCTCCAGTGATCTATTGAAGATCTGTGCGAAGATGGGGGCCAGTTGGTTAGCACAGGAACGAAGGCACGCTGGTGAGACGCCATCTGGGCCTGAAGACTTCTTTGACCTTTGCTTCTGAAAGACATGTCACACATCGTCTTCACAGATCTTGAGTGCAGGTTGTGTAGCAGGAGGGGGGAGGAGGGGGGGTTACAGGAGGTGTTAATGTTTGTGTGAAGTGAAGGTCTGAGTGTGTGTGGGGTGTGAGATTGGGGCTTTCGAATCTGCAGTAGAACACATTCAGGTCGTCAGCCAGTCCTTGGGCCACCACAGGGTAGGGGTAGGAGTCCGGTAATTCGTTGTTTTAGGCCACTCCACACTGATGCTTGTTTTTCAGCTTCTCAGAGTAACTTCTTTTAGCCACTCTGATTTCCTTATTCAGTGTGTTCCTGGCCTGATTGTACAAGATGTTATCCCCACCTCTTTTATCATCCTCTCTGGGATGACAAAGCTTTCCTGTAGACCATGGTTTATCATTGTTGAATGATAAAAATCTCCTAGTATGGAAGCACATACCCTCACAGAAACTAACGTATGATGTAAAAGTATCTGTGAGCTCGTCCAGGTCTGTAGCTGCTGCTTCAAAAACACTCCAATCAGTGCAGTCAAAGCAGGCTTGTAGTTCCAGATCTGCTTCATTAGTCCATCTCTTTACAGTCCTTACAACTGGCTTTGTTGATTTTAATTTTTGATTTTAATCAAGCCATCATCAAAGTTTTTCTTGAAGATTTTTTCATTTTGTTTGATGCACTATGCAGAGAACATCAGCCAATTGACCTAACTTTAGGCAACACTGGAAACTTGATGAAACATTCAGATATTTATACAGCCACCACTCAGACACATTAAACTATAGTATGTGGGTAAATTGCCAAAAATCTGAAAACATCAATGAATAAAAACACCTTGAACAAGGAATGGTTTCATGTTTGAAGGATTAAACAGTAGATAAGTTAAGAATAGCATACTACCATATTATTATCAGTATTTCTGTTGTATAGATTTCGGTTGATTGTTACTGTCTGTTACCAAGTGGTAACAAAAATAGCTGCAAGCAGTGATGACGGGCCCAAGCACCATGGGTCCATTTCCAGCTGGTGGCTTTCGGAAAACAATCCAAGGTGGTCACATGCATATAGACTCACATTATTTTTAACAATTTTGAAGCAATTTGAGTAAAAATAAGAGGACTCATTTAAAGTCCGTTGTAAGAACCACACTTCCTGCTGTATAGTAGTGGTGCTATGACTGTGACCCAAAAGAGTCACGTCCATGTGATTATCCCCCAGGACTAAACATACATCTCAATTTTGATCTAAATCACACATTGCACACAAATGATATGTGACACTTCCTGTTTCCAATTTTCCCAAAAATCCAAATTGGCTGACTTCCTGGTTGGTTGTAGCTAATAACTATAATTATGAAAGTTGTCCAGCTTGATGACATGTGTGTATATATATATACACTCACCTAAAGGATTATTAGGAACACCATACTAATACTGTGTTTGACCCCCTTTCGCCTTCAGAACTGCCTTAATTCTACTTAGCATTGATTCAACAAGGTGCTGAAAGCATTCTTTAGAAATGTTGGCCCATATTGATAGGATAGCATCTTGCAGTTGATGGAGATTTGTGGGATGCACATCCAGATTCGAGCTTTGTGACATGGTGCATTATCCTGCTGGAAGTAGCCATCAGAGGATGGGTACATGGTGGCCATAAAGGGATGGACATGGTCAGAAACAATGCTCAGGTAGGCCGTGGCATTTAAACGATGCCCAATTGGCACTAAGGGGCCTAAAGTGTGCCAAGAAAACATTCCCCACACCATTACACCACCACCACCAGCCTGCACAGTGGTAACAAGGCATGATGGATCCATGTTCTCATTCTGTTTACGCCAAATTCTGACTCTACCATCTGAATGTCTCAACAGAAATCGAGACTCATTAGACCAGGCAACATTTTTCCAGTCTTCAACTGTCCAATTTTGGTGAGCTCTTGCAAATTGTAGCCTCTTTTTCCTATTTGTAGTGGAGATGAGTGGTACCCGGTGGGGTCTTCTGCTGTTGTAGCCCATCTGCCTCAAGGTTGTGCGTGTTGTGGCTTCACAAATGCTTTGCTGCATACCTCATTGTAACGAGTTGTTATTTCAGTCACAGTTGCTCTTCTATCAGCTTGAATCAGTCGGCCCATTCTCCTCTGACCTCTAGCATCAACAAGGCATTTTTGCCCACAGGACTGCCACATACTGGATGTTTTTCCCTTTTCACACCATTCTTTGTAAACCCTAGAAATCTTTGTGCGTGAAAATCCCAGTAACTGAGCAGATTGTGAAATACTCAGACCGGCTATTCTGGCACCAACAACCATGCCAATATATATTGGTGACTGTAGACAAAAATGGGGTGTGCTACAGAGGCCATCTTACATGCCCATTTTAAAGAGGGCTCTGATGTACAGTATGTGCAAAAATTCATGAAATTTTAAGCATGCAAATTGCCTCAAACCACCCAAATATTAGAAAAAAGGAATAATAACATTTAATGTGTTGCCATGGCAACACTAGTTAACCCTCTGGGGTCTGAGGGTGTTTTAGGCCCTGGAGAAGTTTTGACATGCCTTGACATTTGTGCTTTTTTTCAGTTGCTTAAAAACATATTAATGGCTAAAGTCTGATAACACTGTATTCAGCACAAACTGGGCTACAATAACATGTGAGCAACATGTGTGTACATATTTGTATTTTTGAGAAAATAACGTTTATGCATGTTTTTTTTAAAAAAACTAAATTTTAAGTAATTTAAATAAGGCCATATAACACATACTAAACATTTGTCCGCAAGCCTTTTGAGAACTGGATCTTGTAGCCTAGAGTTTTTGCTACAAAATTATGTGAAAACCATCCTGAACATTCATACAAAACAATATAGTAATTTAACTTTTGTAAGACAATTTTAGTGTTGAAAGGCAATATGTGAGGAGGCGTGAACTATCATGAATATTGAGGTGATTTACACCTGAGTACACAAAAGACGCCTCCCCTGGGCCTATCAATGAGGAATGTGACAGAGAGAGAATGAATGTGAGGAGACTTAATGATCAAAATCAAGTTTTAAGTTAAAAGAAATAATCTGACTGTACATTTTCTTTAAATAAAGACTTAATTTTAGACCTACACTACAGTTTAAAAGAAGTCTCTTCTGCTCACCAAGACTGCATTTATTTGATCCAAAATACAGTAAAAACAGTGATATTTTTACAATTTAAAAGAACAGTTTTCTATTTGAATATATTGTAAAATACAATTTGTGATCAAAGGATAATTTTCAGCATCATTACTGCAGTCTTCGGTGTCACATGATCCTTCAGAAATCATAATAATATGCTGATTTGCTAATATGGGCATATTTAAAGTGCATTTTACTCATTTAACCTGCACAGATATTTGCAAGCACAAGCTTTGTTTATGATAATGAGGCAGCATAAACACTAGTTAAAATATAATCTAAACATATTATGAGTGCGCTCCAGCCAACCTCCATCCCCTAAGGATAATCTGTCTGCTGATCATAACACTGGCAGAACCCAATTTCTTATGTATTTATCCCCTATATTAATGACCGCCCCATTGCCAAAAATACAGATTCTGGGACAAAATTAAATTTGAGTGCCTAATACATCAAACACACAACTCTGAACCCTCAACCAAAATTCTTCGATCTTAACACACCACCAAAAAACATGGGTTGTGCCCCATCTTCTGATTGGCATCGGTGTGGTGGGTGCATCTTTAAGACCAAGCATATACAACTTAGAGGGGGTCCAAAAGAATCAATGTAATCAATGTAATAGATGTTAAATTACCTAAGGCACACCCTTGCATTTCTAGATGCAGAATTGTCATTTTTTAGAATCCTGGCCCACACTCCTTCCTCCAATACCAAGTTTAAATCTTTCTCCCATAATCTATTAAGAGAAGTTGCAGCTCCGTCCCCCAGACTCTGAATTAGCAGGGAGTAATACACTGATGCATCATGACCTTACACCACTTCCAGAGTGTCTGCAGCTTTAGGGAGGTATATGCTACTCCCAAAAATAGTACAGAGCAGGTGGTGCAGTTGTAAAAAACTAAAGAATTGAGACCTGGAATACCAAAATGTTGAATCATATTTTCAATGGATCTCAGCACTCCACTCTCATATAGGTCACCGAGTGTATTAATCTCCCTCACAATCCACTCTGTCTAGCAGAAAGGGGACTTGTCAATACATAATTTTAGGTTCAGCATTATGCTCAAAACAACATTTAATTAAATGTCTGAATGCAACATTCTGGACACTTCTGTCCTTAACGCATGCAAATGCAAGATAATGGAGTGTAACTTAACTCAGTGTTTCCCATTAATTGACTAGATTATGACGGCCCGTCACAGTCTAATTTGCCCTGCCACAGTCTTGTAATGAACCAAATACATTTTTACACTTCTCATCTAAAATATTTTTGCACTTCTCAGTCTCATAATAACATAAAATAAAAGGTTGTGTTTTGCGCTCTCTCTCGTGCACCAGTCAGTTCAGACAGCTTCTCCCCCACTGCTGTAAACTCACGTGCTTACACACACTCGCAGATATCTGCACTGGAGTATTCCTGGATCCATATAACGTTATTTGGTTGAGAATGATGACGCATTTTTGAGGCAAGTAACGTTAACCAGCCCTCTACATTGCAAGTAAATCAACATTTAATTAAATGTCTGAATGCAACATTTTGGACACTTCTGTCCTTAACGCATGCAAATGCAAGATAATGGAGTGTAACTTAACTCAGTGTTTCCCATTAATTGACTAGACTATGGCGGCCCATCACAGTCTAATTTGCCCTGCGACAGTCTCGTAATGAACCAAAAACATTTTTACACTTCTCATCTAAAATATTTTTGCACTTCTCAGTCTCATAATAACATAAAATAAAAGGTTGTGTTTTGCGCTCTCTCTCGTGCACCAGTTAGTTCAGACAGCTCCTCCCCCACTGCTGTAAACTCACGTGCTTACACACACTCGCAGATATCTGCACTGGAGTATTCCTGGATCCATATAACGTTATTTGGTTGAGAATGATGACGCATTTTTGAGGTAAGTAACGTTAACCATCCCTCTACATTGCAAGTAAATCACAAAGTAAATTCTGCATTATGCGACCAAATAATGTCTGTTATTAGCCACTGGCAACAAGTAAATATTAAGAGTTCACTCGCCAGTGATAGAGTTGTGTAGTTCCAAAGCACCGAGTCCCTTTCACTAAATAAAAAGCAGTTGATTAAGAAGGTGGATTCAGCCTCGTCTTTCCCTGCATGATGTCTCATGCGCGCAGGAAAAAACACTTCTGTCTCATTCAGTTGAACTCCAAGCATCTCAAGGATCCGCACCGCAGACGTCATGTGAAGATGAACCACTTCTCAAGCGCTCTGATGTGCATGCTGTCTACAGAGACTTGCGCCAAACTCCAGCGAAAATATAAACAAGGTTAAACGTATTCATTTTGTGAACACAAAGCACTCAATTTTCACTTAACAGCCATGTAATGTCAAATATCCATGGTCGTTTGTGTGGGCTTATTCATGCATGCCCTGCTCTATTTCTGTGGAGATGATAACATCCATGAAACAGAATCTTGAAGTCTTCCTTCATGAGAAATAAGGGCTTGTGAGTTAATCAGAGAACCTTAAAATAATGTGTGAAAGTGAAGAATGTAAGGCAGATATATTTTAGTATTGCATAATATAATTAGCATAATACAATATAATGTAATATAATAGCTATACAGGTTGGCTGGGTTACAAAAGAAGCAAAAGAAAACAAAAAAAAAGTTACAATCACAATGATTAATGCAAATTAAAGTTAGCATTACTAGGTTAATTGGCATAATGTTACACTGCTTTTGGATTCACTTGATAGCTATCATTGGCAGTCTGAGGTAACGTTAAAAGATTAAAAGATGAAACTGACATCACTAGTTTGTACCCCTAGAGTAGGTAGTATTTATTCATTGAAATTGTTTCCTGATATATAAACATGGTGTTACATATTCCCTGTTGTCTTTTGTTTTTGTGCTTTTATGTTGAAATTCTTGTTTAGTTTCCTTTTTCCTGTGTTAGTTTTGTAGTCCTTGTTGTTTTATTCCTTGATTGATTCTCCCTGATTGTTTTTCATTCCCTGATTGTTTCCTCGGGTGTTCCTTCTTTTCCCTGGTATATTTAAGCCCTTGTTTCCCCCGGTTAGTTTGTCAGTTTTTGCATATTTTGTCATGTTCTGTGACTGGCTTACTGCATTTTGTTATATTCTGAGTTACTTTGTTCATCTTTTGTTTGCATTAAAACTGCACTTAGATCCTCATTCTTTGCCTGCCTTGTCACAGAAAAACTGACCAAAGATGGATCTAGCAAACATCAAAATTCTCCTCCTCAAGCAAGGGGACCATCATGTTGAGGATCACATCCTTGAGTTTTTAGAGCTGATGAATTTAGTGCACTACCCAGTCTACTCTGGTGGTTTTCTTCAGGTAGTGCACTAAAGGAGCTATTGCCTCCAGCAGATTCTCACTGGACGCACCTCGAGTTCGTGGAGGAGTTTCTGTGAGTTAGCGGCTTGCCTTTCACTGTGCCAGAGCCAGCATTGCCAGCCTCATCCCCCAGAGACTAATCCTCCCGCGGCTTCACCCACTCCCCCAGAGAATCCTCCTTCAGTGGTTCCATCAGCCTTACTAGTGACTCCTTCACTGTGGGTGTAGAGGAAGTGGGCTTTAAATCTCCCACAGTGGTCGCCCCTCAGCATTCATGGCTCATCCCTCCACGCCTGCTAAGGGCAATAAGCCAATGCCCATGCCTGCCATGGCCAAGGAGCCAATGCCCACGCCTGCCATGGCCAACGAGCCAATGCCCACGCCTGCCATGGCCAACGAGTCAATACCCACGCCTGCCATGGCCAACGAGCTGGAAGTCTCGTCCGTCCCAGAGCCAGCGTTGCCAGCCTCGTCTGTCTCAGAGCCAGCGTTGCCAGCCTCGTCCGTCCCAGAGCCAGCGTTGCCAGCCTCGTCCGTCCAAGAGCAAGCGTTGCCAGCCTCGTCTGTCACAGTGCCAGCGTTGTCAACTTCGACCATCCAGAGGAGGAGGAAAAGAAGAAAGGCTTATGTTCCCCAGTTTCTGCCTGTACTCTCTTCCACGGTTCTGCCCTCAGAGTCTTCCATGGCTCCGCCTTCCATGGCTCTGCCTTCCACGGTTCCGCCTTCAATGGCTCCACCCCCCGAGAGCCTTCCACGGCTCTACCCCCAGAGTCTATATCTCCCGGGGCTCCACCCGCTCCCCCAGTGACTATTCCTCCCGGGCTCCGCCCGCTCCCCCAGAGACTATTCCTCCCGTGGCTTCGCCCACTTCCCCAGAGACTATTTCCCCCGCGGCTCCACCCAATCCCCCAGAGACTATTTCCCCCTCGGCTCCGGCCACTCCCCTTGTTTTTTCTGGTTAGTTTGTCAGTTTTTGCATGTTTTGTCATGTTCTGTGCCTGGTTTCCTTTGTTATATTATGAGTTAATTTGTTCATCTTTTGTTTGCATTAAAGCTGCACTTAGATCCTCATTCATCACCTGCCTCGTCACACATGGTGTATAAATTAAATGAGGCCCTGTGAGAAATTAGTTAGCACCACAGACTCAGTGAAAAGCAAGCATTGGCTCTGTTTGTGAACAGCTGTCAAGTAACCCCTGGGGTGCTGTTTCTAACAATTACATTTATTTAAAAGTTGTCTACTGCAGCTTTAAGAGCACAAAACTTTTTACAAAAGCACAACACGGCTGAAAATCCGTTACTGGGCAGTACGCTGTCAGAGCCAAAGCTTTGGATTTTGTCCAATTAACTCTGTATCCTGAGAATTTAGATTTTAATTTTTATGCACCACACCTCCAACCACCACCCCTGGAAAATCATCCTCCTTTCTTATCGCAGCTGCTAATGGTTCCAGGGCAAGACAGAACAATCATGGAGAAAGAGGGCAACCCAGACGGGTGCCCCTATCCAGAGTAAAATAATCTGAAATTAATCCACTCGTTTGAACCGCCGCTACTGGCTGTCTATAAAAAGATGAAATTGACAGATGAAATTGATTACATGAGCTTCCTGACGTCACTGGACATCTTGTTGCTGACGGCATGCTGCACGAGTGTTTGTTTGTAGCCTGCATAGGCTGCTTAGCATTGCTTATTCTTATTCTCAAATGTTCATTGTTATATTCATCGTTCATCATTATATCCTTTGTAATTTTACCGTGTTTCAGGGTTTTCCGCTTTTCTAGTTTCATCTGCGTGTATTTTACCTGTTGCTGCTGGCACCTAGCTAGAGTCTGTGTTTGTAGCCTGCTAGTTTTTTAGCATCACTTATATATCTGTTTTCAGTCTTTAATCCTTATCATCTGCCATGTTTAATCACGCATCGGGTTTTCCCTCATATTATTCTCGTATCGCTATTAAACTGCGTGCATATTTCAGAGCGCACGTTTTTTTTCTCCTCTGCGGTACACAGATTATTGCATCGATCTCAAAGCATCACAACTCAAGAACAACCAACAACAACAAACAATTGCGTGAGGGATTCACATCAATCTCAAACCCTCACCCTCACCGCTCAGGAACAACCAATAACAACTAAAATTTGCGGTAAGTCATGACATCCGCTCATGTTATTTGTTCCTGCATTGCATGTCACATGTTTACAATAGCCTCCTCCGTCAGCAGTGTGGGATTCACATGTGATAAATGTAAGGAATTAGTCAGGCTGACAGAGAAGGTTAATGAGTTAGAGACTAGCATCCGAATGCTAGTGGAGGTCAGTGAGAAAGAGAAGCCGGTAGATACTGTTTTGGATGCGAGTAGTACAGAGAGCAACATACACACTTTGGTTCCGGCTGTAGAGCCCCTGCCGCAGGGCATTTGGGTGACGTCTCGGTGGCATACTCACTCAGAAAAGAGACACCACTCTCCCTTTCCTGTTAGGGTTTCCAATCGATTCTCCCCACTCAGTGATACACCCACATGATACAATCATGTTGAAAGAGCCCTTGTTATTGGTGAATCTATTGTAAGGAATGTGAAAATAGAGACTCAAGCCACTATTGTTAATTACATTTCGGGTGTCAGAGCATCTCACATCAAATCAAATTTACAAGTGCTGGCTAATGCTAAACGTAGATTTTCTAAAATTGTATCCATGAAATAAATGGATAAATAAAAAATCTCTGTCGTCTTTTGTCCTTGCTACAATGTATAGATCACCCGGTCCTTATTCTGATTTCCTTGGTGAATTTGCTAATTTTTTATCAGATCTTGTAGTAACTGTAGATAGAGCTTTAATTGTTGGTGACTTAAACATTCACATAGATCATGAAAATAATACATTGGGATTAGCATTTATCGATATTCTCAACTCTCTTGGAGTCAGACAAAATGAAACAGGACCAACTCATCACCATAATCATACGCTAGATTTAATCCTGTCATATGCAGTTGATGTTGATAATATAGAAATTCTGCAGCAGAGCAATGACATCTAGGATCATTACCTTGTCTCTTGTATGCTGCAAACAGCTAATGTTACTCAATCTACACCATGCTATCGTTCAGGTAGAACTATTCTTTTGACCACTAAAGATAGCTTCACTAATAATCTTCCAGATCTATCACATACACTCAATAAACCCCAAAGCCCAGAAGAACTTGATTGAAATAACAACAAATATAAATGCAGTCTTCTCTAGCACTCTTGATATTGTCGCCCCACTTCGATTAAAGAAATAAGCCCAGCACCATGGTACAATGATCACACTCATGCTCTCAAGAGAGCAGCTCGGAAAATGGAGCACATGTGGAAAAATACAAAATTAGAAGTATTTCATGGTGCATGGAAGAATAGTGTCTGTAGCTACAGACAGGCACTAAAAGCGTTCAGGTCAGCATATTTTAGTAAACTCATAGAAAATAACCACAACAATCCTAGGTGTTTATTCAGTACTGTGGCAGTACTGTAGCTAAATTGGTTAGGAATAAAGCCTCAACAGAACCAGATATTACATGGCAGCACAAGAGTAATGACTTCATTAATTTCTTTACAGATAAAATTGAAATAATCCAAAATAAAATTGGAATTATGCAATCATCTGTCATAGCACCTCAGAAAACAGTGTCTAATAATTTTCCTCACGTGTAACTTCAATTCTTCTAATATGGTTAATAAGCAACATCAGCATAAGTAAATTAATATTCATAAAGTAAACCTTTATCATTTCACCAATGTTACAGGCCTGTTTGTATGTTAAACTAGGCATATTCAAAGATATAGGCTATATATCTGAAAAGGGAAATTCTGTCAAAATTCTTAGAATCACTGTTTTGAAAATACAAACAGATTCTGATGGAAGATGTATATGAAGGTTCAAACTCCACAACTGTATATGGCTGCAAAAGAAAACCAGCTGATTCAGTCTCAAGAAATAAGCAGAAGCAGCATGAGAGATTAAATATGAAGTAATGCGTGAACTTTGTTGCCACCTGCTGGTAACAAGTAAGAACGTTGTCAAATTAGTGTGTTCCTGTGCTTGCTTTTAAGACCATATATGGTCTTATTAAAAATTATTAAATTCTGAAGTTTTGCCAGTCTGATTGTGTGATCTGTTGTGTGTGTGATTTTAGCTGAGCATGTCATCATAATTTGTGTTTGGAGACTTGTAAGCACTGCATACAGAGGATGAAGCTTGTCGAGGGTTGGGACATCTTTATTCATAGGTCAGTAAAACAATTTGCTCATCAATGTATGAGCAACGTCCTCTACAATAAACATCAGCATTATCATTCAATGTCTACAATACCAATTTAGCAGCAATATGTTACATTGGGAAAACATAGTGGTAAACAAAGTAGTATCATTTAGAAAAATGTCACAGTTTTTTTTCAGTTTGTATCATTTAAAATGTACTTGCGAGGAGAACTTTTTACAAAGAGGTTTATTGGCGGCTATCGTCGCTACTGTTATTTTTTTAACTATGGTGTGCAGTCTATACAGAATACATGAGACATTTTAACTATACATTTAAACTCTAATATAAAGCACATCTGTGTCACCTTACACATTTTTTTTAGAAGATTCAACAAAAATATACAAGGTTTTCACTTCACATTTGAAGATTTATAACACCACTAAGTTTGTTTGTTTGTTTGATTGTTTTTTACATTTTCTTTTTTATGGTAAATACAAGAGTCCCGTTGGTCAAACCAACCAAATAAAGGAGACACAATGTTAGTCATCCTATGCAGTAATCTAGAGTAATTTAAATCAGTAAAAGGACAAATATAAATTAATATATATTAAGAAATTCCAACTGTAACTTCAGGGAAAAGGGCTATACCAAATATAAGTAATGTGACAGTATTTTTGATACAATAAATACAAATGGTTTATAAAGTGAGTCAGATGAGGGTCTGCATGTGTGTGTGTGTAAGTGTGTGTATATGCTTGAAGAGATCATCTATGTACACCTAGTGGTTGAGGTGTGCATAATTGTGAGTGTGAATGGAAGCAATTATGATTTGTGTGTGCTTTGGAGAGGTACACTGTCAAAAAATGGAGGGAAATCTCCTTGCAGTCTCCATGGTGATACTGAATCTCACCTTAAAGTCCAGGTGAAATTAGTTAGTGGTAGTCCAGAAAACCACGTAAAAGAATGGCACAAAAAAGTAAAATATGTCAACAGGGTGTGCTTGCTTGCCTTTCTTGACTGATGTGATTTTGCAAAAATGAAAAATTAATTTAAAATGTCACAGTTCCTAAAACGATGGCAATCAAAAACAACACTTCATAATAAAAAATAGATTTGTTCTTTATCTTACAGTAATCCATTATCTCATTTGCAGAAAAAAAACAAAACATTAGTCCAACACTGACAAAAAAAGATAAAACAAAAAGAGGGGACAGCAATCAAGAAGAAAGCGAGGAGAGAAGAAGGGGTACGTGAGTATGTATTTCTTCTTTTTCATTATTTAGGATGGACATTTTGTGCAGCCACACTTGACAACTTTTTCCACCTCCTGTACAAAAGAGGATCCATCTGTGCATTGGAAGGTGTATTTCCTGCGTTTGCTGCGGAGGGGGGCACAGCAGGAGGTCCCATCCCCACAGCTGCCCCGACATTCTAAACGGGAGACTTTTTCTGTGCTTTGGCATGCTGCGTATCCCTGCTGCGTCTGATAGTGATCTCTGACCCGTTCTCCCCGACACGCCATCTCTACAAAGAGAGAGAGTAAATGATTGAGCACTTGGTCACAATATTAGGTTCATTATATCAATAATGATCTGGCCACTATATTTTTCATGAGAAACTGAAACACACAGAATAAAATTAGAAAAGAAAAAAGAAGAACATGCCTGTGGGGAGCATAAGTGCACCTCAAGCTTAAGATTATTTAGTGGTTAAAGAAGGAAGGAAATTTGAGTTGAATCTCTGCCAAAAATTCTGAACACACACACATGCACACACCCCTCACCTGGCGGACCTGAGTGGGGTCCACAGCGCTTTCAGTAACAGCTTGAAAGTTTCAGGAAGGTTAAAAATGAACGTTAGTTTAATAATAACAATAATAACAGTCCAAGATTATTTCACTGTTGGTTTAAAATAAATTACAAAACAACCGCACTAAAAACACATTAAGCAAATAAGCATTTAAAGGCTGTTAGGACACTGGTGACATGCAAAAGCAGGTTGCAATATTTAAGTTGCTATAAGTGATTTTTTTTATTAAATGACGCCTCTATTACCAGTCAGATATCAATTAAATAGCTGCTATTAAATATCACACTAGTCTGGTGAAAGTTCCAGAACGTCTAAAATCACTTACAGCACCTTTAAGCACAGCTGGCTAATTGAGTATCAGATATTGGTAAAACAATCACTTTATGTGAGCGTGTCATACCTTTATCACAGCTTTGCCCTGTGTAGCCACTGTTGCACTCACAATAGGCTTTCCCCAGTCCAGACACGCGACAGCGCCCGTGTTTACATGCTATGTACTGACAGGGACTCATCTGTTCCTCTTCATCACACAATACACCTACGAAGCCTGGATGACAGCGACAGCTATAGGAGTATGAGTTTATGGGTAGACAGGAACCATGGATACATCTAAGACAGAAAGACACATAAAACAAATAGCATTTTATGTACAAAGAACTTTACAAAACCAACAAAAAAAGACAGAAACCACTACCATCATGGAAAACCATAAAATATTAGAAATGTTATTAATGCATTTACCAACCCTGGAAAAGTGACTGAAATTAATAAAATATTTAAAGGACATTGACATTTCTCTAAAGAGTATACAAAATTATACTATTTAAACTTGGTATACTAACAGTATACTAAGTATGCATTTTCTCTATCTGTGCTTTGTCATTAAATGTTTAATTGGCTGGATATAGCTCTTATGTAGATTAAAACTTGGAAGGCATTTTAATGTTCAGTTTATGAATGATGATTTTTATCTTTTTATCACCAACGACTGGAAAAGTCAATTCACAGGTCAATTCACACAATTATTAACAATTCACAGGTCAAAAAAACCTTACCTTCCACTAAAGCACAGATAGATAAAAGTTAACAGGATGAAAGAATGTGGTTGTGTTTGCATTTTTTAGCCTCTTACTTATTCCCATTACATGGATTGTTGATCTGCTGGTCGCACAGCTGCCCGGTCCACCCTGCCTCACACTCACAGCTGAAGGATGAGTGACCGGTAGCATGGCACTGCCCATGAGCACACACACTTCGCTGGCATGGCCGGCAGCCTGGCACCACCCCCTCCTGCAGCAAGAACTGGGTGAGGTCCTGGAGCTGGTCATTAATATAGAGGTTTCTGATACAGCCGTGGAAACTAGAGCCGTTTCTCCCAGAGCCCTGACGCAAAGAGGCCATTCCAGACTGCAGAGGAATTCCTTAGAGGAGAACAGATTATTATTTAAGAAGATTATTAAGAAAATTATTGAGATGTTACAGTTGAAACATTACATACCTCCAACATAAAGTGGAGAAGGGCTTGGTACTGGGCTGGGATTGTTTGCAGTAGTAATGGATTTGGAGCTGCCTCCATCAATGGAGAGAGACAGAGACTGATCTTTTGCCACCAGCTCCACTACATGAAAACTTCCGTCATTTATCGTTTCCACACTAGAGAGGGTGAGGTAGTGTGTTAGTAAACAGTGAGGGTGAAACCTGCTGTCAGTGTTTTAGTTGATAAGTTAATAGTTTATACAGTAGTTAATATTTGATGTGTTACTAGTTCCCCTTCTGGCACTCACTCGACATTGTGTTGAATGAAGTGACACAAGGGGTCTTCCTTGGGAGCCTCGCGTACCTCTGAACTTGAGAAAAGGCCAATGTGAAATTGGCAGACAGAATTTGCATGAACCGCCCCCGAACATACTGGTATAAAGGGAAGCGGGTGTGCATCTGTCTGTCAGGTTTTTGCAATGAGGAGCCGAGGATAAGGCACGGCTGTTTACATTGGTAGGCCTAGGAGGGACACAACGTCTCGTTCCCTCCCTCAGGGAATGGAGGTTACAGCAGTAACCATGACATTCCCCTTCTGGCACTCACTCGATGTTGTGTCGAATGAAGTGACACAAGGGGTCCCTTTCGACATAACGTCTCATTTTCTCCCTCAGGGAAGGGAGGTTATGACAATAACCATGACGTTTATTTTTAAATCTAGCCCACAAATACATTTTCTTTAAAGGGATAGTTCACCCAAAAATTTAAATTCATCTCATCATTTACTCACCCTTATGACATCCCAGACGTATGACTTTTTTCTTCTGAAATCAAAGATATTTAGAAGAAAATCTGAGCTCTGTTGGTCCACACAATCCATTTTAGGGGTACCAACATTTTGAAGCTCCAAAAAGCTATAATAAAACTTAATCCTTAAGGCTCCAGTGGTTAAACTCAAGCAGCTCTAAAGTGCCTGGCTAGAGCTATCAGTTAGCGCTCCCATTCATATCTATTGCGTTGCTCAGTTGGCACAGGGTACCCTGGATGTAGCCATCTTAGAACTAGTTGTGACGTGCCTTGCTCTACTGCTGTAAATTAGTTTAATTACTTAAAAATGGCAACATTCCAGATTGATGAATGAATTATGTATTACAAATTAACACGCTGCTGTTTGGTTTTTAACACTGCTATAATCAAAATAGTTTAAATAACCAAGACACAAGACTGCAAAATCAAGAGTTACCATTTGTTTATTTGATTGCAAGATATTCATGTGAAGTGTAGAAAACGTGTCTTATTGCTCATCTATTGCTGTCTGTCAAACAAGAATGCAATTGAAGTTTGTTTGTAACCTCACGTGAGTGAGTCCTTTTTTTTTTTTTACTATAAATTCTCTTTCCTGCCCAGTAGGTGGGGATATTCACAAAGAATATGAATCAGCAAAAACAAAAGAAGAATGTGGAAGTGAAGGTGGAGATTTATAGTAAATAATGGACTGAAATATTGATTTGTTTCTCACCCACACCTGTCCTTTTGCTTCTGACAATATGTATTTAACCACTGGAGTTACTTTTTATGGAATACTTTTATTCTGACTTTGTGCTTTTGGACCTTCAAAGTTTTGGTACCCACTCACTTTCATTATATTTCATTGTTATTTCTGAGATAATCTTCTAAAAAATGTTGTTCATCAGAAGAATGTCATACAAAACTGGGATGGCTTGAAGGTGAGTAAATGATGAGAGAATTTTCATTTTAAGGTTAACAATTCCTTTAAGGATTGTTAAACAGCGGCCTAATATATACATATACATTTTACAAAAATGCCTTATTACAGACCTAAAATCTGAATGTAAACTGAATGCAAATGTAGCATAGCTGACAACAAACAAGCCTGTGTTTACATCTGTCAAAACAAGTTTGGCCGCACATGTTGTACACAAACTATAACTGTGCCAATAACTGTTCATGTTTGTTGTAACATTCAAATGCCCCCAGAAAATGTGTGTACTTTTTGAGCAGTGGTGGGTAATTTTGCTCAATCTGCCACCACTGTGATGGGCAAACTAAGACAAGAAATACTGTTAGACAATTATGCTTGCTTGAAGAAACACACTTGATTATATTTTGAAGAACAGATGAAAGAAATAATGTATTAAATTTCCAAGCGTTGATGCCATGTGACGCCATGCAATGACCGGGTGTGTAAATGGCGAGCTCTCATTTTGCTTAATACTTTTAATGACATAAACCGGTGAGATCCGATACACTGTTCCATAACTGTTCTAAGAGGACAATATGTCAAAAATTCAAAATCATCGGGCTCTGGAGACATTAAAAGACACTTACGTGCTCAAGCTGATGCCCCTGAGCAGGCGAAAAGCCAGGGAGTCGACTTAGACGGGGAGGTGCGGGAAATGTGGCGAGAGATGCTGAACATGTCAGCAATGCATGAAGGTCATTGCTGACTTCGAGGATCTTGCTGTGATACGTTGATCGATCACTGCCATGGAGGTGAAATTCACTGATGTGGTTACAAGAATGTAGGATGTCTAGAAATAGATCAATTAAATGGAGTCATCGGAGAGGGAATTATCTGCTAATCTGCTAGCGACCAAGGTGGATTTGGAGCAGCGTGTCTGGGACTGGGACTCCTCATGATATAATATTGGGAGGAGTCTTTAATCTTTTGATGGACAAAGTCCTTGATCATAGTGAAGAAAAAGTGTGCAAGCCCCCTAGTGTAACATTGACGCTTCACAAAATGTGTAAAAATATTGATCTTACAGAAATTTTGAGACTTTTGAACCTTCTGGGAGGGACTATATATTTTTTTCATCTGTCCATAAGATTTTCTCTGAAATAGATTTTTTTTAAGTCATTTCATCTGTTGTTGATTGCTCAATTGGAAACATTTTAGACTCAGATCACACCCTGGTGTGCTTAGAGGTGTTGCCATAGATGGAGAAAAGGAAATCATATAGTTGGCGCTTTAATGTATCCCTTTTTCAAAAACCTGAATTCCAACAAATGTTAAAGGCTGAAATCAATGTCTATATGGAGACTAGCTGGTCCTCAGTATCCTCAGTAGGCGTGGCTTGGGAAGCACTTAATGCAGTTCTTAGGGGCCAGATCATACTGTATGCCTCATTCACCAAAAAATCCAAAGCACAAGAACTTGTGGAATTGGAAGGGAATATTAAAAGTGATGAGGCAGAGCCGAAGCACCCAATGTCATCTAATGGCCTCAGAGAATTGACCCGATTGAAATACAGATATAATACTAATTTGTCACGGAAGGTGGAGTTTTGGCTATTCAGTGCAAGAAGAAAAAAAATCATACTTTGAGTGGGGGATAAGGCAAGGAATCCTCTGGCTAGATATATAAAACAGAGAGAGTCTTTTTCTACATTCCCTCAGTGAAATCTGCTGGTGGTGAAATATTTACCATGGCCATTGATATTAATAATGCTCTTAAAGAATTCGAAATAAAAATCTTGATATTTATAGTTCCACGTCTTTGTCTACAGAAGAGGATATTATTATTATATTCTCTTGATTCTGAGATAAACTTGGAGGAGCTTGGCGAGGCAGGTAAGGCTCCGGGACCAGATGGGTTTGCCGCTATATTTAGTTTTAGATATTATGCTACAGAACTGGCTCCACTTTTGCTAGAAACTTTATATGGAATTATTAAAGAATGAAAGCTTCCACCAACCATGACACAAGCCCGGATCAGTCTGATGGAAAAAAATATCCAAGCAAATGTAAAAGTTACTGTCCAATTTGCCTAATCCAGCTAGACATTAAAATATTGTCAAAAATGTTGGCAAATAGATTAAGTAATGACATATACATATAGATAAGGTGGAGTTTATTCGGGGCCGCAGCTCTTCTGATAACATTAGGCATTTAATCAATATCATGTGGTCAGTGGCGAATGATCATGACTCCGGTCGCTGACATCTCACTTGATGCTGAAAAGGCATTTGATATGGTAGAATGGGATTATATTTTAAGATTTTGGAAATGTATGTGTTTGGGATTACTTTTATTGCATGGATTAATTTACTTTATAGACACCCATTAGCAGCGGTACAGACAAATGGATTCATTTCAGATCATTTTACTCTGAATAGGGGCACATGGCAGGGTTGCCCTCTTTGCCCATTATCATTCTGTCTTGCTCTGGAACCATTAGCAGACATTAGCAGGATGATTTTCCAGGGGGGATGGTGATAGGTGTGGCGCAGCAGGTTTTGTCTTACGCAGATTATATTTTATTATTTGTCTCTGACCCTTCTAGATCTGTGCCTTGCCTCCACAGAATTATTAATTCCTTTTCTAAATTCACAGGATACAGAGTCAGTTGATCTAAATCTGAAGCTTTGGCTCTGATAACATACTGCCCAGTAACAGCTTTTCAGCCAGGCACCTTCCCGTGGCCCAGACAGGGCATTAAGTATTTGGGTATTTTATTCCCAGAGTTAATTTTGACCCCTTAATAAAAAGGTTTTCAAGCGATGTGGGCTGGTGGGCTTCATTACATGTATCTATTATTGGGAAGGTTAATGTTATTAAAATTAATTGTATTCCAAAATGTAACTACCTGCTACAATCTCTCCCAGTATATGTCCCCCTCTCTTATTTCAAGCAATTTGATAGCATAGCGAATTCATTCATTTGGAATGGTAAGCATCCCAGATTACATTTCAATAAGTTACATAGGCTGATTGACAAAGAAGGGCTAGGCCCACCCAAGATTCTGTTTTATTATTATGCATTCGGTCACAGACATTTGGCTTATTGGTTTCTTCCGCCTGAGAGAGCCCCTCCCTGGTTTTGTATTTAACAGGAAGCTCTTGCCCCTATCTCGTCATTGCAAAGCATTTCTATCAAACTAATCGGATAAGTTAAGTTACATCCTGTTATGGGGACATCTGGAAAAAAAATTTGTGTTTAACTCTGACATTTATTTAAATGTTGCCTCAAGCATATGGCAGAACCCAAAATTATGTATTAATTTCCTTTCTGCTGATTAGAGTGGATTGTGAGGGAGGTTAAAATGCTCAGTGACCTATATGAGAGTGGAGTGTTGAGAACTTTTGAAAATTTGGTTCAACATTTTGGGATTCCCAGATCTCAGTTTTATTGGTATTTACAACTGCACCATCTGCTCTATACTATTTTTGGGAGTAGCATACAACCCCCAAAAGTGGCAGATACTCTGGGAATGGTGATTACTGTTTTTGAAAAAGGTCATGAGGCATAATTGTATTAATTCCTGTTAATTCAGAGTCTGGAAGATGGAGCTTTAACTTTTATCAAGAGATTATGGGAGAAAGAGTTAAACTTGGTATTGGAGGAGGGAGTGTGGGCTAAGATTCTTTAAAAACGTCAAGTCTGCATCTAGAGATGCAAGGGTGCGCCTTATGCAATTCAAGATTTTGCATACATTTTATTGGACCCCCTCTAGATTGTATAGGCTTGATCTTAAAGACACACCCACCTGCTGGTGATGCTAGCATGGAGACACGGCCCATGTTTTTTGGTGGTGGGGCAATGGGGCGATAATCAAAGTGGGGAACAGTCACATAGAGAATTGGGTTCTAACCTGTGTGATGATCGCCAGGCAGATTATTTTGAGGGATTGGAGGTCAGCTGGTGTGCCCCCATTTTGGGAGTGGTGCACGGAGATGGGGAGGGTGGCGGCTTTTGAAAAGGTTTCATTTGGAAGATGGGGTAACTTAAATTTTTTGTTGGGAAATGAGGCAACAATTTAGAGTTTTTTGAGAGCTCTCGGGATAGGGCGTGGAGAGAGTATTATAGTTTTAAAAAAAACTCTTGTGAACTGTTTCCAGGTGACTGGCAGAGAAGAAAGAGTGAAAACTCTTCACATGTTCTACAAAAAGTGCACTCGCTGTGTGCATGAATGGCAGTGCCACTGAACCTCTGAACAAACAGTGAATCGGACACACACAAAAGCTTTTCTTTCATTTAAAAAAAAATATATAATCTCTTCAAGTGCGAGTCTGTGTGTCTAAGGCATTTCTTGTCATATGTCACTCTGAGACATCTTGCAGGTCACCTGCCAGATTTGTGGGTAGATGACCAAAGTGACCCAGCACTGCACAAAATTTACCTGCATTTGGCATGTGCTAATTTCATACCCTGAGGAGAGACACATCGCTTGGATTTCATGATGACATACTGTACATCAATCAGTATTCCAATGTGTTACTGTATGATAATAAACCATGGAAAATAAGAAAATACAAAAAGCGCAAAAATAAACGGCACATTAAATCTGCATCAGCAGTCCTAATTAGGCACTTGGGCTGCCACAGAAATATCTTCAATGGGAGGACAATGACATTGTTCTTTCCCTGCTGGCCCAGTTCGAATAGACTTTTGGTGACCCACCAGTTGAGAAACACTGTTTTAACTCACACACACACTCACTTATGTCAGACCCCCTCGCCTCGCTTCTCTCTGAAATTTTCTCCACTGCATGTGTGTGTGGCGCAAGTTGATGAGTCTGACAGGTAGTCAAGGAGGAAAGGAGATGCACACGCGCAGGAGAGATTCTCCATTCGGTTGTATTTTTTTCTCAATACCATAGATAAGCAAATGTACATGGTATGAAACCCGTCAATTTTCATACTGTGGTATACCGTGAAACCAGTATACTGCTGCAATACTTCAAATACAATGTGGTCGCATGTGCTTTTGATTCCTTCGTATGTGATCCAATCACAAATCATTTTAAAACCCTTTGCACACTTGTTTTTACTGCTGACCACTTGTGATCGGATCATCTGAAATACATCTTAATATCAAGTGTTAATGGGGTCAATGTATAGTAGATGTGTGTGTGTGTGTGTGTGTGTGTGTACCTGTAGATTGCAGAAGGTGGGTAGGACCCAGAGTCATAACTGACTCTTAGTCTGCCTCTGTACAACTCAACAGCGATGTGTTCATTATCACCTTTGTAAAGCAACACTCCATTATCCTCATCTGTGGCAATCTATAAAACACACACACACACACGCACACACCACTTGAGTGTGTATACTGCATGCATATATGGAGATATATTACCTTAATTTCTCTTTCACACACAAAACAGAATAAAAGTAGAATAATAATTGTAGGTCATATATACCTGGAGTGATATATTGGCCTGTTCTGTTATAAGATTGGAGGGGATCTGCAGGAAAGATTCTTTATTGATTAAGTTGACGCTGACCAATCTCTCACACCGCACACCCTCGTAACCATGGAGACACTGACACACAGGATCTGTGTCCTTGACAACACACTGTGCACCGTTGGCACAATCAGAGTGGTCACACGGACTTGTTCTGGGCAGTATCATTGGAGAAGAGAAGTCACAGAACAGCCCACTGCACAATCACACAGAGGGACAGATGTGTCACATGGTAAACTCTGAATGGTCTGTTTATGACCTGTCAATGATAACTTTAGTGTGTTTGTGCATTTATGCTCACCTGTACCCTACTGGACACACACACGTGTAGCCATTCACAGTATCGATACACTGAGCACTATTTTTACACTTATTGTCTTCGCAATCATCAAAGTCCACCTCACAGTTCTCCCCTGTGTAACCTGGAGTGCACTCACACCTATAAACACACACCAAAACACTGTGATGACCCTGTGTTGACCTAAGTCCTGATGAAATAGAAAGTTGGGGCAGGACATATCAAAAGGATTATCCTTTTGTATTCAATAGCCTGTAAGCTTTAGTATATGTCATGACCATGAAACATGATTTGCTAGCTGCAAGTGGGTTGCAAGTGGCATTACCCTGAGGGTATTTGATTTGTAAAAAATCTATGTAGGGCAAGATGATCAATATATCATCAATATATTTTACCTGTTTTCCCAGAAGAGAATGATAAATTAAAAAAATTGAAATGCAAATCTCAAGGAGAACATGTGCATAGAAGACCTCAAAGATAACACAACTGAACAAAAAGGCACAATTTCTTTTTTTTTATTGGCTCTTTAATTATTTTTTGTTAATTCATGTAGATTAATTTAAATGAAAATAATCCAACATTTAGAAGTCATAAAATGTTTTCAGTAACTTAAGGTCCTGTCACAGCATCTTAAAGGGGTTCAACTCTAAACACTTTTTTCACTGCTTCAGCAATTCAATTGTAGATTTGTTTTTGTGGTTGGCACCATACTTTTTTCTTTATACTGAACATAATGAAACAAGTGTGTTATCTGAATTTAGCTTTCTCTAATTCTAGAAGCTGGTGTTACTTGTCCTTATATGTAAAACCACTGAATTGAAAGAGGGTCTACTTTCCATGACTCTACCTGAACATAACCCTAAAATCTCTCAAAGCTACATAAACACATTCATCATCCGATTATATCGAATCATATAATCTTTGAACCCCTCCCCTCAAGCCCATTTCTATCCCAACAGGAGAGCTGTAATGGAATATCAAAACCCAAACACAGTGTGTCTGCGGCTGCATTCCAGATAGCTCTAGTGTTGTGTTCACATTTGCATCACTAAACATAAAAACACAAATTAACTTCTGTGGCCAGCTGCTCGCATACACACATCAACAGAGCACAGAACACACAAACAACTGATGCTTCTAGCACTGCCGATTGTTTTGGCCTGGTTGGAGAGATGACTGAAATCAAAACGTGTGGTGAGAAAGAGGGGGATGTCTGGATGTCTGGAAGGGAGTGATGAAACTTAATCAAAAAAGGATTTGGATCCAAAAGACTTGAATGACTGTTGAATGGCTTTTTATAAAATTTTTACAGGGAAGATTTAAATGTCCTGTTAAAAGACATGTTCGTATAGGAGCTGAAATGCTCATTTATTTACACTCAAGTGTGTGGCCATTCTTAACATCACTAATAACCGATTCCTCGATGTTGTGTCGAATGAAGAGTCACTAGGGGTCATTCTTGAAGGCCTCGGTTACCTCTGAACTTGAGAAAAGGCCAATGAGAAATTGTCAGACAGAATTTGCATGTCCCTCCCCGGACATATGGGTGTAAAAGGAGGGAATCGTGCATCTGTCCATTCAGATTTTTTCTTCGGAGCCGAGTGGTTGTGCGATCAGCGAGCTGAGATCACTTCTGTTCCACTCACCTCTGCAGAGCTTTTGCTTTTGGATCTATGGTGTGTCTTTCTCTTTCTCTGCACACCAGTGCAGCTTTGCCCCTGGGCGCTTCGACTGCGCTTCTGAAAGAGATATTTTCTCTCACTAAAAGAGTTTAATTTCTCTAAAAGAGCACACACACAGCATGCGCTGAATGTCCTTTTCAGGACACATCATTTAAAGATGCCCTTTCTCTTCTGTGTAGTTCCTGGATGTGTTCGATATCTCTCTGCTCCTGATGGTCATAGACGCTGCCTCTTGTGTCTGGGCCGCAATCGTATTGAGCTGGCGTTTGTGGATGGTTCTTGTTCTCACTGCGAGAACTTAACCATGGCAACGTTGCGGTCACAGCTTTCCTTCCTAAAAAGGAATGCCACTCCAACCGCCCCCCATGTCACACCTTCTTCCCACAGGATTGAGAATAACCCGGCTGGCGATGGATGCGATTTGGGGATGGCAGTGGGCTCGGTTTCGCCGTGTAAATCCCCATGAACTACCTGCCCCCCGGCACGCTCGTTGACTTCTGTCCGGGTTCGAGATGAGAGCGGCTCGCTTCACGGCCAGTTCGATTACTTCCTCGGACCCGCCGAGCTGGATGATGAATTCGCTGCTGCATCGGGGAGCATCCCGGCATATGACATGGAAGGCTCAACTGGGCTCCCGTCTTCGGGTCGGCCCACCCAGTCTGAGGCTGATGCCCAGATGGCCAACATACTTTCCCAGGCTGCCGTGGGTGTGGGGATGGACTAGAACCCTCCCTCCTCCCCGGTAGACAATTGGTTCCTTTCTTACCAGTGGTGCACGATTAGCTGACGAGGTCGTGGAGGGCACCTTTCACTGCCCGCAACCGACCTCCTCACTCGTCCGCAGGGTGACCCACAGGTAGGGCAGGGCGGCCCACAGGTACTCTGAGGTCCACCAGGTGGATAGAGCAGTTGCCACCTGTGTCAAGAAAATGCCACCACCTGGTGGGAACGCCCGGTGTTCCCCTCCAAGGCCTGTAGGATGACATTGTCACTGACCGCCAAAGCCTACAGCGCCACTGGACAGGCCACCTCTGACCTGCATGACATGGCCCTCCTGCAAGTCCACAGGCCAAGGCACTTAAAGTTCTGCACTTGGGTAGTCCTGACCCCAACTCTATGTCCAACCTAGCCCTCCGAGACACAAAGGTCACAAAGCGGGCACTCAGGCAGGCGATGGCCACCCTCGTGGTCCAAGAACGTTACCTGTTGCTGAACCTGGTCAGACCTGGTTTATTTCCTTTGCCGCACCCCCTTTGGGCTGCAGTACCCACATTCTCAAACAGAAGAGCTACTTCCTCATTTTCTGGGTCATCTGGCCCGCCAAACATCGGCAATCCCTGCACCCCAGACTCGGACCCCTCACCTCCGGACCCACGACTCCTAAATAGGACCTCCTCCTCAGTCACTAACCCGCCCCCTGCTGGGTGTGCGGAGGGAGGTAAGTGCTTTGAGTCCTTTCTCAGCACCAAAGCCTTGGGACACTCTTTTGCCTCCCAAAGCAACACTACATACTCTGCCCCGCTGCAAGGCCCTGCCAGGTATGTCAAAAACGATTGTCCCCTTAGTGCCCCTTGCACGGAGCTTGGACGCGTGGCTTTCACTTCCCAACACATTGCGTTGGTTGGCCAGGAGCACCTGACTTCCAGCAATATCCGCTTTACCTCGGTGCATGGCGAAGGTGCCAACACCCTACGTGCGGAGATCTTGACCCTTTTACTCAAAGGCGCGATAGAGCCTGTCCCTCCAGCTGAGATGAAAAAGGGTTTCTACAGCCCTTACTTCATCGTACCCAAAAAAGGCGGTGGCTTCCGACCGATCCTGGACTTGCAAGTTTTCAACCGGGCCTTGCACAAACTCCCGTTCAAGATGCACATGCAGAAACACATTTAAACATGCGTCCGGCATCAGGATTGGTTCACAGTGGTAGACCTGAAGGACGCATACTTCCACGTCTCTATCTTGCCTCAACATCGACCCTTCCTAAGGTTCACGCGCGCCTCACCAACAAGAACGTGCAGTCGGTGCTGAAATGCCTCACATTGTTCAAGCTAGACACAGCGTTTCCTCTAAAACAATTCCAGAGGCTCCTGGGGCATATGGCATCCTCTGCGGTGATCGTGCTGCTGTGGTTGATGCTTCAGCACTGGCTTCAGACTCGAGTCCCAAGATGGGCATCGTGCCACGGCACATACCGTGTGTTCATCACCCCCTCCTGCCGTCAGACTTCAACCCCTGGACAGACCTCTGTTTTCTGCAGACAGAAGTCCCCCTACAGCAGGTGTCCCGACACATCTTGGTCACCACAGATGCCTCTAAACGGGGTTGTGGCGCCGTGTGCAAGGGGCATGCGCCACCAGCTCCTGGACAGGGCCTTGGCTGGGTTGGCACATCAACTGCCTAGAGTTTCTGGCTGTAATTCTTGCCCTGCAGTGGTTTCTCCTGCTACTTCGGGGCAAGCACATCTTGATCCGTTCAGACAGCAGCACTATGATAGTGTACATAAATCACAAAGGCGGCATACGCTCTCGTCACATGTCGCAACTTGCCCGCCATCACATCCTTTGGAGTCAGCAGCGACTCAGGTTGCTATCCCGGGCAACCTCAATATGGCAGCGGACATGCTGTCACGACAGGGCACGCTCAGCGGAGAGTGGAGGCTCCACCCCCAGGCAGTCCAGCTGATTTGGGAGTGGTGTGGCATAGTACAGGTAGACCTGTTCGCTCCCCAAGAGACCTCCCACTGCCCCCACTGGTACTCCCTAGGCTCCCCTCGGGACAGACGTGCTGGCACACAACTGGCCCTGGGGGCTACGCAAGTACTCATTTCCCCCAGTAAGCCTACTTGCACGGGTGCTGTGCAAGGTCAGAGAGGAGGAGGAGAGAGTCATTTTAGTGGCCCCCTATTGGCCCACGTGGACTTGGTTCTTGAATCTCACGCTCCTCGTGACAGCCCCTCTCTGGCGAATTCCCCTGAGGAAGGACCTTCTTTCTCAGAGTTGGGGCACCCTCTGGCATCCACGCCCAGACCTCTGGAACCTCCACGTCTGGCCCCTGGATGGGATGTGGAATTCCTAAGTGGCCTACCACCTGCTGTCGTAGACATGATCAACCAAGCCAGAGCTCCCTCTACCAGGCAGCTTTATGCCCTGAAGTGGCGTTTGTTCGCGATTTGGCTTTCTTCACGATCTGGAGACCCACAGAGATGCGCAGTTGGGTTAGTGCTCTCGTTTTTGCAGGAGAGGCTGTAGGGGAGGCTGTCCCACTCCATCTTGAAGGTTTATGTAGCTGCTACATCGGCTCACCATGACGCAGTGGACGCTTAGGGAAGCACGACCTGATCATCAGGATCCTAAGAGGCGCTCGGATGATGAACCATCACAGGCCATGCCTGTTCCCCTCATGGGATCTCTCCATGGTCCTCTCAGGCCTCCAGAGACCCCCCTTTGAGCTGCTAGAATCAGTAAAGGTCAGAGCCCTCTCATTGAAGATGACCCTCCTGATCGCACTCACTTCAGTCAAGAGGGTTGGGGACCAACAAGTGTTCTTTGTCAATGACACTTGCCTGGAGTTCGGTCTGGCAGACGCCCATGTCATCCTAAGACATCTACCGCGCTACATGCCCAAGGTTCCTACGACCCCCTTCAGGGACCGGGTAGTGAACCTGCAAGTGCTGCCCCAGGAGGAGGCAGACCCAGCCTTTTCGTTGCTGTGTCCGGTACGTGCTTTGCGTACCTATGTGGACTGCACGCAGAGCTTTAGATGTTCTGAGCAGCTCTTTTCTGCTTTGGTGGACAGCGGAAAGGGAATGCTGTCTCCAAATAGAGGCTAGCCTACTGGGTCGTTGATGCCATCGCCTTGGCCTATCAGGCCCAGGCCATACCCGGCCCCTTGCGGGTTCGAGCACACTCGATGAGAAGTGTGGGATCCTCGTGGGCATTGGCTAACAGCACCTCCCTAGCAGACATATGCAGAGCGGCGGGCTGGGCAACACTCAATACTTTTACGAGATTCTACAATCTCAGGGTTGAGTCATTTTGTCCCATATTCTCTCGGGTCCGAGCACATAGAACTCTTTCTCCCAGGAGAGTCCACTAAACTCGTACTCCCTGGATGTCTTTCCTCCCTAGCCCTCTGGTCCGCGAATTCAGCGGAGGAATTCCAAACCACTATGTGTACTAGCTACTCTGTAGTGGAATAGCTGTTGTAACCTCCATTCCCAAGATGTTGTGTCCCCCCGGCCACGACGCTGTACAGAGACACTGTAACAGCCGAAACTTATTCTCGTCTCCTCAGTGTAAAACCTGAATGTACAGATGCACGATTCCCTCGCTTTATACCCGTATGTCCGGGGGAGGGACATGCAAATTCTGTCTGCCAATTTTTCATTGGCCTTTTCTCAAGTTCAGAGGACTTCAAGAAAGACCCCTAGTGTCGCTTCATTCAACACAACGTCTCATTCCCTCCATCAGGAAACGGAGGTTACATCAGTAACCTAGACGTTCTTCAGAAAAAGTTTTGCTTGTGGATAACTAGTTTTCTTTCTTCTCATGCCATCTGAGGCTAAGACTATGATACAAGTAGTGTTGATAAAACTTACATGAAGCCCTTAACTGTCAGAATACATTTTGAGTCGTGTTGACATGGGTTCAGCTCTGAAGCACAGATATCCATCTTATCTTCACACAGCTCTCCTGCACAACACACACACACACACACACACACACACATATTTTAAATGGGAGGAGAATGAATAATAAAATAAATGAACTCTTTAGAATTATTTTTTTTTCTTTGCATTTAGGGCTAGGCGGTATGATAGTATATATGGTATAGAAATGTTTAACTGTAGCAATTCTGCTATACTGTACTATACACCATGGTATATCAGCAAATAAAAAATAAATAAATAAAAAAAACTATCTCAAGTAGAAAACTATAGCCTACTATCCAAACTGTGTTGCTAATGGAACTTCCAGTTTAGACAGCTGATTATTATAATGCAGCATTTTAGTTTTAATGAGAAACACCTGGATGACCTACTATTTCCGGCAACTGGACACTTTACAATCCCATAATCCCTCGGGAGCTGAGGTGCCGTCATGCTCAAAATGCTGGATTTAAAAAACATCGGTGAACCACGAGTCGGAAGGCTCCTCTCAACTGTAAGTGCTATACAGTACATTCAGAAAGTATTTAGACCCCTTCATTCTTTTCACATTTTGTTATGTTTTAGCCTTATGCTAAAATGCTTTAAATATTTTTTTTTGGTTTCACATCATTCTACACTCCATACCCCATAATGACAAAGCAAAAACTAGATTTCTGACAAATTTGCAAATTTATTAAAAAGAAAAAACTGATATCACATTGACATGTGTTCAGACCACTCAATTCACGACACTTGAAATTTAGCTAAGATGCATTCCATTTCTCTGGATCATATTTGAGATGTTTCTTCACTTTGACTGGAGTCACTTTGACTGATTGGACATGATTTGGAAAGGTACACACCTGTCTACACTACCGGTCAAAAGTTTTAAAACATTTTCTCATTCTTTATTATTTAATATTTTCTTCACATTTTAGAATAATAGTAAAGTCATGGAATAACATAAATGGAACTATGGGAATTATGTTGTGACTAAACAAAATCTTCAAAGTAGTCACCCTTTGCCTAGAATTTGCATTTTATTTAAATTTAAATTTTTGTTTTTTAATGAAATAAATAAATATGGTGGCACAATTCTATTTTTGTCAACAAAAAAGATTTCAAAAATTTAAGCATACAACTTCATTGTTTTTTAAGATCATGAGAAACATTTCAGTCAAGTGTTTCAAAACTTTTGACTGATTGTGTATATAAGGTCTCACAACTGAAAATGCATATGAAAGCAAAAACCAAGCCATGAGGTCAAAGGAACTGTCTGCAGAGCTCAGAGACAGGATTGTATCAAGGTACTGATCTTAGAAAGGCTACAACATTTTTTTGGCTGAATTGAAGGTTTTCAAGAGCACAATGACCTCTGTAAAAAAGGACTCTTCCTAGAGCTGGCCCCAAATTGAGAAATCAGGGGAGAAGGGCCTTAGTAAGAGAGACGACCAAGAACCCGATGGTCACTCTGGATGAGCTCCAGATATCATTCGTGAAGATGGGAGAAACTTGCAGAAGGACAACCATCACTGCAACATTCCATCCAACTGAGATTTATGTTAGAGTGGCTAGATGGAAGCCTCTCCTCAGTGCAAGATACATAAAAAAGCACCTACAGGATTCTCAGACTGTGAGAAATGAGATTCTCTGTTCTGATGAAACGAAGATTGTTTAGCCTCAATTCCAAGTGTCATGTTTGTTGGAAACCAGGCATCGCTCGAAGTTGGTGCTGCGCAATACCATACCGATGGTAAAGCATGGTGGTGGCCCAGCCAGAGCCCGGACATGAACCCAATCGAACATTTCTGGAGAGACCTGAAAATTGCTGTCCACCAACGGTCCCCATCCAACCAAACAGAGCTAGGGAGGACCTGCATAGAAGAATGGCAGAAAAAACGTCTTGGTTACGTATGTAACCTCCGTTCCCTGCTGGAGGGAACGAGATGTTGTGTCGAAGAAGCAACACTAGGGGTGTCTCGAGTGCTGAATATGCCACTGGTCTATGAAAAAAGGCCAATGAGAAGGCAAGGCAAGGCAAGTTTATTTATATAGCACATTTCATACACAATGGTAATTCAAAGTGCTTTACATAGTAGAAAAAAACAAGAATAATAAAATAAGAATAATTAAAACAGTTTAGAATAAAAAAAAAATCTAATAAAACACAGTACAAACAGTCGGACACACAGTGGCACAGTGCTCATTCAGTAAATGCACAGCTAAACAGATGTGTTTTGAGTCTGGATTTGAATGTGACTACTGTAGGAGCACATCTGATCTCTTCTGGAACCTGGTTCCAGCTGCGGCTGGCATAATAGCTAAAAGCAGACTCTCCTTGCTTAGAGTGAACCCTTGGTATTTCTAGCTGATGTGATTCTAATGATCTGAGTGATCTGTTGGGTTTATATTCAGTGAGCATATCTGCAATATATTGAGGTCCTAGCCCATTGAGTGATTTATATACCAGTAATAATACTTTAAAATCAATCCTAAATGTAACTGGGAGCCAGTGTAAAGACCTGAGGACTGGTGTGATATGTTCATATTTTCTGGTTTTGCTCAGAATTCTGGCAGCAGCATTCTGTATGAGCTGCAACTGTCTTATGGTCTTCTTGGGAAGGCCCGTGAGGAGTCCATTACAATAATCCACCCTGCTGGTGATGAAAGCATGCACAAGTTTCTCTAGGTCTTGACTGGAAACAAAGCATCTAATTCTTGCAATATTTTTCAGATGATAGTATGCTGATTTAGTTATTGCTTTGACATGACTACTGAAACTAAGGTCTGACTCTAGAGACACACCAAGATTCCTGACTTGATTTTTAGTTGTTTGACCCCTAGCTTCAAGGTATGCATTCACCTTGAGAACTTCATCTTTGTTTCCAAACGCAATGACTTCAGTTTTGTCTTTGTTTAACTGAAGAAAGTTTTGGCACATCCAACTGTTTACTTCATCAATACATTGGCACAGGGAGTCAATGGGGCTGTAATCGTTAGGTGATAGGGCTAAGTAGATCTGTGTGTCATCTGCATAGCTGTGGTAAGCCATTTGGTTCTCTCTCATTATTTGGCTAATTGGGAGCATATACAGGTTGAACAGGAGTGGAGCAAGAATTGAGCCTTGAGGGACTCCGCATGTCATGGGCGTCCACTCAGACTTATGGTCTCCTATGCTCACATAATAACCTCTCCCTTCTAAGTATGACCTGAACCATTTTAGGACCATCCCAGAAAGCCCCACCCAGTTTTCCAGCCTTTCCAGAAGTATGTTGTGATCGACAGTGTCAAATGCAGCACTGAGGTCGAGTAGTACCAGTACTGATAATTTGCCTGTATCAGTATTTAAGCGAATATCGTTTATTATCTTTATGAGCGCTGTCTCTGTGCTGTGATGTGATCGGAAACCAGATTGAAAATTGTCAAAGTATCCATTCGAGTTCAAGAGTTTGTTCAGTTGATTGAAGACAACTTTTTCAATGATCTTGCCTATGAAAGGAAGATTTGAGATCGGTCTATAGTTGCTTAATATGGTCTTATCCAGATTGCTCTTTTTCAAGAGGGGCTTGACAACTGCAGTTTTCAGGGAGTTTGGAAAACTCCCAGAGAGAAGTGAGGAGTTTATCACTTCTAGGAGATCTGCTTCTAAACAGTTGAACACACTTTTGAAAAAAGATGTTGGAAGTGCATCAAGGGCGCAGGTTGATGTTTTAAGGTGCCGTACGGTTTCTTCCAAAATTTTGCCATCAATTTCTTTGAAGTCAGACAAAGTAACTACTTTCTCAGGTTGTGGTTTGATTTGTCTGACCCCAGCACAACTCAAGGATGTGTTGATCACCTTTCTGATATTATTTATTTTCTCAGAGAAGAAAGAAGCAAACTCACTGCACTTGCTGTCTGAGAGCAGTTCACAGGGAATCTGGCTTGGGGGGTTTGTCAGTCTCTCAACAGTCGCAAAAAGAGTGCGGTGTTTTGTTTAATTTGCTGTTTATAATATTCGAAAAGAAAGACTGTCTAGCTTTGCCTAGTTCCATATTAAAAGCATGGATGCTGTCTTTGTAAATATTATAATGGACTACAAGTTTTGTCTTCTGCCAAATGCGCTCTGCTTTTCTGCATTGTCTTTTCATATTTTGCACTGCTGTTGAGTTTCTCCAAGGTGCTTTTTGACTGCCACTCTTCTTCCTCACGAAGTTGGCAGACAGTATTTGCATACCCCGCCCCCGGACATACGGGTATAAAAGCGGGGAAATACGTCAAATGCATTCAGGATTTTTCTGAGGAGCCGGAAATGGTTTGGCCACTGCAGTGGCTCGGCTCAGCAACGTGGCCGGGAACACACAATGTCTTGTTCCCTCCATCAGGGAACGGAGGTTATATACGTAACTGAGACATTCTCCGTCTGTCGCTCACTTTGATGTCATGTCGAAGAAGCGACACTAGGGGTCCACTTCAAATCACGCCATGCACTGAGCCGTGTACGTGTACTGCTGACACAGGAGCGGGCAGGTATTTCACATACACAAGCAACAAACTGTGTCAGACTGCGCGTACCCTTTCCCAATGCCCCAAAAAAGTCATCAGAATCCTTGGGACCCCTGGGAACGGGCCAAGCCTGGTTGGGCCTCTTTTCTCTCTATGTTTCTCCGCATAGAGCAAGAACAGCCGGGGCCCTTACACGCATCAAGGGGGAAAAGGGGAAAAGACCCTGTGGATGCCACACCTGCCCAAAAGGGGAGGTAAAGGTGGCGAATACATCACATGGGTTTTTTAGGCAACATTTGGAATGTGGCGCAGTGGTAGATCCAACCTCCAGGAGGGGGGAGTTGCTACAGCATAGCGACCGGAGGGCAGCAAAAACTGCCTAAGGGAGACGTGGGTCAGCTCGTAAGGTGACCACGGAAAATACACACAGGAGTTGTCTGCGTAGGAGGCCTGATCTGTGGAGCACTTTTCCCAGTGCAGGGTAGATTTGAGATACCCGCAGTGGATTGGGTCGACGAATTACTCCGCTGAATTGTGGACCCACAGGGCTAGGGAGGATCAACCAGGGACCCGGGTGGTTGTGATCTCCTGGGAGAGAAAGTGCACAGTTTTACCTCGGCCGAGGGAAAGGGCACCAGGTGCAAGCGATTCACCCGGTCAGATCATCAGCGTGTTACCGAGTTCTACCGGCTCGGACCTGAGAAAACACGGGACAAGACTGACTCAACCCTGAGATTGTAAAATCTCACAAAGGTATTAGGTGTTGCCCAGCCAGCTGCTCTACATATGTCTGCTAGGGAGGTGCCTCTAGCCAGTGCCCACGAGGACGCAATACTCCTTGTTGAGTGCGCTCAGACCCGCAAAGGGGTGGGTGCGATAGGCCAGTGAAATGGCATCCACCACCCAGTGCGAAAGCCTCTGTTTGGAGACAGCGTTCCCTTTCCGCTGTCCCCCAAAGCAGACAAAGAGCTGCTCAGAGCACCTAAAGTTCTGTGTGCGGTCCAAATAGGTATGCAAAGCACATACCGGACACAGCAATGAAGGGGCTGGGTCTGCCTCCTCCAGGGGCAGTGCTTGCAGGTTCACTACCTGGTCTCTGAAGGGAGTGGTAGGGACCTTGGACAAATAGCCTGGTCGTGGTCTTAGGATCACATATGTGTCTACCAGACCGAACTCCAGGCAAGTGTCGCTAACAGAGAAAGCTTGCAGGTCCCCGACCCTCTTGATGGAAGCGAGAGCGATCAGCAGGGCCGTTTTCAGAGAGAGGGCCCTGAGTCCAACTGATTCTAGCGGCTCGAAGTGGGGTCTCTGGAGGCCCGTGAGGACCACTGAGAGATTCCAGGAGAGGAACAGGTTTGGCCGGAAGGTGTTCAATCTCCGGGCGCCTCTTAGGAACCAGATGATTAAATCATGCTTACCCAAGGACTTGCCATCTACTGCATCGTGGTGGGCCGCAATAGCGGCGACATACACCTTCAGGGTGGAGGGGGATAGCCTCCCTTCCAGCCTCTCTTGCAGAAATAAGAGCACTGACCTAACTGCGCACCTCTGTGGGTCTTCGGCACGAGATTTATGTACACTACCGCAGTGGTGCTGTCTCACCTGATCAGGACGTGTTTGTCTCGAACTAGCTGGAGAAATTTCCGCAGGGCAAAGAAAACAGTCAGCAACTCTAGCGCAGTGGGGCCCCCTTCCAACGGCCCACAGCTGCGTGCCCGTTGCAGACGGTGCCCCAACCCAATCTGGATGCGGCGGTCGTAACCAAGACGCGTCGGGACACTTGTTGCAAGGGTACTCCTGCCCGTAAAAAGCAGAGGTCTGTCCAGGGTTTGAAAGTTTGGCGGCAGGTGGGGGTGATCATCACACGGTGCGTGCCGTTGTACCATGCTAGTCTCGGGACTCGAGTCTGAAGCCAGTGCTGAAGCAGTCTCATATGCATTAACCCAGTGGCGCGACCGCCGCGGAGGATGCCATATGCCCCAAGAGCCTCTGGAAAAGTTTTAAAGGGACCGTTGTGCACGGCCTGAAAGTGGCGAGGCACCTCAACACTGACTGCGCACGCTCGTTGGTGAGATGTGCTGACATTGAGACTGAGTCTAACTCCATGCTGAGAAAAGAGATGCTCTGGACCGGGGTGAGCTTGCTCTTTTCCAAGTTGACCTGAAGCCCTAAACGGCTGAGGTGCCTGAGCACCAGGTCTCTGTGAGCGCATAGTAACTCTTGTGAGTGGGCCAGAATGAGCCAGTCGTTGAGGTAATTGAGTATGCGGATGCCGGATGAAGACACGAGGGGAAATAGACATGCTGAAGGGGAGGACATTGTACTGATACGCCTGGCAAGTCAAACGCGAACCGTAAGAAGGGTCGAAGTCGAGGTATAATTGAGATGTGGAAGTACACGTCCTTCAGGTCTACCGCGGCGAACCAATCTAACACATTCTAACGCAGGTTAGAATGTGTTTCTGCATGAGCATTTTGAACGGGAGTTTGTGCAAAGCTTGGTTGAAAACTCGCAAGTCCAAGATCAGTCATAAGCCGCCACCTTTCTTGGGTACGACGAAGTAATGGCTGTAGAGATCCTTCTTCATTTCGGTTGGAGGGACTTTGAGTAAGAGAGTAGCGATTTCCGCGCGTAGGGATTTGGCATGTTCGCCGTGTACTTCGGAGAAGCGGTCGCCCGTGAAGGGGGGTGGGGGCCTGGCAAACTGAATTGCGTAACCGAGTCGATGGTCCGGGCCTGCCAGTGAGACGGGTAGGGGAGTGAAAGCCACGCGTCCAAACTCCGTGCTAGAGGCACCAATGGGACGATTATTTTTGACGTACCCGGTGGGGCTTCGCAGATAAAACGGTACGGGAGGCACAGATGCGTCCCTGGGCTCTGGTGCTGAGAAAAGACTCAAAGCACTTACCTTGCTCTGCACACCCGGCAGGAAGCGGGTTAGCGACTGAGGAGGAGGTCCAACGTAAGCGTCCTCTAGACTCGTCGGAACTGGCCGGCCGGGGAACAGTCGTGGGGCTGAAGGCGGGTGGTCCGCATCCAGTGTGCTGGGACTGTTGAGATCTGGCGGCAGAGTGCCGTGAGAATGTCATTTGCGAGCCAGGTAACCCAGAGACAAAGGAAATAGCTCTTTTATTGAGAATATAGATTAATTAAATAAATTGAACAAAGGATTCTCCTCCCGGCCCTCCACCGGTGGACGGAGTGGTCTTACCATCTCTGGAGCTCACGTCTTGGTCCCTGGGTCAAGTGTCACAGGGGCGACTGGGAGCCTTACGTGTCCTCGAGGGGGTCCGTGAGAATGGGGGCGTCTGCTTCCTGCGGTGTGCTCGATGGAGCAGGGTGTTTCTTTGCCGCAGGAGGATGCCCTCGGTGGGCAGACGGGGCATGGTCCACGGTGGCAGGCTTGCAGCGGGGCAGGATATGTGAGATGGCCTCCGTCTGCCTCTCCACCGTGGAGAACTGCTGGGTGAAGTCCTCGACAGTGTCGCCGAAGAGGCTGAACTGGGAGATGGGGGCGTTGACGAAGCGAGCCTTGTCGGACTCACGCATCTTGACCATGTTCAGCCACAGATGACGTTCCTGGACCACAAGCGTGGCCATCGCCTACCCGAGTGACTGCACTGTGACCTTCGTGGCCCTGAGGGTGAGGTCGTTTGCTGAGCGCAGTTCCTGCAACACATCGGGATCAAGGCTACCCTCGTGCAGATCTTTGAGCGCCTTGGCCTGGTGGACTTGCAGGATGGTCATGGCATACAGGGCGGAAGCGGCCTGTCCAGTGGTGCTGTAGGCTTTGGCAGTAAACAAAGATGTCGTCCTGCAGTCCTTAGAAGGGAGCACAGAGCAACCCCGCCAGATGGTAGGTTTTCCGGGGCATAGATGGAGCACAACAGCCCTATCCACCTGGGGAATTGCCGTATACCCATGGGCCACACCACCATCAAGGGTAGCAAGAGCGGATGAGCTGGTGGCATGACGAGTGGAAGGCGCCTCCATGTAGACGTCAGCTCATCATGCACTTCTGGGAAAAATGGGACCAGCGATGGCTGTGGGGAGGATGGAGGGTTCCAGTCCAGCCCCACTGGCGGCGGCCCGGGAAAGCATATCGGACATCTGCGCATCAGCCTCAGCCTGGGCATGCTGGCACGAAGGTGGCAGCCCAGGGGAAGCATCAGCGTCAGACGCCGCGCTCTCCGATTCAGCGGCAAGCTCATCCACCTCGAGCTCTAGAGGATAGGCATGCCGGCCGTGAGGCGAGCTGCTGTTGCCACGAGCATGGACGGGAGTCAACAAGCGTACTGGGGGCGGGTGGTCCGAGGGTGTGTACCTGGCGGAGCTGCACCCGCTGCCGTCCCCAGATCGCCTCCAGCGCCAGTCGCATCATCCTCAATCCCATGGGAAGAAGGAGCGACACGGGGGCGGCTAGAGTGGCGTGCTTTCTATTGAAAGCAAGCCACGACTGCAACATTGCCATGGTCATGCCCTCGCAGTGAGAACATGAACCATCAACAAACGCTGCCTCAGTGTGATCGCTGCCCAGACACACGAGACAACTCCTGTGGCCGTCTGAAGCGGAGAGCACTAAACCGCATCCAGGAACTACACAGGGGTGGAATGGCATCTTTAAAAATCCATATCCAGGTGCGCAAAGCTTGTCTCATACCCAAAATGACTTGAGGCTGTAATCGCTGCCAAAAGTGCTTCAGCTAAGTACTGAGTTAAGGGTCTGAAAACGTATGTCAATGTGATCTTTCAGTTTTTTTCTTTTTAATAAATTTGCAATTATAAAAAATCAGTTTTTTAATTTGTCATTATGAGGTATGGAGTGTAAATTGATGTGGAAAAAAATGATAATTTAAAGCATTTTAGCATTAGGCTGCAACATAACAAAATGTGAAAAAATTAAGGAGTCTGAATAATTTCTGAATGCACTATATATAGCAAGCTTGTTTCTTGTGCTTAAATAGTGCTTTTTTAACAAAATTAGAGCAGATCATTTCCGCAGTTGTTGTTCTTATGTTGTATATTCGGGTCATGGGTCAATACTCATGTCCCTGGATGAAGTATGTCCGGAATCTATTCATACTACTTGCATGCATACCTAAAGTATGCAGTTTCATAGTTTTTTGCATAGAAAAACATATTTTTTTCATATAATTAAATATCAAAACATTTTATTTTTATGAAATTTATTTTTGTTCAGGTCATTTGTTCAGTGTACCCCTGAGAAAACTCTTGATATTCACTCAAAGATTCATATTTATTTTAAAATATTTTTTACCTCAAGGTGCAATGAAAGTAATGCACTACCTTTTACTTGATGGTCACACCACATGACATTTTAAAAGTCATAAAATCAATTGTAAAACAAATCAACAAATGTTTATCAACATCAATTGCCTAAATACCAATACAAATTCAAAGATTACAACCTTGTTTGTCAATAACCCATCAATAATTATACATTTTGCTTTGCGTCCATAAATATATAGGTATGCGTTTGTGCATGCATGGTAGTCTGTGATTATTCACCTTAAAAAGAGAAAGCAGGGCAAGATGTCAAAATACCAGTGCCCTGAAGAACAGCAGTACATGCTGCTCTAATGTCCCAGCAAGGGAAACATCAATGTGTATGTTTCAGATGATATATTGTCAAGCAAGCACAGACACAGCGAAGGAGACAGACACACAATCAGAGGATGAACTGAAAGAGAGTGTAAACTAACCTTTCTCCACCTCATTATTATTAGCAGCTAGTAGAAAGTGAAACAAGCAGCAAGAGAGAGGCAGAAAAACAAAGAAATACAGAGGACACATTTGACAGGTTAGCACAAGCAGCACATTTGCATATTAGTGTCAGACCATTAAACACAAGCACAGAGAGCACAGAGCACTTAGAGTGTCTAGAGTTAGTGTTTATGTGTGTGTGTGTGTGTGTATGTGTGTGTGTGTGTCCGTACGTGTTACCTGTGTATTCAGGTGAGCAGAGGCAGGTGTAGTTGTTGATCCCATCCACACAGGTAGAGTTATTCTCACAGTCATTATCCTCACAGTCATCAATATTTATCTCACATACATCTCCTTTAAATCCATCTGGACACACACACCTGACAACACATAAACAGCAGTAACATGGGCCTTGTACTACAGACATTAGTAAATTAGACAAACAATATGAGTAGTATTCTTTTTGCTTTTTGAGTAGTGGGACAAAACAGGCTACAAAACTGAAAGAATAAAAGTTCCCCGTCTGTCACTCACTTCGATGTTGTGTCGAAGAAGCGACACTAGGGGTCTCTTTTGCATCTCTGATCTATGAGAAAAGACCAATGAGAAATTGTCAAACAGAATTTGCATGTCCCGCCCCCGGACATACGGGTATAAAGGGAGGGAAATGCATCTGTTTCATTCAGAAATTGTCTTCGGAGCCGACCGGTTGTGTGAGCAGTGAGCTGCGAGTTCCAATTGGTTTTCCTCCCAACTCTGAGTGATTGCTGTTGGATCTACGGTGCATATCAGTGGCTTTCTCCTTCTCTGCACAGCAGTGCAGCTTGCCCCTGGGCGCTTCGACAGCGCTAGTAAAAGAGACATTTTGACTAAAAGATTCTTTTCTCTAAAAGAGCAATACACAGCGGCGTTGAACATTCTTTTCATGATGCGTCTTTATAAAGATGCCTTTCCGCCCCTGTGTAGTTCCTGGATGCGGTAGAGTGCTCTCCACTCCTGACGGTCACAGGCGCCACCTCGTGTGTCTGGGCAGCGAACACACCGAGGCAGCGTTTTTGGATGGTTCGTGTTCTCACTGCAAGAATCTTACCATGGCAGTGTTACGGTCGCGGCTTTCCTTCCTAAGAAGGAACGCCACTCCAGCTACCCCCCGCATAGCTCCTTCTTCCCACGGGATTGAGGATGACCCGGCTGGCAATGGAGGCGATTTGGGAATGGTACGTCCCCACGAACTGCCCGATCCCCAACACTCGTTGACTTCCATCCGGGCTCGAGGCAACAGCCAGCCTGCCTATCCTCTTGAGCCCCCCGAGCTGGTTGAGATCGCCGCTGCATCGGAGAGTGGTCCGGCAGTGGTCCGATGACTCGACTGGGCTGCCGCCTTCGGGCCAGCATGCCCAGTCTGAGGCTGATTTCCAGATGTCCGACATGCTTGCCCGGGCTGCCGTCAGCGTGGGGCTGGACTGGAACCCTCCGTCCTCCACACAGCCTTCGTGGCTGGATGATTAGTTCCTCGGGTCTGCACGCCGTACACTGCCGCAAGCCCCCCCCCCAGTTCCTTTCTTCTTCCCGAAAGTGCATGATGAGCTGACGAGTTCGTGGAGGTCACCCTTCACCGCCCATCATCGCACCTCTAGCTCATCCGCTCTCACTACCCTCGATGGCGTAGCGGCCCACGGGTACACGATGGTCCCCCAGGTGGACAGAGTGGATGTAATTCACCTATGTCCTGAGAACGCCGCCACCTGGTGGGATCACCCTGTGCTCCCCTCCAAGGCCTGTAGGATGGCATCCTCCGCGGTGGATGCGCTGCTGGGGTTGATGCATATGAGACCGCTCCAGCACTGGCTCCAGACCTGAGTCCCAAGACGAGCATGGTGCCCTGAAGTGGCGCTTGTTCACAAATTGGTGTTCTTCCCACACTGAAGACCCACAGAGGTGCGCAGTTGAGTCAGTGCTCTCATTGCTGCAGGAGAGGTTGGAGGGGAGGCTGTCCCCCTCCACCTTGAAGGTGTATTTAGCCGCTATCGTGGCCCACCACGACGCAGTACATGGCAAGTCTTTAGGTAAGCATGACCTAGTTACCAGGTTCCTAAGAGGTGCCCGGAGATTGAATCCCTCCCGGCCAAGCCTGTTCCTCTCCTGGGATCTCTCAGTGGTCCTCTTAGGCCTTCAGAGATCCCCCTTCGAGCCACTAGAATCAGTCAAACTCAAAGCCCTCTCCCTGAAGACGGCCCTGCTGACCGCGCTCGCCTCCATCAAAAGGGTTGGGGACCTGCAATCGTTCTCTGGCAGCAACACCTGCCTTGAGTTTGGTCCGGCAGACACTCACGTGATCCTAATATGCCCAAGGTTCCAGAGACCAGGTAGTGAACCTGCAAGGGCTGCCCCGGGAGGTGGCAGACCCAGCCCCTTTGTTGCTGTGTCCGGTACGTGCTTTGCATATCTATTTGGACCGCACACTGAGCTTTAGAAGTTCTGATAAAGCTCTTTGTCTGCTTTGGTGGACAGCGGAAAGGGAACGCTGTCTCCAAACAGAGGCTTTCCCACTGGGTCGTTGATGCCATAGCATTGGCCTATCACACCCAGGCCATGCCTGCCCCTTGCGAGTGCGAGCACACTCGACGAGAAGTGTGGCATCTTCGTGGGCACTGGCCAAAGGTGCCTCCCTAGCAGACATATGCAGAGCAGCGGGTTGGGCAACACCCAATACCTTTACGAGATTTAACAATCTCAGGGTTGAGTCGGATTCGTCCCGTGTTTTCTTAGGTCCGAGCCGGTAGAAACTCGGTAACGCGGTGACATCTGACTGGGTGGACCGCTTGCACCTAGCGCCTTTTCCCTCCACTGAGGTAATAACGTGCGCTTTTACCCCAGGATATCCCACTAACTTGGCTCCCTGGATGACTCCTCCCTAGTCCTCTGGTCCACGAATTCAGCGGAGGAATTCGCCGATCAAGGCCAATCCACAGGATGGGCTCCTACATGGACTTATCCTCTTGTGTGTATTTTCCACGGTACGGTCCCCTTGCGAGCGGACCCACATCTCCCTTGGGCAGTCCTCACGGACCCACGGTCATCGTGTTTGTAGCAACTCCTCCCTTCCAATGAGGTAGGATCTACCACCGCACCACTCTCCACATGTGACCTAAAAGCCCATGTGATGTATTTCACCACTCTTTACCTCCCCCAGTCTGGGCAGGTGTGGTCTCCACAGGGTCTTTCCCCCCTTAAAGAATAGGAAAACTGGGAAAGATCGCCTTCCCCGATGCATATGATAACGTTAAGATGGCCCCAGCCGCTTTATCTATATGCAAGAAACATAGAGAGAGAAAAGGCGTGGCTGGCACAGCCTGCTCCCATGCTTGACACGTCGCCTTGTTCCCCCTATCGGGGTGTAAAGAACCAGAAGGTTTTGACGATTTTATGGGGCATTGGGGAAGGGTACGTGCAGTCTGGCACAGCCGGTCGCTTTGGAAAGTAAAATACCTGCCTGTGTCAGCAGTACAACTTACACGGCGTGATTTACATGCCATGATTTAAATTAGACCCCTACAGACGGGGAATGTCTAGGTTATGGATGTAACCTCTGTTCCCTGATGGAGGGAACGAGACGTTGTGTCCTTTCGGCCACGTCGCTGAACCGAGTCACTGTTGCGGCCAAACCTCATTGTCGGCTCCACGGAAAAAAAACTTAATGAAACAGATGCATTTCCCTCCCTTTATACCCGTATGTCAGGGGGCGGAAAAAGCAAATTCTGTATGCCAATTTCTCATTGGCCGTTTCTTACATATCAGAGATGCAAAAGGCTCTCAAGAGAGACCCCTAGTGTCGCTTCTTCGACACAACATCCGTAACCTAAACGTTTATGCAACAAACAATTGTTTTGGATTAATCTGTAAAAATGTTCAGACCTACATCACTAAATGGGTGCATTTCTTTGCTATCATACAATCAGCATCGTCAGATTCAAAGAACATATGCATCATCTGCCAGATGAAAGTAGTAAGTTTGTTTGCTTTAAAAAGTAATAGCAAACCTCTCCTCATTAAACCACACAATTTAGGATATAATTCATGTTCATAGCACAAATGGTGTGAGACGAGTTTAGTGGATTGTTAAAATTCCAAACCCAAAGTATGAGCAATAATGATAGTAATTAGTGTTGCCAACTTTCTACCAGCCAAATATGGGACATTCCAGCTTTAAATAGGGGGACATTTGTTTCAGATGGTCCTGCACAAGATGCTGGGCAACAGCTAAAGAGTTCCACCTAGAGCTTAGTGAAATGAAACTAAATGAAAACCGCTTTAATACAACGACCAGGAAGAACCAAATATTTATCAGTCTTCCCTTATAATACACACTATGTTTACCAAAAGAGCAAAGCTGCAATCAATGGAGAAAGACAATATTTTTGAAAGAGAAAGAGAAAGAGGAAAAAGTGCACTGATTGTCATTGATCTTTTCCCCGGTTGCTTCTGTCAAGTGTGGCGTCTATATAACGTAGCAACAGCCGATCTCTCACACCACTAATGTGAAAAGGAGTGTGTTTCAGGTCTGTTTCTCTCGGTTTTTGGATGTTCTCAGCAATTTGGGTGCGAGACGCTAAAATATGGGATAAACAGCATGCCATATGGATTTCATTTAGAACGCAATTTTTTTCCCTAGATACTGGATGATTTCATATTGCACGGGACAGTCGACAACCCTAATAGTGATGCTTGGCTTAACAAGCACCAATAATGATTGTTTCCAAACACTCCTACTGTCCCTTCCATCCGTAATTGGTTGAGCCATTTTAACATGGAAAAAATGACCAACTTTACCTTTGACAGTCCTCCATAAACCCTTCATGGAGTGTGTGTGTGTGTCATTACAGTATCTAATTTAAAGGCTTTAAAATCATAATTTAAAGCAGAACTTCTCAAATGAAACATTCACCAACACATAGGATTCATTAACACTGACAAGTGCTTATGACTGCAGATGAACTCAAGCATATCATAGTCACATCTCTCTCCTGTATATGTCCACAGAGAAGCCCTTGATTGGCTGATTACATGCATGAGTGAGCTCAGATTATTTTCAGACACTTCAGGCTGATAACGACAGATTAGGCACACACTGTCCATGAGGTATATTCATTACCTCATCAGCAGGGACACACCCACAATAAGCTGAGCATTTATGTAATGTACTATATGAAAGCATTCTGCTATTTTCAACAGGAGCTGAACACAATAAAAAGAGAATACTAGCTCTTCTCTGTCTCACACATATATACACACATCAGCCAGAAACTCAAAGATTTGAGGTTTTGCTGATGACAATGATGATGACGAAGGTCTGTCTCACCAGTGAATTTTCTCCTCTCCATCCTTCAGGTGGCATTTACCTCCATTCTGACAGGGGTTACTGATGCACGTATGAATTGTTTCCTCGCAGTCTTGACCCTATACGAACACACACACACACACACACACACACACACACATTACATACAGATATTATTCTAATTTATGAACATGCATTCATATTTCAGTAGTTCTCAATATTTAAAGCTGCACTAAGTAATTTTTTTTGGTTGCAATTAACAAAAGTTCATTATTCAGTGACTCCTTAAAAAATCCAAAACCCTGACCTTCTCTTACCCTGGTTCTCTATGGTAAGCCTACAACAATGTTTTTTTTATTTTGAGCTCTCGGGTCGGATTTGGCGTGCAATCACAAGATTTCGTTTTTCATCCTTGCGTGTTTACATAATATCCGTAAGCTCAGAAAGAAGGACCGGCTACTGTCTGTGTCGCTTCACACACATGTAGGCTGGGGAAGCAGTGGCTGTTCAGTCAGTCGCATTTCTGGAAAGCAGCGGTATGACAGTGTTCTCTGGTTGGATGTTTAATTGTTAACTGTTTGGTGAAGTTGTTTACTTGCTAAAAAACTATCTTATATTGTCATCATGCTTTAATGAATCGAATATCACTCAGGGATATTACAGATTGCGATGTGTTTGTGGCGGGGCGGAGGGCGGGGCCGGGTCGTGATCCTACACATCCGGTCCAGTATTAGGCTAATCAAGCCTCTGAGAGGGATAAAGTCTGACCGCAGAGGATGGTGCAGGGGAGAGAGATCGTTTACGGCCAGCTGACCATCATGTGTGTGTTTGTGCTTTTTGTTTAAGTTTATCATTAAAATATTATTTATATTTCCAAGCCGGTTCTCGCCTCCTCCTTTCCATTGGATTGCCTTTACACTGGTGCCAAAATCCAGGAAGGTGGAGGGATATGCCGTAGTAGAGTTCTCGCCACTACTGTCCACCCCAACGGAGCAGCCGCGGGACGAGGAGCCCAGCCGCCTGGAAGCGGAGGAATGGCCGCCGACCACGAGGAGACAAGGGGCTCCTAGCCGACTGCCTGGAGCGGTCAGGGCCTCTGCCAAGGGCAGAGGAGTCCCCTTCCAGCCGCTGAAACGCAGCGGGGTCTGAGACCGCCGACCGTGAGCGGGGAGGGGCTCGAAGACCGACCGCCTGGAGTGGGAGAACCACTACCAGGGGCGGGGGAGACCCCTTCGGCTCCCCGAGAACGTGGCGGGGCGTTCCGTCTGCCAGGGGGTGGAGGACTGCCTCCGATCTGCCCGGAGATGCACGGCTGTCGTCTGTTAGAGGGTGGAGGAGTGGCCGAGAAACAAGCTACGGCAGACAGGGCTTAGGGCACGAGGGAGGAATGTGGCAAGGCGGAGGGCAGGGCCGGGTCGTGATCCTACACACCTGGTCCCGTATTAGGCTAATCAAGCCTCTGAGAGGGATATAGGCCGACTGCAGAGGATGGTGCGGGAGAGAGAGATCATTTATGGACATGTCCGTCGTGTGTGTTTGTGTCTTTTGTTTTAAGTTTATTATTAAAACATTATTTATGTTGACAAGCCGGTTCTTATGGGATAAGAATCCTGCCATGATTCAAAACTGAAAATCAAGTTCTGAAAGGTTGAAACTAAGTGTTCGAAAACTCAAAATCTTACAAAAAAAAGTTTTGCAAGATCGAAAAATAAGATTTGCAAGCTTGCAAAATGTAAAAATATAAAAATATCTCTGCAAACATTATGTTGTTTTTGAGATTTCCTTCTTCAGAACTGCAACATTTTTTTTACGATGTTGCACAAAAATTTTTCAGAGTTTCAAATTTGTCAGTGTTCTCCCACTGTATTAGTTTGTTTTCCAGGTTTGAAACCTTGTAAATGGTGATCTGAAAACTGGTGTGCGAATGTGTGAAAAAAAGTTTTGAAACTCTGAAAACAGAGTTTTGCAGGCTTGCAAAGTGGTAAAAAAAAAAAAATCTCTGCAAACATAATTTTGTTTTTGAGTTTTCCTTCTTCAGAAGTGCAACACTCTTTTTTACGGTGTTGCGCAATCATTTTTTCAGAGTTTCGAATTTGTCACTGTTCTCCCACTGTATTAGTTTGTTTTCCAGATTTGAAACCTTGTAAATGGTGATCTGAAAACTGGTGTGCAAATAGGTGAAAAAAAGTTTTGAAACTCTGAAAACAGAGGTTCGAAAGGGCGAAAATTATTACATTACATTACATTTGCACTCCTATTGCAGACTATTTTTTCAGAGCTGAGTTTACAACACCCACTTTGCGGAGATATGCCCACACAGTTGCGAGCTTGCGACTCACGTGATTTGTGGCAGCGTTGTCACGCAGCTCTGCTCTGAAACTCTGAAATTCAGACTGAGCGAAAATGAAGCTTCGCAACCTCGCAAGTTAAAAAAAAGCCTGGAGGGAGGGCCTTCTGCGCTTGGCCAATGCTTTGCTGTCTGCTGACGTACAGTCCAATCACAAGTCGTATTTACTGGAAAGGTGGGATTGACCGACTGCTCCGCCAATGACGAAAGCAAAAGCAAACAGGATGCACGGCTCTCTGGCCACAAGGCGGTCCCGTCTAGAGCTGCAAGAACCGTGTACCTGCGTGAAGTTAGCCCCCCACCCAACGCAAAACGTCAGCAAAATAGTCTCAATCGTTTGTGCTGCTTCGGTTTTATAGATATTAAAAGAATATTTATAGGTCAATCTGAGGTCAGTCAGCACCCCCACATGCTCCAAATTCACCCAAAATAGTCTCGTTTGTTTGTGCTGGTTTGTGCCGGTAAAAGTTTCGTTTGTGCTGCTTCGGATTTTTAAATATTAGACATTGAATTATTGGCGATGAGGTCACCAGCCCCCACACATGCTCCAAATTCACCCCAAATAGTCTCAATCGTTTGTGCTGGTAAAAGTTTCGTTTTGCGAATGTCTTTTTTTAACAACACAGTTCAAGA